>JAUMJL010000749.1:0-569346 GCA_033558185.1 Dromococcyx pavoninus | reverse complement strand
GGCGCGGCTGTGGGCGGTGCTGGCCGGAGGCGGGTGGGGCGGTGGGCGGGGCCCCGGGGCAGTGGGCGGGGCCCATGGCAGTGGGCGGGGCCCTAGGCAGTGGGCGGGGCGGGGTGGGGCGCTGCGCGGGGCTTGCTCGCCCTCTGCCGGCCGGGGCCGGCATCGCCGCCCGTCCCGGTCCAGGCGCGGAGCTGGGCTCGGCAGCGCCCTGAGCTGGGGAAGGGTCTGGAGCGCAGGGGTTCTGGGAGCGGCTGAGGGACCTGGGGCGTTTGGTCTGGAGAAGAGGAGGCTGAGGGGAGACCTCACGCAGTTCCCGGAAAGCAGGTTGTGGTGAGGAGGGTGCTGGGCTCTTCTCTCGAATGACCAGTGATGGGATTGAGAGGACACGGCCCCAAGTTGCACCAGAAGAGGTTTAGATTGAGATAGGGAAAAATTTCTTTACCGAAAGAGTGGTGAAGCCCTGGTGGAGGCAGCAGTGGTGTCATCATCGCTGGAGAGGTTAAAAAAATGTGTGTCTGTGGCACTTGAGGACATGGTTTAGTTGACACGGTGGGGTTGGGCTGATGGTTGGACTGGATGAGCTGAGAGGGCTTTTCCAGCCTTAACTATTCTGTGTTTCATAGAATCATAGTATCACAGGAGCATGGAATGATTTGGGTTGGAAGGGACTTCAAAGCCCATCCATTTCCACCCCCCTGCCATGGGCAGGGACACCTCCCACTGGATCAGGGGGCTCGAAGCCCCATCCAGCCTGGCCTTGAACGCCTCCAGGGATGAGGCAGCCAACACTTCTCTGGGCAACCTGGGCCAGGGCCTCCCCACCCTTATTGTGAATAACTTCTTCCTAATGTCTAATCTAAATCTTCCCCCTTCCAGTTTAAAGCCATTGCCCCCTCATCCTATCACTCCATGCCCTTGTAAATAGTTCCTCCCCAGCTTTCCTGGAGCCCCTTTCAGTCCTCAAAGGCTGCTCTAAGATCTCCCCACAGCTTTCTCTTCTCCAGGCTGAACAATCCCAACTCTCTCAGCCTGTCCTCGTAGCAGAGGTGCTCCAGCCCTTGGACCATCTCTGTGGCCTCCTCTGGATCTGTTCCAATAGACACATATCCTTCTTATATTGGGGATTCCAGAACTGGACACAATACTGCAGGTGGGGTCTCACAAGATTCTGTGATTCTAAGATTCTGCATAAGACAAGGCTCGGAGCCAGGTGCAGAAAGGGACGGTGGTGGAGAGGCATCCCAAGGCTGTGCTGCTTTCCAGACCTGCAGCAGGACAGCCACAGCACCCAGCCCCACCCGAGGAAGGAGAACGTGTTGTCACCAGGTAACACCAGGCCCTCGATGCCTCCACGACCCAGCACATCAGAAAGACCTCAAGGGGTGGAGGTTCATGTTCCCAGGCAGGATGCTGCCACATTGCTGGGCACACAAGGAAGACACCCCATTGAACACCTTCCCAAATTCTTCTATAATCTCTTCGTGGGAGAAGGGAGAGGTTGGCTACTAGACCTCCAGCTGGTCCCAGCAGATCCTTGCCCTAGGGCACTGAGAGAAGAGGACTTGCTTTAGCCACAAGGTAGTCTCTGGGGTGATTCCATAGTGCTCACTTTTCCCTTCTTTCTGTGCCCTTTGCTCTTCCTAGAGATACTCTGCCCCTCATCTGCCTTCTTCGCTGGGTAGCTGTTCTCTGGGCAGACACATCTCCTTTCCCAGCTGTTTTCAGAGCCTGTCCCCACACTTAGCTTCCTCTGGAGTGCAGACCAACCCAGCTGTCCCCAGGAACTGAAATGTGATCTTCCCAGGCCATGCAGGGAAGTACAAAAGCCCTGCCTTACTGGGCATGCTTTGCAGACCCCATGCACCCGTAGGGCATTTGGGTCCTTCCTATCGCTCTGCATGGCTGGAGAGTAGAGACTTTCCAGGCTGCTCACCCACCCTGGCCTCTGGGTGCTTGCACCCAGGGTTTGAGCAGCATTGGGGTACAGGGACAGCCCAAAGCAGTCTTTCTGGGGCACCAACAGCACTACTTTGTGCCACAAGAACTCTCCTCTGCCATGTGGAAGGGTCGATAGGGGCAGATCACATGAGATTTTCATGTCTGGGTGCACCTATGAGCCTGTGTAAAATCAGTGTGATGGTTCATGGTCAAAACCAGAGACACACACAGAGCTTTGCCTGCGCCTGCTGTCTCCCAGGGGAAAGCTGAGCATCTGAGGCTCAAGTCTAATTTATACATGAGCCATTTCACTGCTGACATAAATACATGAGAGCCAGACCCCATCGGGAACAGAGATTGTTGGCAAAAGGTGTGCAATGAACATGGCTTGTGGGGAAGAAACAAGATGTGACATCACTGTAACAGCCAGCACACAACACCATGGCAGAGAGATGTTGCACAGAACCTCAACCTTGCCTGCCCTGAGGATGCTGTGCATTAACATCACCCAGGCTAGGCCTGGAGCTGGAGGCTACAAGACTGAGCACTGGGGGCAGAGAGAAGCCAGCCTGCTCTGCAGCTTCCCTGGAAAGACGGAGCTGTGGTGAGGCTGGAGGGGTGCTGAACCCCTGGCAGTCTGTACCCAGGCTACGTGCTGGTGTCAGCTGTGGCGTAACCATCACCCTTCCGAGCACTGGCCTGGGGCAATGCTGCTGGAGGAGAGTGCAGACGCCAGAAGGGATCTGCAACAGTTCCTCCTGGAACACCCTCTGTGCTGCCAGCAAGCTGAGGCTCCACAGGCACCTCAGGTACTGCTCTTCCAGTGTGTCTCCAGCTCTGTGTCACCCCTGTGCAGCTGCCCTCACCCCACGACAAAGGGACCAGCGTGTCCCTGCTTACAGTAACTGCTGTGGTGAAGACATGCCCTGGGCAATGCTTGAACACGATGAGCGTGTCCATCTGACCTGCAGGTCCCCACGCACATCAAGCAGCTGTGGGCGAGGGGGTAGGAATTGATTTTGTGCTTTTTACCCTCTTCCAACAGCTTTTTGAACTGCAAGCCCCCGAGCCTGGTCCCTTCCAGCCATGCTAAGGTTATCGTCATTAACTGTGCCCAATCCCATGCTGCCGCTGTGGCCACATGTGCAGGTTGCTCAAGAATTCCATCACCCCACAACCGTGACTGTGGCCACCCCTGCTCTGCTTTGCAGGGACTGCGAGGGAAGCCGGTGTGTCCCTTCACCAAGGCAGGCCAAAGGACACGTGTGTCCACAACAGGCCCCACAGCCCTGGCCCTGCAGCCCCGCAACCCCAGCACTGCAGCTCTGCAGCCTCAGGCCCACAGCCCCATCTCCAACCCTGTAGACCCACAGTCCCACGGTCCCCCAGCCCCAGCCCCACAGTTCCATCCCCGCAGCCCCATACTGACAGCCCCAGCCCCGCAACCCCAGCCCTGCAGCCCTGCAGACTCAGCCCTGCAACCTCATCCCCACAGCCCCAGCCCCAACCCCGCAGCTCCAGCTCTGCAGCTTCAGCCTTGCAGCCCCAGCCCTGCAGCCCCAGCCCCGCAGCCCCGCAGCCCTGCAGCCCTGCAGCCCCAGCCCCACAGCTCCATCCTCACACCACTGCAGCCTCCATCCCACTGCCCCATCCGACAGCCCCAGGCCCGGCCCCACTGCCCCGCAGCCCCAGCCCCTCATTCTTGCAGCACGAGGTGCAGCCGTTCCCCCTCGCTGTGGGCTCACAGCCCCTGTGCCACGTGGGCCCTTGGGGCTGGGACGAGGCAGGTGATTCCCTTACGGACTCGTGCAAAACCTGTCCCCTGGAGCACTTGCGATGGAATTGGAATCGGTGTTTGCAGCAAGGAGAGTGCTGAGGTGCCTCACGTGCTCACACAGGCAATCGTGGGAGCCTCCGCACGCTCCGTGTGTGACTGGGACTGTCGAGGGAGCCCAAGCAGCCACCAGCACCATCTCCGTTTAGCGGGGTTACGTGGGTGCAGAGCAAGGGTTACTCCTGGAAAACATCTCATCTGAGCACTGCTTTCCAGGGCCCCAAACACTGCCCACAGGTCGGAAGTAAGCAGTATTTTTAATGAGTTTCATTAGGTACCAGAGCACCTTCAGGCGCTAGGACCCAGCTCCAGGCAGGCACCCACCAACCATGGGCTGACTGCAGGGATCTGGAGGTGATGTCCTCACACACAGGAGGAATCCAAGCCAAGCCGGCTGGTGGGTAACACCTCACCCACGGCACTGGTGGAGCGGGTGTTCACCACAGGCAGAGGCTGCTGATGTGGCAGTCAGAGCACAGCCCACTCCTGATGCCACAGGGGTGACCCCAGCAACACATCAAGGGAAGAGGTCCACAAACCTGGTGGATGGAGGCTGTGCTGTGTGAGCTGGGAGCGGCTCACTAGGCTGGCTGTGGCATGACTGGGGTTGAGATTTGCCTTGAGTCTTGCTTGCTCCAAACCAATTCAACCTTTAGTGTTTGGATAGATTTGGGCTGGGATTCCAGAAAGCCCCAGGAGCTCGGGCCGTGCCTCTACTGCTCAGCTGGGCACGGTGCAGGGGTCCTTGGTTTGCTTCCAGCCCGCTGCTGGGACCATGAATCACAGCACAGAGATGCCAGCCCAGATTCCCAGAGTTGCAGAGCCTGCCACTGCTGCTCAAAGGTTCCTCAGGCAGCATCCTGCAGTCTCTGCTGGCAGCCTGCAGCTCCAGAGCCTGCTCAGCTGCAAGCAGCAGCACCTTGCGGGATACAACATAGCCCTGTGGTTTTGGAGTGGTGGTGGGATTTCAGTATTTGTTTCCTTGGCCCCTTTGGGGGTGCTGGCACATGGGCAGGCCAGTAGGGATGAAGGCAGTTTGGGGAGGCAGCAGAAAGGGGTGACACCACAAAGCACATCCCAGTGCCATCCCACCCAGTGGAGACTGTGGAGCACATCCTCACTCCTAGCAGCAGCAGGATGGAGCCCGGCACTCTCCCAAAGCCAGCGGGTGCAAGTCAGGTGTGCAGGTGCTTTCCCAGCACAGGTGCTGCGGTGTTGCCAAACCCCCTCATCATGACACCTGGCATGGGCCACGATGCCCTCACCCTCAGCCCCCAGCCCCCAGTGTGTCACTTGCTGAGGCAACAGATGGCCAGAGTGGGTTCATGTTGCTTCTCCATGGCCTTATTCCTCCAGCTCCAGGTACTGCTTGGGAAGTAATTTAGAAATTTAGGAAGAAATTTGGACATTAAGAAGAAATTCTTCATGATGAGGGTGGTGAGACACTGGCAGAGGTTACCCAGGGAAGTTGTGGATGCCTTCTCCCTGGAAGTGTTCAAGGCCACGGAGGATGGGGTCTTGAGCACCCTGTTCCAGTGTGAGGTGTCCCTGCCCATGGCAGGGGGATTGGGACTGGATGATCTTTAAGGTCCCTTCCAACCCAAACCATTCCATGATTCTATGATTCTCTCCACCCAGCGTTGCTGATGATGGGACTGAGCTCCTGCTGGGAGAGAGCCCAGGAAGCGGTCCTTGGCAATCACTGCGTGGCATCAAGATGGAACTACAGCCCCTGTTGAATCCACCAAAGGTCTTTGAAGCTCTCCTGGGAACAAATCTGGCTGGAAAGCGGTGGGAGTACCTGGTCCCCAGGCACAGGGAGGGATGGTGGGAGCAGGGTTGGGGCAAAGGGGTGGGAAGGAGGGAGCAGAGAGAACAGGGAGAGAAGGAAGGCAGGAGAATGAGAGGAAAAATGGGAGGGAAAGGGGCTCACAGGAAAGCAGAGCGTGAAGGGGGGAGAGAAGAAAGACAAGTTGAGGGGTTGAGGGGGAAGAGAGACACAGAGAGTTTCGTAACAACTTAAATTCATTCCAGACAATGTCCAACCCTGACAGCACGGGTTGAAACAAACCCTGCCTTTGATTTTATGAGTTCATTATATGTTGTTTGGGACAGTGATTCACGCGTCTTGGCTGCTTCACATTTTCCCTTGTGTCACAAATGAAGAGGGGACCATGAGATGGATTCTTTGGGTGGAAAATATTCCTTCAATTGTTAGGTAGAAGTCTCTATGCCATGCAGAGGTCCTGGGAGAGTGGTCTCCTGGGCTGCCCCAGCTCCCTGCACAGCACACACAACCTCTGTGCCCAGTGTCTCACTCTCTCTTAAAGGGAGTGACCGTCCAGACAGAAGGAGAAGAGGCCTGGTGGTGGCCAGGCATGTTCTGCACCCATCTTTCACTGTAAAGCGTGGGACGGGCCAGAGGATGACCACGTGGGAGAGCTCCGACTCATCTGGGGTGGGGATGCAGCTGCCAAGGATGGTCCTGTGAGAACAGCATCCCAGAGCCCATCTTTCCTGAGGGTGACCCCAGGGCCACAGTCCCAGGCCAGGGGACCATGCGTGGTCACACTCCAGCACTGCCACAGTGTTCCTCACCTCCAGCCCCATCCTTGGAGCATCAGTGTCCAAAGGTGGGAGGTGCTGGGTGAGCTCCAGGGAAAACCATTCAGGATCGAGTTGGTGGCTTTCCTAGACTGTTTTGGTTGGATATATTCACAACCCCAACAGAGGCCCTGGTCAGAAAAAAAAACAAATCCTGCCCGAGCCAGCACCAAAGTTTGCATTGGAGCTGACTGAAAAACACCAATGGCTTGGTTGGGTGTTGTTACTATTTTTAGTTTCCTGTGTCATTTCAGGTTTTCCAGCGAAAGGAAGAAAAAAAAAGTACTGATTTTTAAAACATGTTTTTGATACAGAAAATACAGGCCTCAAAATCTGAGCAGCAAAGCTTTTTGCCTGGCATTTTCTGGTTTTGATTTATAATTTTTCTTCTAAACCAAGACAAAGTTCAGTAATTTTCTTAATTTTGACCAGAAAGCCATTTTTTCGGTCTGGTTGGTTCTAGCCTGAGAGCTGGGAAATGGCAACACCTCAACCCTGACCAGACACAACCCAGCCCACAGAGCTTCCCACACTGGTGTATCTCACACTGACCCACGTGAAGGTGCCATGAAGATCCATACACTCCTCGTCGGGGCGGAGAACCTTTGCACAGGTATGGATTAGCCCTTTGCACTCACAAATTTATACCAGTGCCAGATGAGCTTCATGCACTCATAGAACCAGAATGTCCTGTGTTGGAAGGAACTCACAAGGATCATTCAGTCCAACTCCTGTCCCTGCACAGGACAACCCCAACACTCACACCCTGGGGCTGAGGGCCTTGGCCAAACGCTTCTGGAATATTGTCAGGCTGTGACTGCTTCCCTGGGGAGCTGTTCCAGTGCTCCACCACCCTCTGGGGGAAAAACCTTCTCCTGATGTCCAACCTAACCCTCCCCTGGCACAGCTTCCTGCCATTCCCTTGGGTCCTGTCCTTGGTCACCAGAGAGAAGAGCTCAGCACCTGCTCCTCCTCCTCCCCATGTGAGGAAGCTGCAGAGCACGATGAGGTCTCCCCTCAGTCTCCTCTTCTCCAGGCTGACCAAGTGGGAAGTGTCCCTGCCCATGGCAGGGGGGTTGGAACTAGATGATCTTGAAGGTCCCTTCCAACACAAACCATTCTATGATTCTATGACTTCAACCACTCTGCACATAGCTTTCCCTCTAAACCCTCCCCCAATTCCATGCCCTACTCTGGACAGTCTCCAACAGCTTTAGATCCTTTTTATCCTGCAGAGGCTAGAACTGCACCATTGCTCAAGATGTGGCTACCCCAATGCCGAGTTCAATCCCAGGTGGAAATGTCCTACAGAAGTCCACCTCGATGTGGGCTGTTGCAAATAGGATTAGAAGCACTGGAGAGGGGTTGCTGGAAGCTCATAGGGTGGTATGGGGAGGACTGGTAGCCCAGCCCTGCAGCCACAGAGATGCTCTGCTTTGAAAGAGTCCCCAGAGATCCAGCTACCCCACATTCCCTTCCTCCTTCAGGCTGGGACTAAGGCACTCTCAGTCCTGCAGGGAGTCTCTTCTGAGGATACAGTGCAGTCTTTATTCTGCTGGGATCACAGGCCAGCGTCTTCCCCCAGCACAAGCTTCACTTCAGGAAAATGAGGGATTTTTTTTTTTGTTTGAATGTTGTTGTTTGTAAAGAGAATTCTTAGGAAAAGTGTTCGCTGAGACAGATCAGCTCATTTTCAGTTACCCTGGGGCGAAAGGCAGAGGGTGTGGGCTGCGATACACACCCACAGCCGTACAATAAGGCAGGCAACAGAGCAAAGCAAAAACAATTGCATGAAAAGCTTTCCAACAACAAAGTTTGCAAACCCGCAGAGCGCAGGCTATTTCTTGTGGTCGGTGGGTTCGAGTTCCCAGATAATGGGGCCTGACAATGGAACAATGGGGGCCGAAAGACGCCGCTCAGGATTAGGAGTTACATAAGAGCAGCTGGCATTTATTAATGACACTCGTGGCGTGCTTTATTTTCTGAGTTAGCACTTTTCAGGTTCATAGAAGTTTACAACCCCTGGCTATTCCATATTTGATGCTTGGCACGAGGGGACCAGGAGGAAATGTTGGCCTGTAGCAGTGGGAACACCCTTCATGCCTGCTTCTGTTGTGGACCTTAAAGGGGAGCAGGGGAAATGCTAAGTGGTGGGCTTGCACTGACTATCTGGAAGTTCTCCTGTTGCCCACAGCTTTATGGGTGGTGTGAGACCACAAAGAAACATCTGGGAATGATGTTACCTGGGATGAGTTACAGAACCATAACATGTTCGAAGTGTTCCTGTTCCAGGAGAATGAGCAAAACTCAGACTTTTGCTGGGTTGCAGGAGCACAGCTGGATGTGATCTCAGGTGGGAACCAGCCTGGGAGGAGCAGTCCACAGCCAGCCTGCAGCAATGGCACAGCTTCAGGAGCAGGAGTGGAACGTCCTACTGGAACAAAGACAACCCTGATGGCTGCCGTAGGACGTGCCGATCAAAGCAGTAACCATGGCTTCTCTGGGAGGACCCAGTCGGTGCAGTCTGGGCCAGGCTGGATGCTTTCTTTCCTCAGCACACACGAGACCTTGACGCAGAGCAAGAGTCATTCTGCCCGGCGCAGAGGATGAGTGGTCCAGTCTGAACAGGTTGTCTCCTTCTGGACTGGGCAGGCTATTTATTGCTCCTCTGACTGTTGCTCGTGGTATGTGCTGACCGCTCAGCCTGCTCGTGAAAAACAAGAGAATTCTTGTCCAAGCCCTAGTGCCAAGCAGGCGGTGATGGCTTTCTTCTGAGCTGGCCTGGGAACCTCTTCTTAGCCCTGGGCAGCAGATGTCTCAAAAGCAGCTCAGACCTGGGAGATTCGTAACCTGGGAGCAGGCTTTGGACTCAGACACCCAAACAGCTCCTTGGGCGGGCCCCTGGTTTGTCTGAAAGCAGAACTAACCCAGATCAGAGCGAAACGTGCCCGTGTGTGCAGGTGAAAGCAAAGACGTCTCACAGCCTCACAGCAGTACTGATAACCAGGAGGCATGGAAGAGCTACAGATTCCCACTGAAGTGCAATGTGAAGGACGCAGGGACGGCAGCCACAGCGAGGGACTGGACCCTGTGCTTTCCTTCACTGGTTCTTGGAGTGCATGAATGCCATGAGCAGCCCTGAGGCATGGGAAGTCACACTTCCAGCAGTTCCTTTTATAGGAAAGGCCTGGGGATGCTAAGCAAAGCTGAGGGCAAAGAGTCACCCTAGGGACAGCCTATGACAAACTCAAGAAGTTCTGGGGGTTGCCCATGCAGTCTTGGCTGCAGCTCTTAGATTGCTGATTGAAGGCACAGCGCTGTGATGCTGAAGCGCAATTCCCAGAGCACACTGAGCAGTAGCCAAGCTGATGGAGGAACTCTCATGATTTAAATCATTCACATCTGCCCAGAGGTACCCTCCTGCACAGGAGAGATCTCGAAATAACAGACACCATCACCCTGCTGCTATTTCACCTGGTGTCTTAGAGATACTGGCAGCATCAGGAGCATTTTTTGCACTTGTGACCCCTGCCTCCATCTGGGGGAAAACTGTCTGCACTGCCAGCTGATGCTCTTTGGTGGAGAGCACATTGCCTACTCCAGTCCAGGTGCCAGAAGCACTGCAAGGGGCCTCTGCTTGCTGGCAGCCACCTGGCAGGCAGTGGCTCCTCGTCTCTTCCGAGTTAGAAGTGTTTTGTGAAGGCAATGGCAAGGTAATCCCACAGACAAAGTCCTTGCACATCTTCTCAGCCTTTTGCTGTCTGTGTGCCAAACGGTGTGTGAGACAGGGACAGCAGGATGCCAGCTGCTCAGCATCCTCTGTGATGTAGCCAAGGGGATGAATTCAGGCAGGACTGGTACCAGGTGTCACTGGTGACACATGGGGACCACAGAGAGGGACTGGGGCAGCTCTCAGGTCTTCAGCTGCAGAACAGGTTGCTGACAGTGGTAGAGGAAACAAGGGCATCTCCTGGGATTCTTCTCTCGTCAGGTTCTGTCTCGGCCTCTGGACAGAGTCAGTCCAGGGACTTCTTCCTGCCCCTTTACGGCTTCTTGCACAGCTGTGATGGACAACAAGCAGGCTGGGTCAGGCCCAGGAGGATTGGACAGCTGCACGGCCATGCTATGGGTCATGGGTATTAACAGGGAGGCCTGGCTACTGCCCCTTGAGCCCCCACCTCAGGACATCTGGCCCCGACGATCTCCCCTGCGGGCAGGTCGGGACAGCGGTGAGGATGGGATCCAGGTAAGGCAGGATGAGGTGAGACTGGCTGGATGAGCTAAGCAGCCAGAGGAGGTGATGAGGGTCATTTCAGACTTTCAGACCTTTCAAATCAAGACTTACATCATGCTCTTTGCTGCTGAGATTGAAACTGGAACTCTCCTGGCTCCAAAGATGGTGAGTGTATGAGGTTAGATTTTTGTTCTGTACCTCCAACCTGAGAGCTACAGCTAAGCAATGTGTCACAGCACACTGCTCCCTTTCTGTTGTGTGCCCTAAAACACTGCACAGAAAAGGCTTAATTAAAAAGGTTTTTCTTTGGGGGAGAAAAGCACACTGGCCCAGGCAAGCTGATGAAGAATAAAACATTTCCTCATACTTTCTGGGAAAAGCATCACATCCCCTTTTGCTTCCTTTTGCTTCCTTTTTTGCCTTGTACCCCTGTGACCACGTCAGCACCATAATCAGAATATACAGAGTCCGAGGTTCAAACTGGATCAAAAAGCTCTGGTGCTGCCAGAAGGAAATCTCTAGAATGCCCCATCGTGCCTTTTTTTTGCTACAATTTAATTCAATGGGAAATTGCACAGACCGACAAAATAATAAGATTTCAAGGCAAGTTTGGTCTGAAAGTGTTTCCTAAAAGCAAATCCACTTCCTGGGGCTGTTCCTATCCCATCTTCCACGTCTTCCTATCTCCAGAAGAGGTGCTTTTATCAGCATGGCTCTTGTTTCTTTTCACCTAGTGATGGTTATTCAATGGCCTATCTTCTGGTAAGTCTTGATCCGTTTTGCCTTGCTTGAGGTTTCACCTTGTGGTGAGGTTATTTTTTGAACCCATCCTTCTGAGAACCTCAGAGATCGAATTGAAAAGCCTTGAAGAGGGGAGAACAATGTCTATGTTCTCTGAAGCTGTCCAGAGCATAGGATCTTCTGGCCTGGCTTCAGTGGCACTCAGGGGACAGCAGAGCAAGCCTTTGGGCTTGGGACCTCAGCGTGATGGCAAGAATGTGAGAAGTGTGATAGTGCTGATGGGAGCTGAAAGTCTGCAGGATTTGTTAGTAGAAATCCCTGCTAGTGCACTCCTCTGCACCCAGGATGAAGTCCTCATATCCCATGCTTTAGCATGAAATCAGGTGCTCTGCTTGTCTTGTGTGTGTGCCTCCACAGAGATATCTCCCATCACATCATGGTTTGCAGATGGCCTTTCACAGGCAGATGTGCTGCATAGTGCTTGCCGCCACTTTTTTTTGATGAAAAATGGCATCAAAATATGAATTTTTGATGAAGAACAGAGGAAAAATCTCACCTGAATTTTCATGATTCCTTTCCTGACTGCTGGCTCACTGCAGAGATGGTCCAATGTTTCTAAATTCAGCCATGCTTCAAAATTTTTAACCAAAAAACACAAAGACTTTCTTAGAAAAACTTTTCTCAGTTTTTCCCTTCTGTCTTGGCAATAAGTCTTACTCACTGAGAGGATCCTCCAGTTGGGTTTTCTGATGAGAGCCACCCTTTAAAGAGCACAGCCATTCCCTTAATTTGGGCTGATAAATCTTGCAGACATAGATGAAGATAAATCACATTTTGAGCCCAGAGTACAAATTCTCAGGGTTGAAACATTTTTGTGGTATTTGTTAGGCAATTTGATGGCTTTATTGAAGTAACTGAGCTGGACAGCAGGGCTGGACCTGGACCAGGACAACAACTGTGCACAGACACTGCGTGGAAGCAGCAGAGATGGAGAGGCCTGGATGAATCCCACTTCACTCAGAGTGTTCACTGAGGATATCTCCTTTCTTCTATGCAGGGTATCTTTGGTTGAGCTTCTTCCACCACTCCCTTCAGGAGGATGGAGGGCTGCTTAGTCAGTCCTTCTGGGAAGCCTTTATTGTCATGCTCAAGTTCCTCATGGAGAACAAATACACTTCAGCGCAGAGGAAGGTTGTGGAGGACTTTGGACCTGTTGGTCTCTTTGCTGGCTGGTGGCTGCCTGTGCTGCTGCAGCGGCCAGAGGAAAAGGCAGATCCTGTGACACTGGGTTGGCCTAATGGGACCTCTGGGGCTGGTGGTGGTCTGGTGAGAAGCTGGACTTCCCAGAGAGCTGCTGCATGTCCCACCTCCTTCATCTAGCCTGGGCTCACACACAGCTTTAGCCTTGAGGGTCTCTGGCTGCACAGCTCCCTAGGCAGGATGAGCTCCTCTCTGCTACATCCACTGGGCCTCTCCCAGACCTCTCAGCAAAGGCTTTTCCATCTCCCCGCTGCCAGCAGCTCCCCTCCAGCTGAGCCCACTGCTCTTCAAGGCCATGAGCCCTGTGGTGAGCACTGGGGCTCCACCGGTCACTCCTGTGGACTTCAGGAGCATGGAGAACCAGGAGTATGGAGAACCAGGAGGTCCCAGGGGCAGCCCACGGGTGCCCAAACAGCCCCCTGCCCCCAGCATGGCAGGAGGGAGCTGGGGGACCCACGGCATTGCCTGGAACCATCGGGGCCACTGGGGATCAGCCTGGGGCTCCGGTGGGGTGGGCAGAGGGGCAGGGGCTGTGTGAGGGGACAGACAGGGATCCCCCAAACAGGGGCTGTGTGAGGGGACAGGAGAGACCCCACCGAACAGGGACTGTGTGAGGGGATGGACAGGGACCCCCTGGGCAGGGGCTGTGTGAGGAGACAGACAGGGATCCCCCGAACAGGGACTGTGTGAGGGGACAGGAGAGACCCCGCTGAACAGAGGCTGTGTGAGGGGATGGACAGGAACCCCACGGGCAGGAGCTGTGTGAAAGGACAGGAGGGACCCCCCGGGCAGGGGCTGTGTGAAAGGACAGGAGGGACCCCCCGGGCAGGGGCTGTGTGAGGGGACAGGAGGGACCCCTCGAACAGGAGCTGCATGAGGGGATGGACAGGGACCCCCCGGGCAGGAGCTGTGTGAGGGGACAGGAGGGACCTCCCGAACAGGGGCTGTGTGAGGGGGCGGACAGGGACCCCCCGGACTGTGTGATGTCCCCGCAGTTCCTCCCAACACCGGCTGGTGTCGCCCTCCCCCCGGTGACGGCCCCGTGTTGGATCCCTGGGCCCGGGCAGCCCAGGCTGGGGGGCAGCATCCCCAGGACAGGGTCCTTCCCCCCTGCTCTGTGTCCCTGAGATCCCCGGGGCAAGAGGAGCCCTGGCTGTCTGTTCCCAGCACTCTCGGCCCCTCTGGAGCCCAGAGCGCCCGCTGTGCTCTGTACCAGGGCAGCACAGGGCAAGGTGCCCTGCCTTGGCCTCAGAGCCACCGTCCTTGCCCAGCCGGGGGCACCTCTGATGTTCCCCTTTCCCCCTGGAACCCTCCGGAAGGATAGCAAAGAGTGGGAAGAGCCTCGTTCTCCTGGTGGGACACCCCTCGGCAGCCCCGTCTAACAGCCTGGGGCGAGGGCACTGCGCTCGGCAGCGCCACGCCGCGCATCCCTTTGCTGGCTCCTCCAGCACTGGTGGCAAAGCCCAGCTGCGTGATGAGCAGCACGCTGCCTGCCCTGGCTCCAGCGCCCAACAGGACTGTTGGCTGCAGTTCCTCGTGGGAAGGGAGGAGGCAAAAAGAAGGCCCTTTCCTAAAATACGGTCAAAGAGCAGAACACCAAGTCCAGCTCAGCACTTAATCTCAGCTCCGGGATGAAATATGGTCTCTGTCCCAATAAAGTAGATAAACTGAGCCAAGGCTGGAGGCCCAGACAATTGTTAGTACCATCTCCTGGAGAGAAAGTGTCTTTTGGCAGTAAATGGGATGGAAGCAGACAAGGCAATGCTTGAGGCCACAGCCGGCCTCAGAGGAGAGCTGATGGCTCTTGCCAACCCTCTGAGAAGCCTATAGACCTGAACATCTGGATGTTTAGGAGGAGGAGCAGGCGCTGATCTCTTCTCTGTGGACCTGAGGGAATGGCAGGAAGATGCACCACGGGAGAGTTAGGTTGAACATTAGGAGACGGTTCTTCCCCCAGAGGGTGGTGGAGCACTGGAACAGCTCCCCAGGGAAGCAGTCACAGCCTGACAATATTCCAGAAGCGTTTGGCCAAGGCCCTCAGCCCCTCAGTGTGAGTGTTGGGGATGTCCTGTGCAGGGACAGGAGCTGGACTCGATGATCCTTGCAGGTCCCTTCCAACTCAGGTCATTCTATGACGTGATTATCCAGTGTAAGTCAGTATCCGTACAAGGAGCCTGCACTGTTTTTCTCTATTCCCACCCTAGGCTCATAGCTGGTTCCCCAAAGGCTGTCCTGTCCTGGCACCTGGAGATACAGCCTTTACTTCCCTTCTCAGCATTCCTGATGTTCAGCTGTGCCTCCTGCTACCTCACCAAAAGCTGCCTCCAAAGCAGCCAGTGCTGAGGTGGAGAAGCTGAAATAATGGTGTGTGCTGAGCATGCTGCTGCTCCTCAGGCAGAACAGCTTTCCTGGGAGCTCCAGGGTCCTCTCCATGGGTCCCCAGCAGCTCTTGCAGTGCTGGCTCCAAAGCCCCAGATCTTCATAGTGGCTTGTAAGACTTCCCTGGAGGGGGAAAGGTTGAGATCCTAACTAATGGGGGTTGCCAGAGAGCTTGGCTGGTCACCTTGCTCTGTGTTCTTCAGCATGGGGAGATAACTGTTTTCCAAGGACCATGTTTGTGGGTGACAAGGCACATGACACAGATGATCCCAAGCTTCCAGATCCAAGAAGGAGCCTTTCCTACCACACACTCCCTTGGTTCCCTGGGAGTGTGGGCTTCTGCGAGGGCTCCTCTCCGTTTTCAGGATATCAGTGTGATGCTGGAGAGCAGGGTCTCCCACCACACCTCAGTGGTCGGCCCTGGGGGCCCTTGGTGGTCCATGTCTCTCTCCAGAGAGCGTAGCAGGAGGATGAGGCTCTCTGGGCAGGGCACCGAACCTTCTCAGAAGGCACAGCCAGGCCTGCAAACTGAGCAGAATTGCTCCTCCTGAATTCACTGCACCTATGCTGGGCTGAGGCATGGCTGCACCAGCCACATCCCACACATCTGCTTCAGGGCCCGGGTGTCTCCTTGGCAGATTCATGCAGTGCCAAAAAAAAAGTATGTAGACAGTTTTACTGTTTGCAAACTAACCCTGCTTTTTTTTTGAATGGATTCATTCACCGCCCGCCTGAAAGAGCCATTTTAGCCAATGGTTGGCCTGCGAGCGCTGCCTCCCAGCTTGTTGTGATTTGCTCTTTGAGGCTCTGCCTCTCTGGTTGGGCTCTGAGGTGCCACATGATGTGGTCCCTTCTCCTTGACTGGGTGTCTGAAGTTTGAAAGCAGAATCCCAAATCCCATGTTCCCTGGATGGTGCTGCTGTTAACGTGGGATTTAATCACTGAGGGGAAAGGGAGGCTCATTTTTTCAGATGAACCAGAAGTTCATCTGACACCTTCAGAATGACAACGAGTAAAGCCCTAGATGCTCCCTACATCCCCTCACATGCATGTTGGTGAGTGGTCAGGGCCCAGCCCCACTAAGCAGCAACTGTGGTTGGGTTTATTCCTCACAGAGACATATCCCCCCTTGCACCAAGCAGCCCTGTGGAGATGGTGAGACTCTTGTCCATCTCTGCCCACCCCAGGAGGCGTGCCTGCACCGTCCACCCTGACCTGTTCTGGTGCTGTTAATCTCAGCGTTGCTGCATGTTTTCCATTGTGGTGATGAACAAGGAGCTAGGGGTATCTAGAGGGAGCAGGTCCAACTCACCTGGAGCTCCTAGTCAGTAATGGTCAGCAGGATGGGCTCACCAGGGACCTGCAAGTGCACCACGCAGGGTGTGCAAGGAGACTGGCTTTCCCCACCCGCTCCTGGTGGCCATGTCAGACTGTGAAGTCAAGTGACAGCAAATGCTTATTCTGGAGGAGATTAACACAATTTTGCACATTGAGAAAAGTCCCAGTTTAGCCTGAGCTTGAAAGTTTGAGGAGACCACTTACTGTTTCCAGACCATTTGTCTGCCTTTCGAGGAATGATGATGGGCTTAGATCATCACCCGGGCCTGGTCAGATATCTCAAGAGCTGGCATTAGACCTCTGCGAGCTCTGGCCCTGTGAATCTGGGTCACCCTGGCAGAGCCGGCACGCCAACAGAAACTATTCCTGGAGATCGGCCTTAGCTGAGGGGACCTGAGCTAAACGAAATGAGGTGGCATGGAAAACTGGGAATGAAATACCCTTCAGCAGTGAAGACAAGTGAATCAACCTGCTGCTGTTATCAAAACCAAACTGGGAGGTGAAAGGCAAATGGAAAAGTGCCTCTGTATCACTGAATCAAATGTCTGAAGACATCGCACTGTCCCTCAAGACAAACAAGATCATCTAAGTCCCGGGGTTGTGCATGGGAGAGCAGTTCACATGCAGAAGGAAGAGGTGGAGACCTCTGTGGACACAAGAGAGGGGCTCTCTGCTCCAAGCTGGGCTTTGTAGGGACTACCAGGAAGATGTCCAGCCAAAGCAGCTGCCCCAGCATAGCACGTGGTGTCAAAGCAGGTGAGCTGTGGAGACAAAATCCACCCTCATGTCCCAGTCACACCAGTGGACGTGTGCCTGCAGTGCATGGGGCAGCCATCAGGTCCCACGGAACCTCCTCCACCATGTGCGCTCCGGCCTGCTCAAAGGAAGGAGGGGTTAAACAGCTGATCCTTCTACTATCCACCTTCTGCTTAAGTTCAGGCTCAGCGCAAAGAAGGGAGACTGCAAAGCATGTGGCTCGCTGTGGCTGCGCAGGGCATGGACGTGGTCCCCCTCGAATACGGGGTAACTAGAGGGACCGGCTGGGTGGCCAGGAGTGGGCACGCACAGGCCTGTTGGTGTGCGCCCGCAGCCACGCACATCTCTTGCCAATGTGATGGCAAACGTGACCCAACCTAGAGGATGCCACCCACCCTTGGTGCTCTGGGCCTACCTGCTGGGCCACAAGCCCAGAGTGCAGAAGGCAAGACCCACGTCTTCAGAAGCTGGCACCCACCACATCTCGGGGCTCTGCCAGTTCTGCCTGTTCTGCCCCCCTTTCTCCCCCCCAGTTTGTCCCTTAATCACAAGCAGCTTGGGGAGACAATGAAACAACCGCACCAAAGAGCCAAGCTTGTTCCCCTTTGTCTTCCGCTCCTCTGAGGCCCTGCAGCCGAGGCGAGGAGAGCCATCACGCCCTCGGCCTGCCCAGCGCACATCTGACTCGTTGCCTCCTGGGGCAGCCGAGCAGGAGGCTCCTCAGCACGAGGTGACCACGCATTGGCACGAGGTGACGGCATCGCAGCCGGCAGGTTGGCGAGGCAGGGCTCAGCAAGCTGGCACCCACGCCACAGGATTGCCCTCTACTTCCCAGCCCCTGCCCACACTGAGCACCTCAACTCTCAGCTCTCATGCTTTTGCCTCCAGACAAGCCGTCATCTCAAGCGGGACCCCTGAGTTCTCCCCAGAGATGCAGGCAGTTCCCCTCCTCCCTGCAGCACATGGCAAGGAGGCTTTTAGGCTGGTTTTCGCTGGAGTTCACACAAATCTCGCCTTCCCCGTTCCCACCCCCCTTCCCCGCACAACTGAACTCAGCCATTGAGCCCAGCGAATGGTTTATTTCCCAGGTTAGCACAAAGCAGGGGTCTCTGTGTGCCCCTGGAACCAGCAGAACAAAACGCACAAAGACGTTAGAGGGCCATTTGTAACCAAATCCCAACACACCAGATACTGTTGGGATTATGTCAGAAATATTTTCCCAGAATGCCCTCCCCCCATACTCCCTCCTACAGATGTTCGGCCCCCACACCACAGATGTTGTTCCTCTTGCAAAACGAGTTTTCCCCTTCCTCTCCCCAATGCCCCTGATGTTTTGCACATTGTCTTCACCAAGGGCTCTTTTCCACCCTGCCCTCCATGTCCCCTCCCTTCCGTGGTCCCTCACCAACATACGTGTGGAAAGGCCAGCCTGACTGAGCTCATGGGTCAGGACTCTGCAGGGACACCAGCTGCTGGGTGTCACTGTCCCTCTTGACTTGTTCCCACAGTGCCCGTTAGAAAAGCTCTCTCTTTGTTTTGGACTCTCTCTCTCTGCATGACCTCTGGGCTCTGGGCTCACCAGACTGCGATCCCCTTGGAGGAAGCCAGAGGGACATGAGCCAGACCCCTTGCAGGGTCTTGGTCCTTCCCACGGGCTCGGTGTCCTGGTGCTCTCCTCTGCTGCATGCCGAGCTCAAGGGGATAGGATCTCCTGGCTGAGCTGGAGGGGATGGATCTGCCGGTGGCTCTGTAGATGGGTTGGCGGAGCACGGCTCTTCGTTGGCAAAGGCCTTGGGCAGCAGTTTGTTCCTCAGGGATGCCGGGCGCATTTCAGACACCGGAGGGAACAGCCAGACCTTCCCCTCCAGCACCGGCAGCCCACGCAGAGCACGTCAGGGGACGGCCTGGCAGCCTGTCAGGGCCCCACTCCAAGCGCTGTGACAGACAGACAGACGGACATCTCTTGCACTGCCAGTGCCCCTGCTCGCCAATGCTGGGCTTGTCCCCAGCCAGCTGCTGACAGCCTGCCCATGTGGAGCCCTCCCATCTCTCCCTCACCCAGGCTCCTTGAGCTCCAGAAGGAGAGCAGGAGGTCCCACAGGCTCAGCCCATGAGGGTGGCAACTGGAGGGCAGGCAAGGCAGTGCCTGACCCCAGCACGCACCCGGCTGCACTGCAGGGGACAGATGCCAGCCTCAGGCTCCGTGGCGGCAGCGGGGCTGGGCACAGGGCTCCTTTCCATCCTTCCCTCCTGTGCTGGTGGCGGCAGCTGGGAAAAAAGCCATTTGTTCTGACACACATGGGGTTGCTGAGCTGTGCCAGGCACTTTGGTGGCCGGGGCGGCAACCTCCACCGCTTCCTCTGCCAGCAGGAGAGCCGAATCCAAGAGCCACAGCGCATGCGGGACACGAAGCAGGACTCTCCCAAGGACTTCAGATGCCACCTCCTGTCCAGGACATCACAGCTCTGTTATCCTAGAGTCACTTCTTTCCCAGCTTTTTTTCCTCCCCAGCAGGTTCTACACGTGAAGGAAACCCAGAGCAGGACCCCAAAGAGGTGTAAAGCAGTAGAGCGCTACCAACAGTAGCGTCTCATGATCAACACAAGCGCGGCCCAGACAAAGCCCTTTACTCATCACCTGCTCCGAGCAAGAATTCCCATCTCCGACAAGCTCCAAGAGAGCTGGGGTGCAGCGCGGGGTTTTTCTTCAAAGATAGAGTTTATTGCTAAAAATGTTTTGATCGGTGATAGCTCATATTTACATTGATATGTTTTTAAAGGAATATTCAAGTAAACATTTCCAATAGTTTCTGGCATAATCTCTAGCTTTTTTTTTCCTATACACAAACGTTAAAAATAAATAAACTGTACAGAGAAAATTTCCTTTAACATCTCTACACAACTATATGTATTCCCACGCATCAAAAAGATTCCACTCTTTCATAGATTTGTACTTTTCTTTAAAATTTCCTCCTTAATTAATCGTTATACACTTAAAAAAACCGAACACCCTAGAGCTTGGCAAATTAGTTCAAACATCAGTGACAAGGGCTGAAAAAAGACAAAAAAAATACAGCATAGAGAATCAACTGTCTTCGGGGATGCTGCCGTTCCTCTCTTGGTTTTTTACCCCCCTCCCCCTTCTACTTTTCATAAAATCATCTTTACAGGAAATTTCTGCTCTTTCCTCCAGCAGGAAAGCGCTCAGGTTCTGTGGGGACGGGTTTAAAATGTGGTCCTATGTCTTTAAAATAATAATAATAACAATAATAATTATAATAATAATAAAAAACAGCTGCGATTTCCCCCCTTTCCTTTAAAATCTCTCTATTTACACTGCTGGTAGTGTTTTTTTTCTTTTTTTCCCCCCTTTTTTACTTTTTATTCCCTTTGTTAGAGGCTATATACGTATAAAAATAGACATCTGATTGTAGTGCTTTAGTGTGCCTTTGGCCTGCCCTGCAGTTCCTGGGTTCGCTTGTCCCCTTTTTGAATAAAATAACGTTAAAAGAAGTCCGAAAGAGCGAAAATCACCCCCGAAGGCGGGCGGGTGCCGCGGGGCGAGTGCAGGGCGAGTGCGGGGCGGGTGCGGTGGGGCGAGTGCGGAGGGGCTCGGGGCTACCACGGGTGGGTGAGGAGGGCTCGGGGCGAGTGAGGCGCGGCTCCGGGCTACGAGGGGCGAGCGCGGCGGGGCTCGGAGCGAGCGCGGCGGGGCTCGGAGCTAGCAGAGGCGAGTGCAGCGGGACTCGGAGCTAGCAGGAGCACTTGCACTCTGCGATGAGCGGGTACTGCACGGGGATCCAAGTGCAGTACTTCTGGCTGGACCATCCCTGGCAGTGCCAGCGCAGGAACGTCTTGGTGACGGAGCGCACGGGCTTGCAGAACATCCCCTCGGGCAGCGAGCAGGAGCGCTCGGCCAGGCAGGTGCCCTCCTTGATGTAGCGCGGCCAGAAGCGCACGCCCAGGTCCTTCCAGGCGTAGAGCACGGGGCAGCGCGTGTGCGCCCACAGCCACTGCAGCACCTTGCGCCGCGCCTTCCTGCCCAGCCGCAGCCTTGGCCCCGGCTCCAGGCGCCGCAGCTCCGCAGGCACCGGCCCCGGCACCCCCGAGGTGCCCCCCGAGGCATTCCCCGGCGCCGCCACCGCCATGAAGCCCGGGTCGAAGTGGCTGCCCAGCTTCTTGCGCAGAGCCCTCTCGTCCAGGTCCTGCTCCTTTGGGTCGTACTCGGGGTCCGGGTGCTCCACGATGTCCTTGACGGGCAGGTTGTCGCTGGGCGAGGGGCGCAGCCGCAGGAAGGGCTGCCCGCCCACCCGGCCCGGCAGCAACGCCAGGCACGAGCAGAGCAGCAGCGCCCGCATCGCGCTCATGCTCCGGGCTACCAGCCCTGCCCGCCGGGCTACCAACGCTGCCCGGCGCCGGGCCGCTGCCGGCGGCGCATAAATAGGCAGAGACGCGAGTCCGCCGGGCCCCGTTGCTTTAAATAGCGCTGCGGGCGCTGTGTGACAGTCGCATCTGATGCTTGTCCCGCGGCCGCGGCTCCCCGGAGCTCCGCGCCGGGGCAGCTCCAGCCGCGGCCGGGGGGTCCGCGCCTCCCCCGCGGGAGCCCGAGCCTTCCTCCTCCTCCTTTTACTCCTCCTCCTCCTTCTTCTTTTCCTCCTCTTTCTCCTTCTTCTTCTTCTTTTTCTTCTTCTTCTCCTCCTCCTTCTTCTCCTCCGCCGCCGCCGCCGCTCTCGCTCGCTCCCCCCCAAAATTCACAGCGGACCCGCCGCCATCGCCATGGTGACAGCGGGGCCGAGCCCCACGACAGCCTGTCTAGACGCTGTGACAGCGTTTGGCGTGAGACCGGAGCCCGGCGGATGAAACGCTCCTTTATGGCGGGGCGGGGAGGGCACCGGGCGCGGGGCTCAGGCGGCGGCCGGCAGCGCCCGCAGCCCGGCCGGGCTCCTCATGGCGAGCGGCGGGGGCGGCTTCGAGGCATCCTCGGCGGCGGGCGGGGGTCTGCCCCGGCTCCCGGCGGCTTCCTCGGCGGCGGGGATGAGGGGGGCGGGCTCGGCCGCCGCTCAGCACGGCCGGCGACCCATGCTGCTGCCTCTGCTGGTGCCGCTGCTGCTGCCTCTGCTGGTGTGCCGGGGTCCCGGGACGCCCCGCCGCTCTCAGCGCATCCACCAGCGGCTCCGCGCCTCGCCCGCTCGGCGCTGCCGGCTCGGCTGGGGTTCGGCTCGGCTCGGCGCGCTTCGGCTTCGCTAGGCTCCACTCGGCTCTGCTCGGGTCGGGTCCATTCGGCTGAGCTCGGCCCTGCTCGGTGCGGTTCGGTTCGGTTCGGTTCGGTTCAGGAGAGCTCGCCCCGGCCCAGCCCCGCGCCCCCGCCACCGCCCGCCGCGCTCTGCCGCGCCGCCGCCCGCCGCCCAAGTTAAATACGCGCCCGGCGCGCGCCGCCCCGCCCCCGCTGTCACTTTCGCCGCGCGCTCAGCGACAGCCGCGCCCGCGCGCCGCGGGGTCCTGGCGCCGCCCGCTGGGGCGCGGGGCGAGCGGGGGCTGCAGGAGCGGCGCGGGGTTCGCAGCGTCGGAGCCGTTCCCTGCCCCGGCTATCCTCTGTCCGGCACAGCCTCTGGGAGCTGGCCTCTCGCCCTGCCTCTGCTTCTCGCAACCACTCTGCTGCCCCGCAACCGATTCTCCTTCTCCACAAAGCCGCTGTCACTTTCAACGCCCGCTTCCAGCTCAGACAGGAGCAGGGCTCCGTGTCCCAGCAGCCCCTGCCGGGCAGGTCCCTGGGGCAGCACGGCAGAGCAAAGCCAGCAGGTGCACCCCGGCACATCTCAGCACCGTCTGCAAGGGAGGCTGCAGCCGTCCAGGAGCATCGCTCCTGGGGTGAGAAAGCGTCCCCGCATCCCTCAGCACGACGCGGGGGGATGGCAAGCCGGGCTGAATCAGTGACTCTTTCTTCGCCCTCTTCTCAACAGCGTGAGGCCGAATCTCTTGGTGGAGAGCTGGTTCCACAGCCTTCACGGCACAGAGGGTGGGAGGCTGGTGTGTGCCCACACAGCAAAACCCCAAACCCTTCTCACCTCCTTTACCTCCACATTGCTCGGCACTGAGCTCACACTTGAACTATGTCCAGAAATTGGACACACAGCTGGTTCCTCCAGGCTCACAGTGTGTAAGAACATTCCTGCCCATGCCAGTCACTCCCTCCCAAAGGCATGAGATAACCAGCTGCCCACTGGGGCCGAAGCAGGACGCGGAGGGAGCGAGGCAGATCGTGGGACCAATTTCTCATTGCGATGTGCTTATGACCCACCAAGCCAGGTGTGACCCACCAGTGCAGGCCGGGCACGCGCGTAGCTGGCTCTGCTCAGCAAACTGGTGAATGGAGCATTTCCTTCAGGTTTCTGTCTCTTCACCATCCCAGAGATGCCAAATATTGGGTTCAAACAGGAAAAGAGAACAAACCCCTCCCAAAATGGAGAGGCTGGATATCCAGCCCTGAGTCTGCATAAAGTCAGTGCATCCCTTGGACTTCAGGGAGACGAAGCTACCACGCACTGGCTCCGGTCACGGTGCATCCCAGTTATTTACAGTGCACAGGATTAAAGCACATTATTTAAATGTACCTGGCCTTTCTTCCCTTGCTGTGTGTTTCTGCTTTCATGATCCCAGCTGAACTCTGAGCTTTTCTCCCCTCCTTTGGCTCACACACACTCTGCAATTAGAGTGAAACAATACCATGCCCAAGCTCCTTTACTTTCAGCTCTCAAAACCATTTGCAAAAGAGATGCTAACAGTTATCCCTCAGTATTATCAGTAAAACATCCTCATTACTGATTTCCTGACCCCAGCCCACATGCGGTGCTTGAGCTGAAGTCGGCCTCGGTGAGCAGGCAGCCGTGTACTCTGCCTTCGCTCACGGCAGGGTGGGAGAACACGGGTCTCGGCAGCGTACGAGACAGTGCACGGTAACGAGAAACAGCTCAGGGCAGAGACACCCAAGAGTCAGGAACGGGGCAATTACTCAGCGAGATGTACTGCTGCTGGCGCTGCTGCCTCCGTAAATCCCGATGAGGGGATTAACATCTGACTGTAATTGTAATAATAAAATCCGACATGTATACAGCCTTTTTCATCCTGAAGGATCCCAAAGCACTCAAGTAACTTAATTCCTTCAGCTGTCTCCTGGACTTTATAAACATGCTTCTTAATCATCCCGCGCCAGGAGAAGATGGCTTTGCTCCGGGTGCACTCACGTCAATTCAGCAGGTCCCTTGTGGGAGAGAAGAGGGTCTCTCGGGTGGGCTGATGAAGGCTTCCCCTTTTGGAGGCAAAATCCCTGGAAAATGGTGTTTGGTACATCCCAGGGGCAGTGTGGAAGCAGGGGGTTTGGAAGTCCCTCCCAGCATTTCCAGCAGGGAGCCCACGGTGGGCTCACCGCCCTGCTCTCGTGCCAGTTGGTGTGCAGCATTTCATTCGAGGTTCTTCTGAATTTTCAAGGGACAGGAGGAATAAAGACAAGCCCCTGGGCAGGAAATGTAAGGCTTAGCTCTGCCTGCACCCCAAGGACTCCTTCTCCAGCCCCTTCCCATTCTCTTCTCTCCGGGACCAGAGGCACTGGGGCAAAATCCTTTTTATGGCTGCACACATGGACTGAGGGGCTGAGCAGTGAGCATATATATATGAGCTTTCATATACCTTCCCTCTGCCCTCTCTGCGAGCACACAGCCCAACTCACAGTCTAGCCCTTAATTAAAGGCTTTAAAGTTGGAAAGGGTGCATATCATGTAATTCCATCTCAGACGAAAGACATGACGTTGAAGGCACCTTGTGAAGGCTAAAATACTTGCAAACAGCTTGTATTTTGCTTCTTTCTCTTATCTGATGTCCTAAAGAAGACCTGAAAAAATTATGACAGAAGAAAAAGGACATTTCTACTACACATTTGAGACTTAGGTGGTGCTGACTCTGTTTTCACTGGAAGGCTCCACAAGCAAGTAAATTCCTGGTAGCAGTAAAACACCACTGGAACTCTTAGCAACACAGTTATTCAGCTGACAACATTTTTATCCTTTAGCTTGTTTCAGGCACAATAATTTAACTCACAGCCGGGGGTAAAGATAGAGAACAAAATTATCCGTGTTACAAAGCCATTCCTGTTCCTTCAGCTGTATGTACAAAAGCTTCCAGTCCACACCTTAAACCATGAAAGAGCCTCCTGGCCTATCCAGGACAGCAGGAACCCATGCTTTGAAACAGAGGAGAGGAGAGGGAGAGGAGAGGAGAGGGAGAGGAGAGGAGAGGAGAGGAGAGGAGAGGAGAGGAGAGGAGAGGAGAGGAGAGGAGAGGAGAGGAGAGGAGAGGAGAGGAGAGGAGAGGAGAGGAGAGGAGAGGAGAGGAGAGGAGAGGAGAGGAGAGGAGAGGAGAGGAGAGGAGAGGAGAGGAGAGGAGAGGAGAGGAGAGGAGAGGAGAGGAGAGGAGAGGAGAGGAGAGGAGAGGAGAGGAGAGGAGAGGAGAGGAGAGGAGAGGAGAGGAGAGGAGAGGAGAGGAGAGGAGAGGAGAGGAGAGGAGAGGAAAACCTGACTCCTACCTAAATGTCCTTTGTCTCCTTGTGGGTTTTCTGTTTCTTTCTATTTGTTTGTTTGAGTTTCCCAGGCTCTCTTTATGCTTGAGGAATAATGATGATGGGCTGGCATGGCAAGTATGGGGAAAGGCTTGGGCCTGACAAGACAAAACCATAATTTTCATTAAGGAGCTGGAAAGAAAATAGGAGGTCTAAATGATGGTGCACCAGGTTTTCATTAGAGATATGTTTATTTTCCAGTAGAAATACATTACCCTGCTCTCGTCAATGTGTCTGAAGGAGCGGTTCCCAAAGTATGGCAAGTGGTTGGCAGGGGTCCACGGAGCAGCCTCCCACCGCAGCTCACGGGCTTGCTGGTTCCCTGCGGGCGGCTGGCCGGCACCAAACCCTGCTGAAGGCGAGGGAGACAGCAAAGCCCAGCAGCTGCCTGGGGCTGCCTGGGGCTCGGCACCCACCTCTGCCCAGCCGAGCTCCAGCAGGGCTCAGGTGTCTCCAGTTGGCCAGATTCCCTTGGGGCAAAAATGTCACCATAAGTGTCAAATGAAGGGACACGGGGGCACACAAGCACACGCAGTGTTTCTCATTTCTATTTTAGATCTGTGAAAGTTTAATTTCTGTAAGCAGTTCAGTAGCTCCGTTATTAATGAAGTTATTCACCAGCACACAGGTTTCTCTTCTCATCCCATCAGGAACAGGATGGGAAGAGAAATGGAATGGTAAGAAAGGTGGCCCCAGCCACCTTCTGTTTCAGGGGATTAAATCTGTGCAGGGTTTGTTGGTGCCCCGTTCCCCCCCCCATCTCTCTCTTCCGCAGCCGTGAGCCACCAGCCCTGAGAAATCCGCTTCGACTGCGTGGTGAGGTCACTCCTGAGCATCTGGCACAGGTCTCCTCTGAGAAGTTGAGCTGGCAGCACCGTGGTGAGACCTCACGGTGACGCCGCTGGGAGCTCAGCACCACCTCACACTTAGCCCACACTAAGTTCTGATGTACCAAAGAGCTGATGGGAAAGAAGAAACATTCCTGAAGCTCCAGGGAGGGGATGATCTGTGCCTCAGAAATACATTTGCTCTATACCAAGTACGGGTCTGTTTGCTGTTCAAAGCTTCCTGACATCCTTTTTTTGTTCTCATCATCTGCTTTTCAAGGTCCTTGTAACATTTTCTGTCTTGGCACCGTGGTGTTACGCTCCGTCTCTCACTGCCTTACCCGTTCATGATCCAAATGGATTTCCTGCCTTAAGCCTGGCCCTGCAATCTTCCTGGTTTATGTGCAGCTCTACCTTACAGTCCTCATCAGATGTCTGGAATTCAGCCTTCAGCGTTTGCAGTGTGGATGCCCTTGCTGTGTGCTGGCTGCAGCACCTTGATCTCCTCTATCCAGTGCCACTGACTCCAGTCCTCTGTTCCCCTGCTGTCCTTGAGAACCCAGCAATTGCTTTACTGGTTCCAGTGAATAGTCTGCCCAAAGCCTTCTGCCTTTCCAGGAGTGCTGGATGTCCTAAATGCTTCCAGAAAAACTACACTATTGCCATTATGTGTGAAGAAGCCCAAGGGAGGGGTGGTTTCCTCCCTCTTCGCTTACAGCCTAGGGCTGATGACATCCGATTTGCTGTGATCTAAAGCCCAGTCAGCTGGGGCAGATGATGCCCATGGTGGTGGAGAAGGCTGCACTGAGCAAAAGGTTTGGTTGGTCTCAATCCGTTCATAGTGAGTACAACACTTTCCAGCTGATGGAATGTATTGGAATGGGCTGGTGTCCTCTGCACTGCTCCACAGGCCCTGCAGGAAGGAAGGAGGAGGGTTGTTGCACTGCAGCCATTGGCACTTTTGTTGCCATTTGCCCTATTCATGCATCATTTGTTGTGGTCCAGTGCTCATGGGCAGGAGATCTCGCTCTCCAGTACGGGCCTTTGCAGAAGGAAAGTCCCCAGTGGAGCATTTTGATCTTTCTGACCTTCCTCCAGCCCACAGCTCCCACTGCACAGCCCAGGGGCTTGGCAGAAGCTGGGATATCAGGATGGAGTCCTTGAAATCAGACTAGGGTGAGTTCTCCTTTCCCAGGGGACCAGCAGGAATGCTCCTTGGTGGAGAGACCAGGAATGATCCCTGGGCAGTTGCCAACATCAAAGAACAACAACATGGAGCTCTGAGATGTCTACCCACTTGGCATACATCTGTCACCACGTCTGTTGACACAGAGCAGTGCTGCCAGGTCACGTTGTACCTGGGGTTGCTGTCAACACTGGTCCAAGGCAGAGAGAACTGCTCAGGGCAGCTCGTTTTAGAAAAGGTCCAGATTAAAAGGGTTAGAACCTGCCTCAGGGACGTGGCCCACCAGGGAGCAGCTCTAGCTCAGGGACTCCTAAGCCACTCTCCAGGGAAAATACATTGCTGCCAGTGTAAACCAAACCCAAATGACCAGCCCCAGGAAAAACCTGGTGACACAAGACTTGGCTGCATTTGCCAGTCCTTCCCTTTTTCTTTGGCAAGCCCTGTGCCACACTGAAATGCAGGGAGACCTCGCAGCTGGCAATGGGAGCTCTTGCCATGCAGGTGGAGAGGAGAAGCTGCAGTGCACAATGCACCCAGCCATAGCCCAACACTGCTGTGAGGAATCTCCTCCAACTGCAACCAGACCAATGATCCAGCTACAGCCCTTGCCCAGCCCAATCACAATGCATCTCTTGCAAATATCCATCCCCAGCAAAACCGAGCACCCGAGGGAATGGCAGGAAGCTGTGCCAGGGGAAGGTTAGGTTGGACATCAGGAGAAGGTTCTTCCCCCAGAGGGTGGTGGAGCACTGGAACAGCTCCCCAAGGAAGCAGTCACAGCCTGACAACATTCCAGAAGCATCTGGTCATGGCCCTCAGCCCCACAGTGTGAATGTTGGGGTTGTCCTGTGCAGGGACAGGAGTTGGACTGGATGATCCTTTGGGGTCCCTTCCAGCTCAGGACATTCTGTGAACCATTGCTGAAGGACACATTGCCTCTTCTAACCTGCCCCAAGTCCTGGCTCAAGTTCTCCTTCCCAAAAGAAAGTTGGATCCCAGTTGTCGCAGTGATGTTGCCACGGACTCCAAGTTCTGGCTGTAACTGCTGTGTGATACTCCCAAGGGAGCTCCAGCTGAGGTGGCAGCTGGGACACGGCTCAGAGCTGAAGGCTGACCCCCAGGGTGCATTGGGAGTACTGAGGAGGTTCAGTCACCCACACTCAGCTGCAGAGAGGCTGAACTGCTGCTGCATCAGCTCATGCACCGCTACCCCAGGATACTTCTGTGCTGGGTTTCCAAGGGACCTGGGTGACCTACCACACTGCATCTGCATCCCAGCTCTTCTTCCCAGCCTGGCACCCCAAGCACACATCATCTTCTCCTGGCAAAGGGGCTGTGTCGTGAGAGTTGCATTGAAGGCAAATGTGCAGTGTCGTGAGAGTTGCATTGAAGGCAAATCTGCATGGATCAATTTTATTCATCTCCTTGTTTTTCTTTATCTTCAAGGTTTTATAATCTTCGAGGATATTTTATCTTCTTTGATTTCTTCATCTTCAAGAGTTGGCCCAGCGGGTGGCCCCAGGAGGCAGTTGCTCCCATAACCATGCTGTGGTGCTGCCGTGCCCATGGGACTCTCTTCCCAGCTAACCCAGCAGTCAGCTCATGCCCCTCTCCACAGCAGGGTCTCCGAGCACCTTACTCCAAGTTCACACACCTGCACAGCCTTTGCTGGGTCTTTCTTAGAGAGCCACCCTGACTCGGTCACCAGCTCTGAGGAGCTACATCCCAGAGATTCCCCACCAAAGAGGCATCTCTTCCTGCTACTACTCACCACCCCTAGCAGGCCATGGGTATCAGAGGAGAGTGGGGCTAGGAGGGTCAGGCAGTTTAAACCACCAGGAGTCAGGGAACATCTGTGTCTTTGAGGAGCTGGACCCATTGCCCATGAAGCCAAGGTCCATGAAAGCCAGAGCAACCCTAGGAGCGTATGTGCAAAGTTTAGCACTTCCAAAGCCTGGTACTTTTCCTGTACAACAAGGGGCAAGGATCAATCAGAGAGAAGATCCATGGGTTTGCTTTCTCCTGTTTCATGTAGCTCCAGGAGGGACATTTCTCACTGCAGTAACATGGGTCTCTGTCCAAGAGATGCTAATGGAAGGCAGCAGGAGGCATGGGCTGACAGAGGATGGAAAATGGGATCCGGTGTCAGCATGTGGCCTTGTGCTTTTCCTGAGGAAGACACTTCTGCTGTGGAGCTCTTTCATCCACCTCTCCCTCCAATCTTCCTATCCCACAGCACAGGCAGAGTTGGCTCCGCACTGGCTGTGGAAGGGACAAGTTCCTTTTGTCTTGCCAATGTGTTTCAGCCACAGAAGACAAGGTTCTATGTTTGCCAAGACACAGAGCAGCACCCCAGTTTGATTGGGCACAGGCTGGAAACCCTGCTACCTGATTCAAAGCCTGCAGGAACGACAGCTTTCCAGCTTTCTGCAGGCTTTGGTCACCCCTTGGGGGGATTTTCTTTTGCACCCGTGCAGATTTCTCTCAGCTGTGTTCTGCCAACGTGTTTTTTTTTCTCTTGATTCAGTTCAAGCTTTTCTTGTCCCTAAGATGCTGTGGAGATGCAGGGAGATAAACACGGGGCTGGGTGACTCAGGGACCCCATGGGAAGGGAGCAGGCAGAGTCAGGGGTTGGGTGCCAAATCCTCTGTCAACTCCTGTTTGAAAAAGCCTGTCTGTGAATAATAATTCAGCATAATAACGTCATCTCTGACCAGTTGTAGCTCTCCCTTCAGACCCCGAGGAGCACGATGTCCAGGAGAAAACAGCTGTTGCTGTGTGAGTGGAGGGCATGAGCATCCCCACGCAGGAGCAGGCAGGGGAGGGCTTGCAGGACCATCAGCTCATCCCAGTGTCTACAAAGTGCTCCTCAGCCAAAGATCCCTTCCTGCTCTGCATTCAGGACCTGTTCATATGACTGTGACGTGGTCAGGATTTGGCCGTCCCCGGGGCTCGGGCTGTGCCTCCTTGCTGCAGCCTGAGCTGGGCTTCACCACTCTCCCCTGGGATGCTCAGCACAGCTCACAGGGGTGAGAACCTGAGAAGAGGTTTGCATTTTGTCCAGATTTCCCCAGTTAATCAGGACCCTTCAGTCTAGTCACTTGCTTATTTTTTTAAAGCAATGAAAGAGATTTCCCAAATCCAGGCAGCTCTAGGATTACACACAGGCAGAGACACCATCAGTCTCTGTCAGTCATTCCCGCCAGCCGGAAAGTTTGCAGTAAAGGAGTTCAAATGCACGAGCAGTGGAGCTGAGGGGGGCTCCCGCTTGCCCTCTTGTCCTGTGCAACACTTTGTGGGTGGAAGGAGCCACTGCTCTGTCCTGGGGCGTTTCGCTCCCGCTCGCCCCGTGCAAACGCTTGCAAAAGATGCTGCACAACTCAGATTGGCATCAAGAGGCTCATAGGTCTTTTCTCCACCCCAGAGGGGACCACAAAGAGTGAGAGAAATGCTGTTGGTATTGATGACATTTTGATGTGGCCTTTGTCCTGATGGACATTTCAGAGGGCAACAGCAAAGAAGCAGCAGAAGGAAGAAATGGCATCAAGCTGGGGAGAGCTGTGAAATGTCTGCTCCACCCAGGTGAGAAATCCCTCCTGTTTATGCCATCCAGGCTGGGCCCTGTTTGGTCTGTGAGCTCCACCAGAAGAAAGAGGGATTTCTTCATCAAAAACTGTAAAGAACCCAAAAGCCAGAGGAGGAGAGGAAGCCCCAGCACCCCATTCCTCAGCAGAGTTTCCTCTGAACTCTGGGCAGAAATCCATAGAAATGATTTTATTTTTTGAGGTCTGAATGAAACTTCCAGACTTTTCCTTTTCTCCAGAGGAAATTTCTTAATTTAATACAAATTTAATACAAATCTTGATTGCTCTGAATCTGCATTTAACCTAAAAGCTATAAAATATTCATCTAAAAAATTCCATTCAGTTCCATCCAGACCTTTCTCTCCAGCACCCGGCTGCCGAGGGTGGGGGGATGTGTGATTTGGAGAGTGAAGGTGAGGAAGGGGTATGAGGTGACCACTCAAATTATGCTGCACCTGGGGGCTTGTGCCAGCAGGACAGGGCAGGCATCTGCAGGCAGGGTGGTTCAGACAAAGAGGACAGGAGCTCCTTGCGGGAGAAGAGTGAGGAAGGCAGCACTTGTTGCATGAGAGCATCCTCCCCTTAGCTCCACACTGATGTGAAGCCCAGACCTGAAGCTGGTCCAGGTCGCAGCTGGAGGCTGGCATTTTTTGCCCAGAGAGCAAGTGATTTATTGACCTTTTGTACCAAAGGATGTTCCTTATTATTCAAGTCAACTTGAATTACCTAAACCAGCTTACAGTCATGCTTCTCAGCACCTTTAGATATCCATAGCTCTTGTCCCATCACTGCTTGGTCACCACCAGGGCTCTTTCCATGTTTTTGCACTCTTGACTTCTGCACAAAGCTAGAACTGATAATAGCACCAGTAAGAGAAAACTTTAACCTTGGCTCCTGCCCTTGTGCCAGGAGGTGCCAAGCACTGACTGAGACCTGGCTGGAGCCTGGCAGTGCTGGAGCCTTTGCTGGAGCCAGGGTTTGTGCACATGCTGAATGGGATAATCTACTAAAAGCAAGTGTCTTATCCTGTAGCTCATCACCTTGTCTCTCATGTTTTGTAGCTGTTCAGCTTGGCTGGAGAGATCTGGGTGCTGGCAAGCTGGCGTGCCCCCTTCACTTGCAAGAGATTAAAATCAGACACTCTAGGTGGCAAACTTAAAGATGAGCATCTACATCAGGGTTAATCTGCCTGAGGATCCCCATTGCTGCAGCCCCACTCCAGGGCAACACAGGAGGAGGTGCTCCAGGTTTCCTCTGCTGCAGCCCTGCTCAGTCCTCATGCAAGTTCCAGCGCCCCCGTGGCTCTTCCACTTCTCTTCTTGTGACCCTGCTTTGCTTCCTGACTTCAGTCCAACGCTCTGTCCCTACCGACTCCTTGCCCCAAGGTTCATGCCTACAACCTCTGACACGAGCTGCTCAAGGAACCCTGGTGTCCACAAATCTCTTGAGATTTCTCTCCTCGGCCCTGTATGGGTCTCCTGGAACCTCTTCCCACTGCAGGATGTTGGTAAGGATCATCACCCAGCACAGCCCAGCCCAGCCCCTTCACCCTCACTGGGCACAGGCATCCTGCTGCCCTTAAACTCCTTGTGCTTTCCACCAAGGTCAACCCTGGCTGGATGCCTCCAAAGCCTCCTCCAGCTAAAAGGACACCAGTCATGGGAGTCCCAGCATTTTGCTGACTAATTTCCACTGGAATCAGGAAGCTGAGGTTACAGGGAGAAGTTATGAATGAAACAAGCTGGCCCTGGGTTCCGTGCAGACCAAAGGCATTACTATCCTACACGACGTGTAATTAAATTGTGGACCTCACTGCCACAGGATGCTGCGCAGGCCAAAAATACACATGGCTTTGAAAAGAGATTAGACAAACTCACCGAGGGCAGACTCCGTGGTGGCTGTTACATGGGGTGGCACACATACTGCTCCTGGCTCAGGAAGTCACTAAGGCATCAATTACTGGAAAATAGAAGGATATCGCAAGGGCAGATCTCCTGCCTCTATCCGCCTGCAATTTATCACCAGCACTGGCAGGGATGGAGCTACCTCAGCTGACCTGGCACCCTCTGCTGCTCTTTGGGGCTGCATTCATAGATGACTTGTGCAAGGGATGGCATCCGGCAGAGTGATTGGAATTTTGGGGACCTGTTGGGTCTCCCGTATCACCTCATTCTCTGAGCAGCCTCTCCCAAATCAGCTCTCTGAAACCAGGACTTGAAACCCTCCTGGGGTTTCTCTCCTGCCCAGAGGTGCTGCTGCAGGAAGGTTAGCAGTTCCTGGCCCCCTGTGCCTGGACCCGTTCACAAACCTGTTAACCCTTTGTGCTTGTCCTTTCCTCACCCGCTGAGGACCTCCTGGGATGGATGAGCGCCAAGCCAAATCCCTGGTTTGCCCTCCCTGCCTATCCAGCCAGGAGTCGTACCACTGAGCATCTGCTCTTCCCAAATCCCAGCAATAAAATCTCCATCTCTGCAGGTGTCTTACCAGCAGCTCTGAGGCTCTCCTGGAGCAGAACCACTGCCTGGTGTTCTGTCAGTGCCAAGGCTGAGGCCGTGGCCGAGGGCAGCTGCCACAGCTGTGCCGTGGCACTGGCAGCGGGGCTGTGGCACAGCAGGGGCCACCTCACACTGCACTGTGTGCCCCAGGCCGTGCTGCTGCCCACCTGCAGGGCTGTCACTGCACACCCCAGGGCTTCCTCCACACTTGCTCATCCCTCTTCTTTTCCATCCCTCTGTTCTGTTTTCTGCACCCTGAAGTTTTTCACATCCAGTGGACCACAGTGGGCTCAGTTTCGGGAGTCTCTCTCTGCCCTGGGTTCTTCTGGCTGGAGTCTGCAGTCTTGGTCCCCTTTACTCTGTATCTCTACAGCATCCCTGACAAGGAGTCCCCAGTTTAATTCCATGCTGTGTTAGACAGTAATGCCTTGTCAGCCTGTCCATTGCTCCGTGGTTTGGGGTTACTCCAAAGCTTACCCAGCTGCACCCTCGAGTCTGACACGCGTTGTTGTGCCTTTGGGCTGGTTTAGGACACTGGGCAGGGAGCATGGGAGCAGGCACTGTGTGGACTGGACTTCCCTGCTTGTGATTACACGGGACTGGTTCTCGTGGCTTAAACCAGTTTGCCCAGCTGCCATGCTGCTCCTGGTGCTGTGCACGCGGGCACTGGTACACAGGATGTGGCAAAGCCACAGTGCACAGCCTCCACACCAGGGGATTTCCTTGACCCTCCACTGCATGAGCATGAAGGTCTGGATCCCCTATGGGAAGAGAAGGAATAAAATTCTGGTAGAGGCTTTGACTTTAGGGCTTGATTTCAATTTTCAGTAGATCCTCAGGGAAAAAAAAAGTTGAGAAATAAGTAAAACATTGGCTTGAGGGCATGGAGGAGGTGCTGTGGGGAGAATACTCTTTCTTTCTACAAAACCCAGCGAGAGGACCATGCCCACACAGCGCTCTGGATTGTGTGCATCATTTTGGAGACATCAAGTGATCTCGTGTTAAACAGAAAACTGTCAGATGAGTGTGGTTTGAGGATAAAGCAGGGAGTGCATAGATGGGACAAGAGGAAACAGTTTTCAGCTGCAAGAGGGGAGACTGAGATGAGATCTTAGGAAGAAATGTTTTGCTGTGAGAGTGGGGAGGCCCTGGCTCAGGTTGCCCAGAGCAGTGATGGCTGCCCCATCCCTGGAGGTGTTCAAGGCCAGGTTGGATGGGGCTTTAGAATCATAGAATCATAAGGTTGGAAGAGACCTCTGAGATCATCGAGTCCAAATGTGCCTGTCTCCCTACTGAGCCATATCCCTAAGAAACTCATCTACCCATCTTTTAAACACCTCCAGGGATGGAGACTCCACCACCTCCCTGGGAAATCTGTTCCAATCCCTGACCACTCTCTCAGTGAAGAAATTCTTCCTAATGTCCAGTCTAAAGCCGTCTGATCCAGTGGGAGGTGTCCCTGCTCAAAGCAAGGGGTTGGAACAGGGTGGGCTTTGAGGTCCTTTTCAACCCAAACCGTTCTATGATTCTAATATTGGTGAAGACATCCAGTACCAAAGAAACTGGGCTAAAAGATGAGAGCAGTTGGATGACCTGCATGTTCTTGCATTGCTCACAGGCTTGTCCTCTGCTGCTGCCCCTACAAGACTGCCTGAATACTCTGTCAGCCTGTATACAGGGAAGCTTCCAGCTGCTGTATGGAGGTGTTTAAAAACAGGAAGAGAGTAAGCGATGTACACAGAGGAGCAACACTGGCAAGATGCAAGGGACCTGGTGCTGGTCCTCACTCTGCAAACCTGGTCTGCTCATACCAGGTAGCTGGCAAAGCCATGGGGGCTGAGCTGAAGGCAACATGGACAGCATGAGCTGCAGGAAACCTTTAGCTGAAATAAAGAAGGAGCCCAGATGCTGGAGCAGTCACTGCTCCATGAACGTGAGCGATGGGAAGTCGTGTGGCCATCCCTGGGAATGTTTTTCCTTGCTCCTCGCATTTGGGCAAGGCTTCCACATGTTAGTTTGAAGTGGGAGAGGTAAGTCTCCAGCACCCAAGGGGCAGCTGCTGCGATGGGAGCGGGGCCACGCACCCACAACACCTGCGATGCGTGACTGTCTCAAGCTCTGGGTGTTGGTGAGACACAAGGACCACAGGAGCAGCCTCAGTTCGAGCTATCAGGGCAGATGGAGCTCACAGGAAGTGGCTAATGTATGTTTTACTGACTCTCCTTTCCACCCTTCAGTCCCTCACTTTAATTTGCTTTTTTTTTTTCTTGACTTTTAATTTATTCTTTAAAACAATATTTCCTCTGTCTTCTTAGCTCCTCCACAAGTCTGTGCACCTTCTGGTACTTTGGTCACTCCTCTCCCGTCGCATCTCCATCCTCCTTTCCCCCATTCCACGCTTCCCTCCCACCGCCTGCATCCTCCCAGCCCTCGCCCTGCGCTCCCGCCCCTGCCCCCTTCCCAGGCCCGGAGGTACAAATGATTAGATTTTCAGCCCAATTAAGGCAGGCTGTCTCCTGGCTGGGACAGAAAAGGTTGGCTCTGGAAGGTGGGAAACAAGCTTTGACAGGTCCTGGCGTCCCCAGCGCCCTCCGATGGCTCTGCCTGCTGGGCTCCTTTGTGCTGCTGCAGGAGCGGGGCCAGGGCTCAGCCGGGGGGGCCGGAGGGGCTCCCCCCGCCCCTCCTCTTCCCCAGCCCAGCAAAAAGAATAGCTAATTAAGAGGTCTAAACGCAGGCAAAACTAATTCCCCATTCAGAGCTCTGACGGGCAGAGGGAAGGGAGGGGGAAGGCGGCAGGCAGTGAGCTGGGAGCAGGGCATCCTCTTCTGTAAGAGCAGGACCTTGGGGAGCGGATTAACCCTCTCCTCCCTGTCCTCCGGGCCGGGGCAGTCGGGCCTGACCCGTTATCCCTCACGCCCCAGGAAAAGTCCTGGCGTCCTCCTGCAGCAGTGATGTTCAGCAGTGCTGATCCCAGCCAGGGTTGGCTTCATCTGCTCCTGCAAGCGGTTTTCCATGTCCCTTGCCCTCCCCTATGCAGGGACAGGAGTGGGACTCGGTGATCCCCGTGGGTCCCTTACAGCTCAGGTCATTCCGTGATTCTGTGATTATGCACACAGATTGCCTCCAAAGGCCTTGCTTGTCCCCAGCAGCCCCGTGTCACCCTGCGAGCCCCTGACAGCTGTCCTGGTGCCATGCCTGGGAACCCACTGCTGCCCACTTCTGGTCCAAGTCCCGAGCCTCTTGTAGGTGCTGCAGGAGCAGGGCTCCAGCTCTCCCTGGGGCTGTCCCCAGCTCTCCTGAGGCAGCTGAGGCGGCTTGGAGAGCCCAGCTTCCCACCTGTTCCCGGATCCCACAGCCCTGGGCCCACCCTGCCTTTCCCCACATCCCACAGCATGCCCCAAGACTGGCACAAGTGCTCTGAGCTGGCTCCAGGAGGGCAAGCTTTAGGGATGTGGAGGGGAAGGGCTGGGGCTGCTGGAGGGTGAGGCTGTGCGGGAAGCGGAGCTGGCCATTTTGACTTGTCCACGGGGATGCTGCTGGGATTTAATTTGCTTTGCTTTACCCAAAAGGAGCCACATCTGCTCAGATGAGATTGAGGTGAACAGAGTGAGGTGTATCGTTTCTGTGCAGGGAATTACATGAGTGTCACTGCCAGGTTATGGCCCTTCGTTTTCTACATGCACAGATCAACCCGTCTCTGCAAAGTCAGCTCCCGTGCAGCCCCAAGGCTGGGTCCATGAGCCATGACCCATGCCCAGATCCGCAGCCAGCACCACTCAAAGTCTGGGCACTGCTCCTGAGTCCCCCTGCACAGGGCACGGGAAGGACCAGGATTTTCCACACTGCCTAAAAAGTCTTCCAGAAAAATCTGTTCATGCACTCTGTGGGAGCTGAGTTTCCTGGAGATGGAGGTTCTCAACGGACTGAGTGTCCCCAAACAGGTGAAAGAAGACATGGCAGATAGACTGTGGGTCCTTGCTACCTCTGCCAGTGGTGACATCTCTCCTTTCTCCAGCTTCTACCAGAGACATCTGGGTTAATGAAGATAACCCCTTTCCAGCCGTTCCTGTCCTCAGCCACCCAGCCTCACGCTCCTGCTTCAGAGCCTGGATGCTCACCCAATATGGCTTTGCCTTCTCCATTACAGCACCTATTCCTGCCAAGGATCTGGTTGTGCAGTCCTAAAACCCATCTGCTTTTCTGAGAGACCAGGCTCCTCTGCTGGGTGCTGCTCACTCGGCCAGCCTGTTTTTCTCAGCAGATATTTAAGCAGGGCACCCTGTGGCCATCAGCCTGCGCACTCTGTGGGTCACAGCAGAACCAAAGCGTGCTGCCTGCCGAGCTACTCCTGCCCATCTGAAGTCAGAGAGCACAGATGAGGTCCTCTGTGTGCCCACTGGTGCCCTCTGCACTGGCCTGGGGTCCAGTGGGTGATGACAGTTGCCGAACGTGCAGCCCCAGCCCATCCCCTCCTCTAGAGGTTATCTACAGAGGGGGATGAGAGAACCCCATGACTGCTGGCCTCCCTGCAGGGATGACCAGCATCAAAGAGCAATCCAAAAGATTTTGGCTGCCAGAGAGCTGATAACGTTCAGGCCAAACTGTGGTTAGGAGGAGACTGGAGTCTCCAGAGCTTTCTAACCCATCGGTGGCCCAGCCTCTCCGAGCCCTGCCCGGGAGCAGCCACGCTTCGTCACCGCTGGTTGGGTCTCCAAAGGAGCTGGAAGCAGCCAAGGGCTGGTACAGGAGGTGTGAGGGGTGGCCTGAAGCTTTGTCCCCAGCACAATCCGAAGAGCATGGTGGAAGCAGGAGTCTGCTCCAAGCAGCAGCAGCCCAGGGCTGTTCCCGTCATAAGCCTTTCAGTCAGCCTTGTGCTCCCCTGCACATGCTGGTGCTCACCAAGCCAGTATCTTCAGAGGCTGCTGCAGGCAACAGGCTCCAAATGCCTATTCCTGCCCAGCTTTGCTCTCCTCCAGGATGGGCTTCTCCCATGAGTTTCCAGTGGCTTCCTGGGATTCTCAATGAAAAAAAGAAAACTTAACGTGTTCTTGTCCAGCCCTTAAGTGAAGAAGTGATTGTGATTTCACTTGTCTTTTCAGAAGCAAGCCCTCATCCAGTGAGTGTTGAGCAATCAGCTCTCATGGTACAATCACAGAATCTTGTATTTGCTGGCCCAACCCAGGATGAGGTACGTGCTAGGCCATGTGCCCCGCAGGCTCACGACCAGCGGCAGGGCTGGTGGTAAATCTCCTTCAACCAACAGAGACAAGACAGATAGAGGGTGGGGGGAGAAACCCAGTGCTCTATTTTTCATTAAAACTGAATTATTTTCTTTAAAAGACACTGGGTGAAAAGCATCAAGAAAAAAACTGGAGAATTTCCATGAGGTTTTACGACATCACGTCTTTCCAAGATTCCACAGAAAGTATCAGTGGCCATGTGCCTTCATACTTCTGGAGAGAAGTTACTTCTCCCAAGTAACAAGTGATAGGATGAGAGGCAATGGCCTCAAGTTGCACCGGGGGAGGTTTAGGAAAGTTTTATTTACCAGAAGAGTGGTGAAGCCCTGGCAGAGGATGCCCAGGGCAGTGGTGGAGTGTCCATCCATGGGGCATTCAAGAAGTGTGTAGGTGTGGCACTTGAGGAGATGGTTTAGTGGGCATGTTGGGTCTGGGCTGATGGTTGGACTGTCTGAGCTTAGAGGCCTTTTCCAATCTTAATGATTCTGTGGTTCTGTGAGATGGGGGAGATGGTCCTGGGTGAGATGATACACCTTGAAACCTTTGGGTGACTTGACCTAAAGGAGGAAGAGGAATCCAGAAAAGAAGCAGAAATGCCAACCAACATCTCCAGCCCAGCCTTCCCTGGACCAGCCAGGGTGTCCAAACTGTTCCCTCATCCCTGGCTAAAGGGTGCGAGCTGGGGCAGTGGGAAGGGATGCTCAGGGCCCCTCAACAGACACAACCCTCTTCCTGCTCGGGCTCCATGGTGTGGCCATTTCCTTGGTCTGGGCCCCAATTAAAAGAGCCAAATGGAAAGGGCTGGAGAGAAAGAGTGAAAGAAACAACATTTCCTGCCTGAGGAGATTAACTCTCCAAATTACATGTGAACAGAGGGGGAGGCGAGAGGGGAAAAGGAAACCCAGCTTCCACCCCAATAAAAGCCAGTTCATTTAATAAAGGAAGAGCGAGGAGGGGGAAGGTGGCTGAAAGAAAATGAGGCTGGGGGTGTGTGGAATTAGCCTTGTCAAACAAGGGGCTTTGCTGTCCCAGAACTACTTCTTTATTGTTCCAATTTTTCATGCTTACTTAGCTCTCAATGCTGCACAAGACAACAGCTCATTATCGGGGGGGTACGGGACGGACACGGCTGCGGCAGCGCTGAGAAGTGGAAGGGAAATAAAATTTTTAAGAAAGGAGTCCTTTCCCTGGGGCTTCGGCCTCTCCCCCCCGCGTGGAGCTGCAGACGTCGTGGCTGGGAGGAGCAGGGCATTGCCGAGCCGGGAAAAGGGCTTTCCACAACCTTTGGCACCAGCACCAGGACAAAGACAACTGACCCTGAAATGCCATCTTATGGCCCAGGGAGGGGGAAGGAGGGGTGAGCAAGGGTGACACGGAGGTCTCCCCCACCTTCTTGATGCTCCTGAAGGCTGTCCCAGCAGCTGACAAGGGAAGAGGGGCCAAAGTGGGGCTGGGGTAGCCGGGAGTGTGGGGACAAAACCCCCACTGCCCTGTGTCCAGGTTGGCCTTAGAGATTAGTGAGCCAAGGCACATCTGTGGCATCATTGTCTACTAAACAACATCTGCTCTGACTCTGGAAAGCGACTTCCAGTCTCCTCCTGGGGCTCCGTGTTTGTTTTCTCCCCAGGATTTTCCTGATCAGATTGGCTTGGCTTACAAAGCCAAACTCACACCAGAAAGGGTATCAGGATGTTTGTGGGTAGGAAGGTTATGCTCCATATTAGTGATGCTGCCTTATAAAGCCCTGTTTGCACAGGATCATAACTCTCCAAAAAATGCTCCCTTTTAGGATTTGACAGCAAGGACAGCTAAGAGCCAGTGCTGTGAAGCTGATGCTTTCCACCCAGTCACCTTCCAACTGTACTCTCTGCACCCAGCCACAAGATCAGCACTGAGGGCACCCTGAAGGACATGCAGGGAGTTGAGAGCTGGAGGAGAAAAACCGGGCCCAGTGGTTTTCTGCGGTCCTTGGTAGAGACCCAGAGCACAGTCTGACCATCCAGGCAGCTACTGTCTTGGAGATTTCAGCCCCCAGTCAAAGGAATAGAGGAGAAGGTTAGGGACATTGCTGGATCATAAGGAACAGTTACAGCTCCAGTCAGGACTTGCTTGACATCCACAATGGATGGAAGGGTCATTTTCATTTATGTTTTAAAATCTGTTCAACTGCCTACAAGTGATCCACAGCTTAATCTGCCATGGGTCGACCAAGCGTTCCTGGGATGAAGCTTTTCATGAGCTCTGAGACCCAGCAGTGCCGTTGTGCCCAGTAAAACCCAAAGAACGTCACTGCAAATGAAGATGTTGGGCATGGAGATGACTTGCATCTGCTTCACACATTACAGGTTGGGCCACCATTTCTCAGTGGAGAAAACAAAAGCCTCTGCGTGGATGTTCTCCAAGAATGAAGTAAAAATGTTCCCCCATTCTCTCCAATCTGCCCAAGTTTTCCAGTTATTGGATGCAGCTCCCAGTTGGGAAGTCCAGTGAGGTCTGTTCTGGAGGCAGGAGGAGTGAGGATCCCTCAGGACATCCTGAAGCTCCAGGAGGTTCCCTTCAGGTACAGGGTGCAGTCAGGGAAAGAAAAGTCACAGAAGTGGCACCTTGCTTCTGGCGCTCAGGAAACCTTTATAGCTCAAGAAGCTCCTGATGGCCTGACTCCAAATCCACTCTGGCTGTGGCAGAGGGTGCACTCGAGCCATGGGCACCGCCAGGTCCCTTTGCTCTGTGACAAGGGGCTGCCTCAGAGTGAGCCCTGCTCTCATAGTACAGTGAGACAAATCCTGGAAACTTCTCAAGTATTCAGAAACAGCTCCTTTTCTCCAAAAATTCGAGGCATGCCTCACTTGGAGAGCTGCATTCCATCCCTCCTACCGTGGTAGTGACAGCATGCAGCAACCTCATACTTGGGCTCCAAGCCTGGGGAAAGCCCACCTGATTTTCAGGCTCCGAGGGAGACTGCATTAGATGGGTTTTGACCACTTTCAGAAGTGTTCCAGGTCTCTCTATGCTCAGGAATACTATCCCAGCACCCTCCCAAAACTCTGCAGCTGCACAACCTTCTGAGACTGCAGACAGAGAGTAAACAGGTCAGTTAATGTCACGGTGTCGTGTCCTGGAGTACCTGGCTTGCTCTTTGCATTGATCCCAGCAGCAGACTGTTTGGCTTGTGACAGCAAACGCCAGCAGTGCAGCTCTGGCAGGAGAGCAGCCCGTGGGGCAGGTGGAAAGGGTTCAGTTCAGCTCTCAGAGCTGAAGTTTTACCTGGCAGAAGTTGCTCTTCGCAGAGGGCCCCGCACAGGGCAGGCAGGGGCTCTCACAGGCAGAGCCAGAGCCCTGGCACCCAAGGCATCTGGGGGCAGAAGTGCCAGCTGTGAAGTCCAGTCACACAGTATCACAGTATCACAGTATGACAAGGTTGGAAAGGACCTCTGAGATCATCAAGTCCAACCTATAACCCAACACTAACACCAACCATCATCTAGACCATGACACTCAGTGCCACATCCAGTCTCCCCTTAAACACCTCCAGGGTCGGCGACTCCACCACCTCCCTGGGCAACGCATTCCAATGGCCAATCACCCTTTCAGTAAAGAACTTCTTCCTCACATCAAGCCTAAACTTTCCCTGACGTAGCTTGAGTCCACTGGAGCATCCCAGCTTGCTCTGCCTGCAGCCTTCAGGGATCTCCCTGCCACTAAACTGGAGGTTGCTCCGGGCTGATGCTCGGCTGCTCCTAGCACAGGTGCTCAGGGAGAGCAAACGCAGCTCCTTGGTGAGATGCATGGTTCAAGGTGGGGCAGACAGACAGACAGACAGACTGTATCAAAACCCTAAAGCCAGGCTGAGAACGTGCATCACTGCTCAAAACATTGCAGGATGGCAACCCCTACCCTCTGCATGGAAAACCACTCTGCTGCGAGTTTTCCCATCCCTGCTCAGGTGTGCTGAGCCTGGGATGAGCTCCAGAGCTGCACGGCCACTTCCACCTGGGGCACAGCTTGGGTTTGTGCCCAGCTGCCTGGGGACTGGCACCTCCTCTTCTCCCCCCCTCTGTACTCTCCTCCCTCAGCTTTGCCTTCAAACAGTAAGGAACAAATTCCAGGGATTTTGCCTGGGGGCCCACGGAGTGGGGATGCGAGCTGGTCTCCATCTGACTGCGACCGAGTCTCTCCCCCTCGCTGGAAATTGAAAGCAGAAGCCGTGGAGCGGTGACAAAAATCTGCATTACGTTATGGCAACTGGAGGTTGGGCTGGTTGGGGTTTTTTTTTTTTTTGAAGATTTTATAATACATCGTTTTGAACCGCTGCCAGTGATCAGCATCAAAGTGAGGAGCGCCTCGGAGAGAACAATGGTGGTGGAGGGTGGGGGAGCAGGGTGCAGGCATATTGATGTGTAATCCCTTTAAAGGCAGTTTGAGAGCCAGCATGGGAGATGTGTGTATGGGGTTTTTGACTCCCAAAGTGCAGAGACGGAATGGCAATGGCAACCAGAGCTCAAGGTGCTGGCGTTGGGTCATATTGACCCCCCTCGTTGCTCCAGGCATGGCTGGGCAGGGAGGAATGGGAAAGTCAGAAGGGTCCAAAACAGAAGCTCAGGAGAAAACAGATGGAGAGGAGAGAAGGGAAGGAGAGGAGCGTGCTGTGCAGGCAGGGCCAGGGCTCCGAATCCTGCTGGGAATCACAGCTCGGAGACATCATCACCTCCCAGGGCAGCAGCCTGGGCACCGCCAGCACGGTCTCCTGGGCTCTGCCAGTGCCACTCGTCTCCTCCTCCATCAAAGCCCAACCAAGCCAGGGGAAGACTCCCACGGCCCCCAGCACCTTGACATCAGCTCCTTGGCCCGTGTGCCTCTTTCTTTACCCAAGCATGCATTTTTACTGCCCTTATTTCCCTTGCTACAAGGGTTCCTCCTTCAAGCCAAGCAAAACACAAGGCCTTTCCCAATCCCTGTCTTCCTGACATCCTCCCACTGCACAGAAAGAAGGAAATGACAGATCCCAGCACATGTCCCAGTGGCAGTGAGTGCTGCGAAAACCCTCTGGCCCAGGGGACTGGGGTGTCAGCATCCCAGGGTCCCGAGGTTCTCCCCAGAGCCCAGGTCTCTCTTAGGTTCTCTTGACTTGACAAAAAGAAGAAAAAAACATGCCCACAAATCAGCCATTCACTGCAGTTCTGTCACAGCAACAGTGCCTTTGGACAAACTCATAAGGATAAAGCTCATAATTTTAGCATCTTTGCAATATCAAGTAGCCATGCCAGTTGCCCAGATGCTGTGGCACATCATGGGACATCTGGTTTTACCCTGGCTTGCCTGGCCAGGTGTGAAGGACCCGTGGTCCCATAGTATTTCCCATCACCTGCTGCTGCCCTGAAGACCAGTGACCTGCAAAACACTGGCCTTGCTCATGCTGACTCAGACAAGCTCATCCAGGTCTGCTAGGCTGATGTCTGCCCCACTCCAGACTGTATCCTCAGACTCTGTTCCTTGCTGCTGCTATGGGAAATCAGACTGGCAGCTTTCCCATATGCCTTTATCAGCAGAGTCCAACCCTAAGCACCTCACTCAGGCTTCCTCTTGCATCTGTACCGCTGAAGAACAGCTCCCTACCCCTTCATAACCGAATGTTTCCTTCTGGGATGGACACCTAACATTTTGTATCACAATGCTTCCTTCCTCCAAGAGACTCATCAAATGTTCCCATTCTCAGTGAACCCAACGCTGAGCTTGGTTGCTGGGCTGAGCCCTGTGCACTTGTACCTGGGAGCAGACCTCACCCCATGCGTGTCAGGATGGGCAGAGCTAGGGGAGGAGGCAGGCAGGAGGGCAGCAATGGTTCTGAGACTCTTCTGCCATGCCTTCAGGAGATGGGAACACACATGGGCTCCTGCTGCTCCGTGCCACCCCAGCTGTGTGAGGCCACCAGCGTTAAACAATGTTTGCTCATCCCATGCTCTTGGATGCTGGGCTGGATGAGAGATGTTCATCTAACCATGTTCTGGCAATATATCATGGATGTAATGCCTGGATCACTGTCTTCTCCACTTTGCACGTGGAACAACCTCTCCAGTGCCACATTCAGGTGCTGGCTCTCTTCTTGCCAGCTGCAGAGGATGTTATATAGCAGCAATTGTTCAATTCCTTCATGCCACAGAGAATTGCACTACCCATCAGAAACTGTAAACCTTCTGGGTAAACTACAGCCCACCTTGTTAGAAGTGACTGATGGCATCAGCTCAGAGCTTCCTCGCATAGGAGACAGCTTGCTGGCTAACGATGTGCTGATAATTAAGACCAGTCCTTTCCAAGAAGATCTTCCCCTATCAGTTAATCCCAACAGCAAATAATGTAGATTGACTTTTTCTTGGTCTGTAAATGCAGGAAGGGCCACGACAGCTCTATCCCAAGACCTCTGTGCTCTCCAGCATGGATGGGTTCCCACTGCTCCCCAGGGGCTGGCTGGGTGGGGAGAAGGTGCAAAATGCCTCGGTGAGATGCAAGCTCAGCCGGGGGTCTGGCCACCCCCTCACAAGCTGCTGGGTGTGGGGACAGCCCCAGCTCACCATGTGGGTGTGAAGAGCGACCACATCGTGGTGCTCCAGGAAGGCAGACCTGGGGTGCAATAAGGAAGATCTGAGAGGCCCCAGGATGTCCCATTCTCCCCAGGGCAACCCGGGCTTGCTTGGACAGCCTGTACCAATGGGCAGAGACTGGCTGGAGGAGCACTTTAGCTCCTGCCACCTTGCCCAGCTTCTTCTACATGCGTAGCACTGAGCACCACTGCACCGTGGAGGCAGAGGAGGCAAGCAACAGGCATTTTTAGGCTCATCAATCAGGTAAGTGTGCCCTAGGCATTGCCACATTCTAGTGTTGGGCTGCCAAGGACGGATCTAGATAAAAACCCTTCCTGTCTGTTGGTCCTATCCCAGAGCTGAGCTTCACATGCTGTCGTGGTTGGAGACCTCACTCCAGACCTCCCTCCTTCGGATCATGCAAGAGGCACTTTTCCCCTTAGGTCCTCCTGGAGACACCAGTTCTAGGCATCATCTTCAGACCTGAAGAGTGATGCAAGCCCAGTCCCTGAGAAATTTGTCTTCCTAATGTTGTAGCTCCAATGAGGCAGGGATGTCCTGTGCTTCCAAGAGGTGAATGGCAGACTCTGAGGCCTTCCTCATCACTGAAGAAGATGTAGATGTCCAGCTTCTGCCTGGAATGGCCTTCACTGCTCATCAAGGGCATCTCACTGCTGTTCCTACCTCCACCCATCAGGCAGAGCACTGCACCGGGATGCTCCGACCGCATGACTCAGGGAGCACGGACGGGGGGTGGTGGTGCTTGGCCAGAGCTCACCTCTCCTGGCCCTGGCCCTGCTCCCTGCATGGCTCTGAAGGCAAACTGCTTCAGCAAGTGGGTGCAAACCCTCACTGCCCCAGGTCGCTGCAAAAGGGGGCCACTTTATGAAGCCCTCCCCATGGAAGCTTGGCTAGATCTTCTGTCAGGATAATGTGGAAAAATTTCCAGCTGATGGTGAAGAGTTTCCTACTCCTGGTGTAAGCCTGAGCAGTCCTGCCATGCCTTACCCCCAGCTGCTTCCAGCAGCTGCCAGTCCTTGGCATGAGTGTCTGAGAGAGACCATGGGGTTGACAAGCGGTCTCCTCAGCACAGGCCTTCACGCTCATAGGAGGTGGCATCAATCATTACTGCTAAGCATGTCTTTATATTGAGAGCATCACATATTTATGGCCAGTGCCAAGGGGAGGTTTGGCTTAAAGACTGTCAAAGCCCAGACCCTGGTTAAGGTGGGCGCCCTGTCAGTGGGGACCTTTCACCACCCAGCATCGCCTGGAAGCAGACAGCATGAGTCCCTTGTGCCTGGCTCCAGTCTGGGTGACAAATGTCACCTTCCAAAGTTTTATCAGACGAGGCGGGCGCTGGGCTGTCTCCTGCTGTAGGGCCAGGGCTGTGCTGTGCAGAGCCCAAGGTCCAGCACAGAAGGACGTCTGGTTTTCCTGCCGGTGTTGTCTCTCTCACTGGGTTGGTGGCCCCAAAGTTGGAGCTCAGAAGAAGAGGCGAAGGGCTGTGATGAAGGAGTGGGGTCCCTGACTGCTTGGCTGCTGCTGGCAGATGGAGCTCTCCTGCACGTCTCTGTTCAGCTGGGCTTGATCTTTGGAGGGAGCCTGCCACTAACTGCACTGACACAGGGAGCCTAGACCTGGGTGGGAGCCCATGAGAGAGCCAGGGAGCCCAGTTCCATCACCTCCTCATCCACTGCACCCAATCCTGCAACTGGTTGTAACACTGGTTGCCCTTCCCTCTGGAAGAGATCGGACCCTGCCCAATGCGCCCCCGGGGGGACTTCCCGGGGTGTTGGCATCTCTCCTTTCAGCTGGGAGATGCTGGGGCAGAGCAGTCTTCCAAACAGCCAAGGTATGGAAATGCCAATCTGCCTCCGTCCTGGTGGCTTACAGGCTCCCCTTGGCTGCAGCCAAGGTGCACACACCGCAGCTGTGTCCTCTTGTCCTACCTGTGAGGCAAGCAGATGCTTGCTCCTCCCTTCCAACCAGGTTCTGAAAGAGAAAGTCTGCTTCTGTCTGTAATCCCACCCTTCTGTTCGCCTCTCTGAAGGTGGGAAGTGAGGGGAACAGCCCCTCATCTCTGATTTAGGGGATTTCCTCCACATCAGGCAGGAAAGGGGTACAGGCTGTGTGCGAAGCTGCCCCTCGATGCCTCCTCCACCTCCACTATTGCATGAGAAATCCAGGTGTCCTTGCCACTGCCTAAGGCGTAGCCCCAGGTCCCCTGCCCAGGAAAGCTGAAAAAAAGACCAGCTACAAATTTTTGGCCTTTGCAGAAAGAAATGGATTCCTCAACCTTCCTCCATCCCCTGCCCAGGAAGAATTTTCTTCCTAATGATGCTTTCTCTCTCCCAGTCTGGGAAGATCATAGAACCACAGAATGGTTTGGGCAGGAAGGGACCTCAAAGCCCATCCAGTTCCACCCTCCCTGCCATGGGCAGGGACACCTCCCACTGGATCAGGGGGCTCAAAGCCCCATCCAACCTGGCCTTGAACACCTCCAGGGATGGGGCAGCCACCACTTCTCTGGGAAACCTGAGCCAGGGCCTCCTCACCCTCACAGCAAAACATTTCTTCCTGAGATCTCAACTCAATCTTCCCTCTTGCAGCTGAAAACTGTTCCACTTCATCCTATCCCTGCACTCCCTGATCAAGAGCCCCTCCCCAGCTTTCCTGGAGCTACTTTCAGTTTTGGGAGGCTGCTCTGATGTCTCCCCACAGCCTTCTCTTCTCCAGGATCAACAATCCCAGTACTCTCAGTTTGTCCTCATACAGGAGGTGCTCCAGCACTTGGATCATCTCTGTGGCCTCCTCTGGACTCACTCCAACAGATCCATGTCCTTCCTGTGCTGAGGACTCCAGAACTGGACACAGGGCTCCAGGTGGGGTCTCCCCAGAGTGGAGCAGAGGAGCAGAATCCCCTCCCTCCCCCTGTTCTGGACGCAGACCAGGGCACGGTTGGTTTCTGGGCAAGCGCACATTGCCAGCTCACATTGAACTTATCCACCAGCTCCCAAGTCCTTCTCTTCAGGGCTGGTCTCAGTTCAGATGCCTGTCTGCTTTCTGCAGGATCCAAACAGGACAGCCACCTCATCCTTGCCACTCTCAGATAACTCATAGACTCCGACGTGGCTGCACCCTTGTGCCTGGGAGGGCTCCCAGTCCCAACCCAGTAGCTCCCAGTAAGCTGTGGGCTCACTTCTATCCCTCTTCTCCCTGGGTGCAGGGATGGAGGGTGATGAGGAGGGGCCAAGCACACACACACGCACACACGCCCACCTCGGAGAGGAGCAGGCTGTCTTTAATGAAAAGCAACAGATGGGTGTAGCTGGCAAGTGCAGGCTTCCAGGGTGGGGGCGTTTAATGATGTCTTTAAACATTGTGAGCTTGTCTGTCTCTCACTCGTGTCCCTTCTGCTGTGCAGTGGGGACGCCTCTCCCCAGGCTGGTGCCTTGGGAAGAGCCCTCTCGCCGGCAGGGCAGGTCAGGGAGATGAAAGCATGCCTGGGAACCCCAGCTCCCACCTCCTAGGAGACGGACATCGCCTCCCAGCCCGGGGACAATGGCAGGGTCTGGTCCCCCCGCGTTGTCTCTAGGTGATGTCACATCGATCAGAGCAGCCATACCGGGGAGGGGGGGACAAACACGCTCGCACACAAAGGAGCCCGCTTTGAAGTCCCGCGAAGGAGCGTGCCTGCTGCCTCCGGGGCGCCCGTGCCTCCCAGCGCCCGGGCCACGGGTGTGTGTGGATGGGAACGGGGCCGGGGCGGCGCGGCACGCAGAGACGGATGGATGCCCGTGGTGGCTGCATGGGAGGGCTGGAGCCTGTGAGCATCCACCGTGGGTCTGGGATGCAAAGGGGATGGAGGCTTTCTTTCCCTGCACTGAAGGAAACTTTGTTTCGTGGGCTGCAGCGATAGAAGCGTGGCCAGCAGGTAGAGGCAGGTGATTCTCCCTCTCTACGCCACTCTTGTGAGACCTCCCTGGAGTCTGGTGTTCAGTTCTGGAATCCCCAACATAAGGATATAGAACTCTTGGTCCATAGGAGGCTTCAAGGATGATCTAAGGGCTGGAGCACCTCTGCGATGAGGACAGGCTGAGAGAGTTGTGGAAGAGAAGGCTCCTGGGACATCTAAAAGCAGCCTCCCAGTACAGAAAGGAGCTTCAGGAAAGCTGGAGAGAGACTTTTTACAAGGACATGGAGTGATAGGATGTGGAGGAACAGCTTTAAATTGGAAAGCAGAAGATTTAGATTAGACATTAGGAACAAATTCTTCATGGTGAGGGTGGGGAGGCCCTGGACCAGGTTTCCCAGAGAAGTGGTGGCTGCCCCATCCCTGGAGGTGTTGAAGGCCAGGCTGGATGGGGCTTTGAGCCCCCTGATCCAGTGGGAGGTGTCCCTGCCCATGGCGAGGGGGCCTGGAACTGGATGGGCTGTGAAATCCCTTCCAACCCAAACCATTCTGCAATTCTACACCTGCCCCAGCCCGGTTTGCTCAAGAGCTCTCCCCAAGCTCAGGCAATTCAACAGCCTTCCCGGAGGCTGAAAAGCAACCTGGCCTTTCTGTGGCCAGAGAGATGTCCACAGACCCTCATGTTAACCACAGCAGCTGTACTGGGCTCTGAGGATTTGCTTTGGGTTTGCAGCCAACAGTGCTGCCAGTGGTGACAGCTTGGCCACATGAACTCCAATTACAGGTGGTAATGAAACACATTCGGGCTCTTTGCATTTCTTTCCTGACAGACCAGTTTTCCCCACACCAGGGAGGCTTAGGAGATTATCCAGTGAAAATGGAAACCCTTCCCGCATCGCATGACTCCAGGAGCCAGGGCTTTGATGGGAGAACAGCAGCAGGAACGCCACACGTGCTGCCAATGCCACTGCCGCAGCCGAGTCTGGTGTGCGATGAGCCTTCAGCAACTGCTAAAGCAGAAAAGATCTTGGCTTATTTCAATGTATGGACTCTATGTATCAGTGACTGGACTTGCCATCAGATTTTCTCCTTTGCTGTGCACAGCAATTGTTCCCATCCACAACATAAGGAACATTCACCCTATACCTTGTCTGTCTCGCTCTTACTTCAGCCAGCACTGATGGCATTGCTGGAGTCAGCAGGCTCCTTCCAACACGCTCCTGCAAGAAGCAAAACACATGCAACCTCCATGAGACAGCCCAAACCAAACCTCTCAGAGCCACAAACAAGTGAGATGAGCTGTGTTGTCCGGGAAAGCTGGACAGAAGAGGGATGAGGAGCCATTCGTGCGTGCAAGATGAACGCATGGAGCAGGAACAGTAACCGCCAGACTGGAAGAGCTCCCATCCTCACACTTCAAACGTGCACATACTTTGGCACAGGCTGCAGCATCGCAGGCTGCATCCCCAGCCCAGTCCAGCCCTGATGAGACGGAGCATTTCCTATTGACTTCAGAGTTCATCTCAGAGGCTGCGCTTATTCCTTAGAGAAGAAGCAGATTGGTATAATTGTCACTCATTTTACACATCCACTGAAGGCTAAATTGGTGCCACTCTGGCCCCAGTCCCACCACAGCTGAATGAAGCAAAAGAAACTGATGGTTACAATTTTTAAAAAGTGACTAATTGTTTTCAGCATCTTCCTTTTAATTAAAAAATTAGGGATCAAACCAAAAACACTTGAGAAGAATTCAGTTTTCAGAAAGAGCGCCGCACTTGTCATTTGGAAAAATCAGATGGCAGGCAGCTAAAAATAGAGATCTCCTGAACCTCTGAAAGTTGTGCCCACTCGTGCTGGTTTTCTTCCACTCTATCCACACATGAAACCATCAAACCCTTTCCCTCCGCTCCTCTGTTTGGGCACCAGTTTAATCAGACAGCCTGGGGAGCAGCAGGCGTCTGCCGCTGCCGGGGGGGCCAGCAGACAAACTCTGCTGACAAGCAGGCCTCTCTCTAAACCGTGGCTGCAGAGTTTGTTTACAATGTTAAATGTCCATGAAAGTGGTGGTGATATTTAAAAATAAGAATTATTTTTTCATCCTCTAAATGGAAGTCTGGGCCTGGCCTGTGTTGTTCCAGAGAGACACTTAAAGCCCCTCAGACCCACGCAATGCTGCAGTTGGCTCCTACAGCAAGGAGGAAGGATGTGCAGGGGTAGAACGAGGGGGAATGGTTTTAAGAGGGGAGATTGAGATGAGATCTTAGGAAGAAATGTTTTGCTGTGAGGCTGGGGAGGCCCTGGCCCAAGTTTCCCAGAACAGTTGGTGGCTGCCCCATCCCTGGAGGTGTTCAAGGCCAGGTCTTTAGTCCTGGATGGGACTTTAGTGGGAGGTGTCCCTGTCCATGGCAGGGGAGTGGAACTGGATGGGCTTTAATGTCCATTTTGACCCAAATCATTCTGTGATTCTCTGTGGGTTTATGGCATCATGTACCTGATGTCCACACCACCTCCCTGATGGTTGCAAACACATTCTATGATTGGAAAGCTGAACTTCTGGGCCGGGCAAACCTCCCATCCCCTGCTGCAGTGTTTGCACGAACCCCAAAGGCAGGGGGCTTGGAACTGGATGGGCTTTAAGGTCTCTTCCAACCAAAATCATTCCGTGACTCTGTGATTCTATGATCCTCACTACAGGACCCTCTCGTTTCTGCCTCTGCACCCCTCGTGCTTAGCTGCCACCTGTGACGTGCCAGCATCCCTACTCTTCCAAGTCTCTCTGGACAAAGAGACACCCCTCAGTACTGGCAGGGCTGTGCACACCCTGGGAATGCAGCTTTGCGTGGGCAGGGTGTGCCCACACTGCAATGTTTGCTGTACAGGTGTACAACAGTCAGGGGGCGTGGCTCTTGCTCCTTGAACTCACCACGTTGGCAGATGTGCCCAGATGGCACCAGGCACCGCTTATTTTTAAGAGGCAGAGCATCTTTAGAGCGTCTCTTCCTTTAAAAGAAGCACCCTGGGAGCTCGACTTGGAAATCTTTGTAGCCAGCCTTGTGCCTGTGCTGCAGCTCTGCTGCCTTGCACGTGGAGGAGACAACGCCACCAAACACAAGAAATGGACCAACCCCAGGGAAATCCCATCCCCACAGCACACGTGTCTTGGGGGGGGGGGGAATGGGAGGCAAGAGAAAAGAAAGAAAACTTAACCAGAGTTTTAAATAAAATTTCTAGGGCATCTTAAAAGGAAGCAGGTAAAAGCTTTGCATATGATGTCCTTCTCCTGCTGCAGCCTCTTTGCTCCCAGTGGATCTCCTCTCCCTTGACAACGCAGCGCATTATTGCCCCTGTCCTAGCGAGCAGGCCTGCTGACCAACCCATGGAAAATGGTTGGGCTTTCATTTTCCACCGAGCGGGTACATTTCTTTGGCATCTTGGATGTCAAGCATTCCTGAGGCAACACGGTGCAAACACACTCGGCTCGCAAATGGGGGATGTTTGGGGGCTGCAGTAAACACCAGTGCTACTCCCTTTTGGGGACTTCTCCTCCCTCTCCGTAACCCAGACTGTGCCACAGAGGAGCAGATGCCGGTGCTGCTGCAATTTATTTTAATTCCAACCCCCCCCATCTTTTTCCCTCCCCCTCTTTTTTTTTTTTTTTTTTTTGATTTTGCGTGTGTCTGGGTAAATTTAGTTCCCATAAAAGTGAAGGACTGTCAACACCAGCTTTGGAGCCAACCATACTGCCGGCAGCTGTTGTGCGGGCTGTGCACACAAAGCCCCGAGTGCACCTCGGTCTGCCCCCCCCCAGCCCCCACGCAGTCCTCTGGCAGGTCCAGCTCCAGCCCCCTCGGCTCTGTCCCGTGGCCTGGAGCCCCAGCTCAGCTCAAATCACACAGCTCCCGTGTTCTGCTCCTCCCATCCTCTTGATCTCCTCAGCTGGGCTTGATCCTTCCTGATCCCCATCCGTCCCCACGACCATATTACTGCTCCTGAGCTTCCCGTCCCCTCCCATCTTCTCTCCCTCCCAAGATGGGGGCAGCCAGGCAGAGGAACCGTCCCCTTAGCCAAGGCAGTGCCCCAAGAACCGCTGAACCCTGAGGAGAGATGGGGCAGAGTCCTGTTGAGGGAGCTCTCCTTGGATGGAGGATCCCAGTAAGGCAGCTCTCCTTGCATGGGGGTCTCACCAAGGGAGCAGTGGGATGGCCATGCTGGAGGGTCCAGCAGCACTTCCCTCTCTCTCTGCCCTCTTCAGAGGGACTTCAGAGATCAGAGGGTCTGCACATCCTCCCAGATCCTTGTTCACTCTCAGAAACACAACCCTTGCTGGCAGACCTGCACTAGCAAGCACTGAGATGCTCTCCAAGGCATCCAAGTCAACCCTGCACCCCACTGCCCTTCTCTGGCTCCTAAACACCTCTGACAGGGCACCCCAAAATCTCTTGGTTCCCTCTGGGCACCACTGGACCCTCGGGGGAGTTTCATACCGCCCGGGTCTGGGTTATTACGGGACACCTGTGTGCAACCTCTTGCAGGCAGGAGCCCAAGGGGCTCTGCAGGCAGCAACCCTCTGGCAACTTCTCTTCCACCCGCAAATCTGGGGATTTTCCTGGAGTTTCTCGTGAAATGGTTCCTGGACAGGAGGAGGGCGTCCCCTGCAAAGCAGGGCCAGCCCAGCTCTCTTTTGCAGGTTCTTGCCACCAGGCACTTTGGGGCACAGGGCTGGGGGGAATGCTCAGGCTGAGGGTCATGAACTGCTCCCTTGTGTAGCACAAATAAGTCTCGTGCTCCCCAAGCAGCATTGCCTCCAGAGTGCTGCAGAACTTTTGGGTGCTGAGGGACCCCATTCCCACTGTATAGAGTCCAAGAAGGATCCAAGGGCTGAGAGCCTCTCTCCTCTTACTACAGCTTTAAGATCACAAGGGGATCCCCTGTTCCTCCCCTAAATCTCAGATGGGTCTCAAACCTGGGGAGCACTTAATTTCCACAGCTGCTCTTTAAATGGAGGAGTTCAAATTTGATGCTTTGGTTTCTACTTTGATGCACCTTCACTGGTGTCTCCCTGCTCCTTCTGTGCAAGTGCAGGAGAACTCTCAGCACAGCCCTGCTGGTCGCTGGCCTCTGCATCCCTCTTCCCCTGGTTGCTGGAATAGCAAAGGTCCCCCGGCTGCCTCTTGACCTTGCTTACCATGGCATCGCGTCTGCTCTACCTCCTGCACAGCATCTGGGAGAATCCAGCTCCTTTCCTTGCCCAGGTCCAAGTCCTGCAGAAGAACCAGTGCAGGTCCAGACTGCTGGACAACATCCATGCAACCTGCATGGAACCATTGCTCTCTGAGGCAAGGGAAGGCAGCTCCTTGTTGGTGGCTCTTCTCCAGGTGGTGGACTCAACCTCTAGCAGAGGGTTGGACTTGCCTGGGGCAAGATCAGAGGGAATGCACATCCTCCCAGATCCTTGTTCACTGTGAGAAACACAACCCTTGCTGGCAGATCTGCACCAGCAAGCACTGAGATGCTCCCCAAGGCATCCAAGCCAACCCTGCACCTCACTGCCCTTATCTGGCTCCTAAACACCTCTGACAGGGCACCCCAAAATCTCTGACAGGGTCTGCTCTGTAGGCAAGGAGGACACATGAGGAGCTCCCATGCAGGAGCAGGTAATGTTCAGCCTGTCCCTGGCACTGCCAGAAGGTCTGTCCTGCTGGCACGCTGCAGCCCTGTGAAGACATGGTCTGCTGGCAAGTGCGTCCAACCCCTCTGGGCTGTCCCTTCCAAGGACTTATCCTGTTGCTGATCCACTGGGAAGCCAACTGCGCAGACAGCCAGGATGAGCTCCTTCACCCTCTCCCACTTTGCTGTGCAACTGGAGCTTTCTCTGTCCAGCATCTCCAGCCACCAGCACAGCCCTTCTGAAGGCTCACCGTGCCTTCGCCTGTGCTGCCGGCCTCCTCCATCCCTCTCTCCGGGGAACAAGGGGTGATCCACGAGCTGCAGGGCCAGGAGAGGCAGCCTGGGAGCACAGTGAGGTGAGATGTTTGCCAGGGCCCAGCACAACCTCACCTTGTATGGAGGAGGTGGTTGGGAAGCGGTTAACGCTTTGGTACTGAGTTGAGTTCTCCTGGAAGGAAGGAAGTGTCCTCACGCAGAAAAAATGCAGAAATAACAGGGTTGGGGTTTTTTTGTTTTTTAAAAATAGCTATTCTTCTTTTTTCCAGCCATCTGTACCATTTGCAGCTGATGGGAGGGGGGACGGTGCTGGATGGGGGGAATCATTTGGGTTTGGGACCAATGTTGCATTTACAGTGTACAAAACAAGAGAGGACATCTGTCCCCAGTGGAGGATTACGCACAGGTCTAGGATTTTAACATTGTGCTCACGTCCCGTGCTATCATTACAGATGCACAGAGCGGAGATGGTCACGCGCAGCCCTGTGCTCCCTCCTCCTTGCTGTCTTCCTTGTCTGTGGGCAGCCATAGCTCCCTTTGTTCATGTGCTTCTCCTGCACATCCAAGAGCTTCGAGAGTTTTCCAACCACTGCAGCCTCCTCCTGGCCATCCCCCATCCCTTTTTCCATTAACGCTGCGGGGGAGCAGCACCTGAGCTGTCATCAAGCACACGGCACTGCCTGGGCCAGCAGTTGGTTCTTCACATCTCTGTAAAGCCTCCCATGGTGAAGACTTCCCTTTGCAGATAAGGGTTCTGCAAGTGTGTTCCAGGAGCAGCCCTCAGAGACCATGGATGGCTCCTTCCAGATAGGAAGTGTCATTGCCAACAACATCATCCCAAGAGCTAGTCAGTGGGGAGGCCCTGGCCAAGGTTGCCCAGTGAAGTGGTGGCTGCCCCATCCCTGGAGGTGTTGAAGGCAAGATTGGATGGGGCTTTGAGCCCCCTGATCCAGTGGGAGGTGTCCCTGCCCATGGCAAGGAGGTTGGAACTGGGTGGACTTTGAGGTTCCTTCCAACCCAAACCATTCCATGATTCTATGATTCTGTGGTTCTATGAACTTGCACTTGCTACAGGCACCCTCCAAACACTCTCTGACCCGTCCTTGGCAAGCCTGGTAGGTGGCTGTGCTCCCTGTTACCTGCAGCAGGGGGTTTCTGTCATCAGCCAGGCATTAAACCTGCCAGGCTCATCTGCAGAAGAGGCTCTGGATGCTCCTCCTGGGGAATGGTTGCTGGGGGCATCCCAAGGAAACTCCTATGCTGGGGCAAGCACGTGGGAGGGGAGGAAGCTGCTCCTGCCAGGCCAAAACTTGGTCCCACTGGGAAGACAGTGATGCTGAACTGAGCCTCTGGCTGAGATGGCTTTGGCGCAGCGCTGGCACTCACGTGGAGGCTCGTGGTCCGGATGGGCCTTTGCCTGGCCCTGCCACGTGCCGGCAGCTCGCTGGGTGGGCTCTGACTGTGGGTAGCGGGGCTGTGCCAAACGCTTTTAAACAAAACCTCCAGCCTGTTGTTGGCTTTTTCTTTTGGCATGTCTTTCTCCTGTCTTTCCTAGTTCTTTCCAATGGTATGATCACCCAGGCAGTATTTTTGATCCCACCAGAAGAGCTCATTGAAGTTGTTAGTGAACATCCAAAGGAAGCGAGATGCTTGAGCAAGACAAGATCCCATTGTGTGCAACATGTACAGATTGTGAGGGCTTGAATGAAGAAGTGACCTGGGGAAAGTAGCTCTGCTGGAGAGGTCCCAGGTGCCCTGCTCCTGCCCTTGACATTGGAGGGCAGAGAGCGGAGAGGAGCAGGTGAAAGATGAAACATACAAGGGAAAAGAGGGAATAGAGGGAGAAGAGCAGCCCAAGTTACTTATATTATCTATACATAAATGTGAAGATTTGCGTGTGCCTTCTGGAGGTCTGCATCACCCCTCAGCTTGCAGAGGAGAAGAGGCAATGTTGGCAGGGCAGAGAGGACTATCAGTGGCTGGGAGAACCTGCTCTTAGAGCAGGGAAGTGAGTGTGTGCCCCACAGTTCAGTTTCTTACAAGCTGTTCAAGCAATTAAGCTCGTTTTCCTTGCGGCTTTGCAGGAGAGAAGCACCAGACTGGTGGCAATGCCCCATGATTTACAATATATCTAATAGTTCCTGCCCATTAATAAAACCTGCAGTTGGCCATAAAAAGCACATCTGCCTATTTTAAAGACTGTGGTAATGGATAAAATTCTGACACATGGATTTCTGTAAGAAAACTAGCACTGTAAATAGCATTCCAAAATGATGTATTCCCTCAGATTCAATGAGATGGTTATTGTATGCTAATTAAATACTACTGAACTATTCAACAGTTGGACAGTGAATAGAGACCCTATTTTAGAAAGCCACACAGTCCCTCAGAACACCCACAGACTGCCCAGGCTTTTAGTGCTCTCCTGAGCCTCCACTCAGTTCTGATAACAGGCAGGACAGGGTATTCATGGGTCAAATGATCTATCCTTCAGGAGCTCTGGGAACATGAGCATGGCTGTAATCCATGTTCTGGGTGGTTAAATGATCTTAAACAAAGGTCACGTGTCCTGACTCCTGAAAATCAGACCATCCAGAGCACAACTTGCTCCACAGTTACTTTTTCTCTTGGGAGAAGAGTCCCACACACTCCTAATCAATGCCTCTTCCCCCTTCCCAAGATGATTTCCTGACTGTGCTACTTTCCAAGACTTTCTTCTCTTTAATTCACCTGGGCCAATCTTCCTTAGCCTGTTGGGTGTATGTGCTGGGCCCTCCACCAGTGCAGACCCATTTCTATGCAGGCTACAAACAAGCAAATGCACGAAAAAGGACTGACAGCACTGACAGGTCCAGTGTTTGCAACGGGAGGAGAAGTGTGTGAAAATGACAAATCTCTACAGCTCCCGGAAAGGAGGTTGGAGAGAGGTGGGTGTGGGTCTCTTCTCCCAAGTAACAATCAATAGAATAATAGGAAATGGCCTCAAGTTGCACCAAGGGAGGTTTAGATTGGATAGTAGGAAAAATTTCCTTACTAACAGAGTAGTGAAGCCTTGGCAGAGGCTGCCCAGGGCAGTGGTGGAGTCTCCATTCCTGAAGGGGTTAAGAAAACATGTGGCCATGGCACCTGGGGACATGGTTTAGCAGGCACAGTTGGGTTGGGCTGACGATGGAACTGGATGAGCTGAGAAGTCTTTTCCAGTCTTAATGATTCCATGATTCTGTGATTCTGTGACTCTGTTCTGCCTTGCCCCAGCTCTAGACTCTGACCTGCTTGGGGCTCGAGGTGCCCACTGACAAGGCTGGAGAGCCCCAGGGGTATTCCCAGAAGTGGTGCTGTGTTCCTCAGTCCCACGCAAAGCCCTTCTCCAAACTCCTGTGCTGTGACAGATCAGCTCTCAGCCAACTCCAGCCTGCGGGGCTTCCTCCTCCTTGGCCCTTTTCACAAACAACCAGGCCAAAAGCAAATGAAGAGACAGAGAGACAAACAGAGATCTTTCCAAATCCTGATATTACAACCTAATACACGGGACCTCCTTCCACCCAGCACCTTCTGCCCAATCCAGCCCAGGACTGCTGAGTCCTCTGTACAAGAGCATTGTGTTGATAAAGCCTGTGGACCCTTTCAAGTCTGCTAAAAAGATGTTTTGAGGTGACAGATCTTGAGCAACACGCGGAGCTCAGTGCTGCTCTGCTCTCCACACCCTTCCCTGCTGCCAGGGGAAAGCAGCCACTATCAGCGATAGCTGGATCCAATTTATTAGGCGCTTCGAGGAGACATTAATCAGGCAAGGAGATAAATAATCTTCAGATGGAACAATTAAATTTAATTGCCTGAAGATTATTTGTCTCCTTCCCTGATGATTGTCTCTGCTGAGCGCCTTATAAATTGGATCCAGCTATCAGCAATATTAAGTGTGTTTCCCCACGAGGCTGGCCCAGCTGCCCAGACCAAAACACTGGGCTCAGAATAAACTTTCACAGTTACACATGGAAACCAATGTTGCCTCAGGGCTTGTGGGCGTCTTTTTCTCTTGCAGATCGACAGGTCTGTGGTCAAGGGGGCTGGGTTTTTTGGTCCCCACTGGGTGCTTTCGCAGCTCAGCAGTGCTGCTCCTGCTCCGATGGCTCCGTGGCAGTGATGTCCTGCTTGGGAAAGGCTTGAAGAGGGATGTGGTGAGCCCCAAGCTGGACCATGAGAGGTTTCAGCGAGTTGGATTTTGTTGCAGATGGAGAAATGAAGAACTGAGCCGATGAGATCCATAGCATGCTACAGAGAGGTGTGTGAAGGAGAATGCTTGTGCTGGCCATGAGAGAAATGGTAATGGAACCACATCTCGGCCTGAAGAGACCTTCAGCATGCGTGTGGGCTCACTAATGCGTGTCCCAGTCAGTCTGCCAGCTCAGCAGCCAGCAAACTGCAGGAGCATGGCTCTTCCACACAGAGGCAGAGCCAGGGTAGCCACCATATTCAAGTTACTCCAGGCCAGGACCAAAGCTGGAACCTCTTCAACAACCCAGGAGCCATCAGCTCCCTCCTCTGTATACGTCTGAAGTCTGGAAAATATCTTAAATACGGGAGAGGAAAGGGAGTGGCTTGATCCTCAGCTGGTGTAAATCAACGGAGAACCATTGACGTTGTTGGATGATTTCTGGGACTTACATCCTCCGACCCCAAAAATTTCTGGGGAGGGAAGTAATGATTGTGGAGCATTCCAGTGTTGCAAGAGATCTTCCTGCAGCTTGGCTTTGGGAGGGTTGTGACTCCATGGGCTGGGAAGCACAGGGAGAAGTGTCTGGGTGAAGGAGAGGGGGAAAATGTCTAAAGATTCCCAGCTCTCATTTGGAAAGCAAGCTGGGAATCAGAGAAGCTGGGCTGCAGGCACCATCACCGTGGGGAGATCTCATCCTCCTGCACCTTTCTGAGTGTAGGGGTTGCACGGCTCTGGATACGAGTGCTGTGATGGCCAGCTCTCCATGATGGCCAGCTCTCCATGATGGCCAGCTCTCAGCCCACCTCTGGGCAGCCGAGGAGTCTAATGCCTGTGCTCCAAGTCCACCAGTGCCCACTCTGCACACCGTGCACCACTGCAGCAGTCAGGAGAACCTTGGGCTATTGGCAATTGCCGAGAGCCGTGGCCAGTGTAACCCTCTGCTCAAACGCTGCCGATCCTCCGACAGATGAGCTGTGTCCAGATGTCCTCGAGCGAAAGGCAGCGTTTGGTGGTGCGGGCCGGGTGCCAGCGCTGTGTGCTCCTTCCTGTGAGCAGTTTAGAAAAGACCCTGGAATCAACATGTTTACTGACAGACTCCTGCTCTGCTGGCCTGATTTTCTAAGGAAATGAAGCTTGTGCAATCACATTGTCTGGGGGTGTCTGTTCCTAATAACTTCTCAGTCCACCAGCCAATTCCAATCCAATCTGACGGAGAGGGAGAGCTCTCAAAATATTGTATCCTCCCAAGATTCCCTACAATACTCTGGGTGGCTGCAGGCAACTGGGGCCAGGTGAGGAACAGAAGCACCTTCTCCACAAGAAGAGCAACAAGGCCACAGTTGGTTGCCAGTAGGTAACCCACAGCCTCATTGGGAAGACGACCTCGTCAGCAGTGGCCAGAGCTGGATGTGCACCATCAGCAAGGAGAAACATGTGTGTCCGGAAGGATGTGAGCTCCAGCTATGCAGGGCCTGGCGCTGCCTGCACTTAGCGCACGTCTGGGCAGAGGAGGACAGGATCTGCAGCAAGATATGACTGCCAGAACGTACAGAACTGAGAGCTGAAAAACCTCCAGCTCCCTGAAGAACCAGGGCTGAGGGATCCTTGGCTGGAAGGTGGGGGTTCCCAGCGGGCTGAAGTCTCCCTTCTGCTGGGGACAGGTGTTTCCAGGAGCAGAATCCCACTGTGGGCACCTTGCCAAGCAGAGCAGGACCCACGGCCACCCCGGGACGCATCTCGTCTTGCTTCAGTCTGGGCAGGTTCTGGAGAACAGGGCCTTGTTTTCTTGTCTCATTGATGCTGGTTTAATTTGTTGAAGGCATTTGATGGTGCACATGGTGTCTCTAGCTCAGCCCTGCCAGGAACAGAGCTGGAGGGGACTTTTCTTTTAAGCGCCTATACAAACATGATTTGTTTTGTAATAAGTCTTCTTCTGTTCTGTTTTGAAGGAGATGATGGCTCTGGGATCTGAGGGGCTCAGAGACAGCTCAGAACAGCTCAAATTCCTCCCCACGTGCTATCAATTAACGTCTTCATTAAACACCCAGATCAAAGCCGCTTCCAGCCAAAGCATGACGGCGCAACAGAGCTTGGCTTCATAAAGTCACCCGCGGTTGGTGACAAATCACAAAGGGCTTGGTTTGTCCTGTACCAGCCACACATGGAAAGAGGAGGTAACAGCCGACGGAGGGAGCGAGTGTATTTCCTCAGCTCCCTGTCACAACCTGGACCAGAAAGCAAGATGCAAGCCATGGCCAGGGGTGAGGGACCTGCTGCTGTGCTGGGACAGGCACTGCCCGTGGCAGCAGATCACCACCCCCTGCCCAGCAGCCTCTTCCCAGGCCAAATCTCTGGTCCTACTGGTGCCAAGGGCAACTCTCCAGTTGATTTAATTAAGAGCTGACCTTGAGTTGATTCAGAAAAGCAGGAGGGCTGGGAAAGTCATCTGGAAGGAAACATCACTGCAGAACTGTCCAGATGGATGTTTCCTACAGACTCTTCATATCCTCGGCTGCATGTGAAGCAGTGGAACCAGCAGGGCAAGGGAGGGGATTCTGCCCCTCTGGTGAGACCCCACCTGGAGTCCTGTGTTTGGTTCTGGAATCCTCAGCATAAGAAGGACACAGATCTGTTGGAGCAAGTCCAGAGAAGACCATGGAGATGATCCGAGGGCTGGAGCACCTCCCATAAAATGACAAGCTGATAGAGTTGGGATTGTTCAGTGTGGAGAAGAGAAGGCTCCAGGGAGACCTCAGAACAGCCTCCCAGTACTGAAAGGGGCTCCAGGAAAGCTGGGGAGGGGCTCTTGATCAGGGAGAGCAGGAATAGGATGAGGAGGAATAGGAATGGTTTTCAGCTGCAAAAGGGGAGATTGAGATGAGATCTTAGGGAGAAATGTTTTGCTGTGAGGGTGGGGAGGCCCTGGCCCAGGTTGCCCAGAGCCGTGGTGGCTGCCCCATCCCTGGAGGTGTTCAAGGCCAGGTTGGATGGGGCTTTGAGCCCCCTGATCCAGTGGGAGGTGTCCCTGCCCATGGCAGGGGAAGTGGAACTGGGTGGGCTTTGAGGTCCCTTCCAACCCAAACCATTCCAAGATTGTATGATTCTAAGATGTATGGATCTATAATTAGCTGGTTGTTTTCTGCATCCTTTAATATCTTAAAGTCTTAGTAGACTTCAGCTTAGTGATGGCATTACAGGGTAAACTGTGGGCACAGAGAAGAACCTGGCATGCACAGAGGTGTTGCCCTTATCTCAGCTGCGCTGTTGTACTGCAGTGTCTGCCCCATGATATGCTGAGCTTTTCATTGATGAATGGTGCTGTGGGGCACCAGGCTGGGTTTGTTCTTCTTGTAGATCAATTAGCTGTGTGTATTGCTCATGAAGGAACCTGAACAGCAGTACTAGGGCCAAGAATAGCACAACACTTGGGAGATAACATCTCCCAGTACACCTCTCAGCTCCCCCACTGCAACACTGACCCGCGAAGCACATCGTGTGCTGCTAATTCTTGCCCGGACACTTTGTTCCTCTCTGCCCCATCTCCAGGCAGCAGGGCCAGGAACTCAGTGGGATGGATTTCCAGCACCTCAGTGGAAACACTGAGTGCATTTAATTTCCAGTTTTGAGGCATTGTTGGAAACTAACTGTCTTAAGGGAAAACGCTGGGGATCAGGTCACAGAAATGTAGAATTACCTGAGTTGGAAGGGACCCAAAAGGATCACCGAGTCCAACTCCTATCCCTGGCACAAGACACTCCCAACACTCACCCCGTGTGGCTGAGGGCATTGTCCAAATGCTTCTGGAATGCTGGCAGAGTGGGTGGTGTCACTGCTTCCCTGGAGGAGCTGTTCCAGTGCTCCGCCACCCCCTGGGTGAAGAACCTCTTCCTAATGCCCAATCAAACCCTCCCCTGGCACATCTTCCTGCCATTCCCTTGGGTCCTGTCATAGGTTGCAAGAGAGAAGAGCTCAGCACCTGTTTCCCCTTCCTCTCTTGTGAGAAGGCAGTGAACAGCTCTGAGATCCCCTCTCAGTCTCCTCTTCTCCAGCTGAACAGACCAAGGGACTTCAGCCTCTCCTCATATGACTTCCCCTCCAGACCCTTCCCCAGCCTTCTGGCCTCCTCTGGACACTCTCCAGTAGTTTGATGTCCTTTTTATCCTGTGGTGCCCAGAACTGGACACAGCACTCGAGGTGGGGCTGCCCCAGTGCAGAGCAGAGCGGGACAATCCCCTCCCTCTCCCGGCTGGCGATGCCGTGCTGGATGCCCCCCAGGACACGGTTGCCCTCTGGAAGGGCAGCAGCAGTGGTGTCATCGTTCTGCATGGAGGTCTTGGCTGTGCCTTGGCTGTGGCCGGTGCCACACGGGGCTTTCAGAGAGGAGAGGAGTGTGGCTGGCTCAGGAGCAATGCCTGCAGCTATTTCTGCCCCAGCAAACTGCACCTTGACAGTAAAGCTGCTCCCACCTCCTGCTAGCTGGGCAGGCAGCTCCAGCTGGAGTTTTCCTGGGGGCTGAGCCCAGGGAAAAGCAGGGATAAGAGCAGGAGCTGCAGGACAGCACAAAGTGCTCTGCTCTGGGCCACAGACTACAGCTTCTGCTGCCCGAAACCCTGCTTCAAGTAGCAGCACAGCAAGGCTGGGACTATGGTTCAGCAGCTGAAAAATGGTCAAAGAAGGGTAAAATCATACTCTTGTTGCTCTCTTAATTTACAGCTCAAATTAAACTACTTCAGGACAAACACAGTTATATCTCCAAGGGTTCTTTGAAGCCTGAGTCAGCAAAGTGCATGCTCAGCTTTAAGCTTGTGGTTTACAGTCTATTGGATTAAGCTGGAGCTTGAGGGAATAACCATACAAAAACTCTTTAAAGCATCATCTGTTGAGTTTTTTTTTTCTTTCCACCAAAAATGCCATTTTAGCTGTAATAGAAATGTTCATAATAGATTGTTGGTTTCAAAAAATAGTATCTTCCAAATTTCTGGAGTTGGAACCAGCTTGTAGATATTCACTGGCCTGTTTCTGTGTTTTGGTGTTTCAAGTGAAAATTAGTTTGGTTTAAAAAAATGTTAGTGGATTAGGCTTTTTTTTTAAAAGTGGAAAATAAAATAAAGCACTGTTGATTCCTCATGAGTTTTTACTTTTGTGTTTTCAGTCCCTATTTTCATGGTGTTTTATTTTTCAGGTCACTTTGGGAACAGAACACTTTCCTGTTTCCCGGGAAATTTCACAGGGTGGAAAAAGCTGTTTTCTTCCTAGTCTATAGGAGGGTTTGGAGAACTTCAAGCCAAGAAATCCTAGACACACGATAGTCAGCTGGAGCTTTCCGATGGTGCTGGTGGTACCCATCTCCTCCAAGCCAAGTGCCTTTGTGGTCGGGAAATTGCAATCTTGGTCTAAAATCTGCCTTGTCCAGCCTGGTTCCACATGGGAAGTGGCTTTGCCCAGAGCACACAGAATAGACCAGTGTGTGGTTTCTCAGAGAAATCTGGGTTATCTCACTAAAGGCTCCTTGAGAGCGAGCCCCAGGCCAGCCGGGTTCTGCTCGGCACCGCTCGCTGAAGCTGCATCCTCAGAGGGCATCTGTGCCAGGCATGGAAAATGTGGGCAATCCACAACCCCTCGATTCACCCAGAGTAAATGTGATCACACCACTTTGAAATTGTACAGCAACTCTATTTATATGCTGTGAGGGCAAACAGTCCATGGAACTGCACAGGAACGGCACACTGTTCCTACAGATGGTGGAGCAGTAATTAACTTAGTAATTGCATGTGTTGGAATAGCCCTGGAACTTCCACTGGTTTTTTGGGTGACTGGCATGGCTCTTGCTCACTTTCTCACCTCCTGTTTGATGGAAGGAAGGCTTCCACTGGCTGCAACTGATTGGAGCATCTCTCCTCTGTGGACATTGCAGCTGCCTTATAGAAACAGAACTAAGGAAAGAAATTCCAAAGCAGGAACACGAGAGAAGTATCTCAGGGAAAAGAAAATTGGTGGAAAAAAAAGAGAAAAGGGAAAAAAAAGAGAAAAAGGAAAAAAGGAGTCAAACCCGCCCCACCCCCACCCCCCAGCTCAGACTCAGAGAGCCAAACCTTGGGAAACACAAGTGTTTGATAAACTGAGCAACTCCCTTTGGATGGGAGAAAAGCACGGCAGATGCTTTAGAATTGATGCCAACGAGGTCCTGATTTTGGAGAGGAAATGCAAGGTGTCACAATTCAGGTTTATTGACATAAATCCCTAAGAATGTGATTAAAACACCATATAGGGATGGTTCTTCTCATGATGTGAATCAACACAGTCCCACTGACCTTCATGGGACTGTGCCAGATTTCTCCTGCTGAGCTTCTGGACCTGGGTCTTCCTCCAAGCAGAGGGAGTGGAAAACCTGGTTGTTGGACTGGACAAGACAATGTTTGGCTTTGACTGTCATCAACTGTCAGCAAGAATTAATACACTGATCAGCATTTAAACACTGTTAGAGACTGATGTGATGTTCCCAAAGAGATGAAAAAACCCTCACTAGGTACAAATGGTTCTGCAGCCTCAGGTTTTTGTTCTTGACAGCGCCTGGAAAAGGAGGTCAAACGTCCCAGCCGATGAGATCGGCCCCTGCCCTGCCAGGCAAGATGGGAATTGCAGCCCATGTAGTGCCCACTGCTGCACTCAGACCTCGCGTGCTGCTGCCTGGAAGGGAAACCCCAGAGCCTTTTTGGTTTGCTGTTGGATTAAGGTCAGCAGGAGACAAGAAGCGTTCGCACAGTGAGCTTTCCTCTGGAGCTTGGGTCGGGGGACAGCAGGCTGCTCTTGATTTCTCCCAGCCCTTTGCTTCTGTCCAGCCTCCCGGGTAAACATGGCTCACATCTGCTGTCTCTTGGATGAGGCTTTTAAGGCTGCCCCATCCCCTGGGATGCAGGGTTGGCCAGGGCAGTTGGTGTACATCCCAGGCAGGGATGGTGTGTGTGCATGCCGAGGCAGGGGTGCTGGTGACCACAGGAGGTGCTCCCTGGGCTCAGGGGGTGTATGGCACGCAGGTGGGTGTGTGCATGCCCAGGAGGGGTTGGTGGTACCGGGGCCACAGGCACTGCAGGGATGGTGATGTCTGTGCCCGACAATGCAGGGCTGCACAGGTCCCCCTGTGCCCCCCCTGGGCTCCAGCCTGGCTTGCTTATTAAAATACTGGTAAAATGGGATTGATGCAAGCAAAATGATGCCTCTTCCAGCTCCACCTCCTCTCTTTCCCCATGCCAGAAGGCAGCAGGGCTGAGGCCAGGTGCACTGGGGATCTTCTTCCATCACCTGTGCCATGGTGCACACACTGGAGCACGTGCCGCGCTGGTCCCCACTGAGAAAGCCCCTTCACCAAACCTTTGTCAGCTGTGCAGTCAGTGGAGAGTGGAAGGAGCTCTGCCAGGGCAAACACTGTTAATGCTGGTGCTCCTGAGAGCACCTGCCCTGGCTCCTCCTTACCCAACAGCACCACCCCATCGCATCATGCTCACTGCCCTGGAGCTGGTGGGAGGGTGTTCGCCCCGTACCAGCCTTGCTTGGGCCACTTGCTGCCAGGTGCATGGGTTTAGGTTGGAGAAAGAAGGGAGAGAGCAATCGAGGCACTGGGAGGCGAACAAGTGACAGAGCACAGCCCGAGCTGCCTAACGCAGAGCCTCAGTGCCCCTTAAGGCCTCGAATCTCTGAGCCCCAGCATTAACCATAACCTCATCCTGCCTAAGAGAGAGAGTGACACAACCTTCAAAAATTAAAACCCAACCCTCATGTGAACAGCTCGTGGCTCCAGGCTGGTTCCAGTGGCTCCCCTCGGCCCTTAGCACTGAGATTACAGCCTTAGAGAGCACCACGTGCCCGGTTTCTGCCCCTACTCCTTGGCCATGGGGAAGGGCAAGAGAGCATCTGAAGGCTTCAGTATCTGCTTGGACTCTGCAGCTGCCCAGGGAGAGGAGAACATGGAAAGATGCAACTGCCTTGCAAGAACCATTCTTCAAGTAACATTATACAGCAGAGGCTGCACTAAAACTCCCTCTTCCTCACCCAGGCCCTCTTTGCTCTGCTCTTCAGTCCTGTCCTGACTGTCAGCCCCATCTTACCACACATCATTTGCCAGGACAGAGGTGTCTGTGAATCCATCTCATGGGGCTGAAGATGTGCTTGGGAGAGGAGTGGATCTTTCACTAGGACATCATGCATCCCAGTGTTGCCCAGGGGGGCTTCCTACATGGCTGTATACAACGCCCCCTTCCCACTCTGACTGCATCCAACTCTGCTTCTAACCAAGCCCCTGCTCTTTCCCTCCTCCAGGCAAGGGAAAGCACACACTGCTTTTATTCCCTGCAACCAAGCGATACACCCTGCTATGCAGACAGAGAAACTCCTGCTGCAAAGCACTGCAGGGCTACTGAGATTGTCCCACAGGAAGGGACTCGTCACTGAGAAATGTGGGTAACCAGATCCCAGCAGGGTCCAGTAGCAGAGCTTCCCCCACGTCCACTCTGTCCAAGGAGGCAGCACCAGGCTTTGTGTCGTGGCTCCATCTCTCCTGATGGAGCAGGGCTTCTAGGAAGGGAGAAAAATTGCTTAAGAAAAGGGGAGTTCTTTTCCCCTCTGGGGTCAAATGAAAGGGCAGCAAGAGTTGAATGGATCTGTGCTCAGGAGCATCAGGAACACAGATGTAGCTTTCTGTACATAGCCCTGCTCTAATACTGAATTCATTCTGTGACTTTCAGAAAGTCACTTAATGTATTGTTTTCCACCAGTTGTGCCTCCCTTCTCCTCTGCCCCAGGCTCTGAGCACCAGTAGGTGACACATGAGAACAGGCTCTTCCTAGGCAAGGGCTGCTCTGCAACTCCTGCCTCTTCAGGATATCAATGCCTGCGGATGCCCAACAAGGACAAACCCATGGGAACCTCTATGCTTACCAGCCTGCTTCTTCCTTGACCTGGGAAAGTGGGATTGGTCTTAACCTGAGGAAGGAGGTGAGCGAAGGGGAAGGGAGGAAGTGCATTTTTCAATGTTCCTTTGCCGCTCGCCTCCCCGTCCCATGGTGGTGTCTGCGCTGACGTCAATGTGGTGCTGTTGATTTGCACCAGCTGAAGGGCTGGCACAGAATCCTCCACTCCACTGTGGCTTTGACGTGGGGCTCGTGCTGGGATATATTCCTGCCCACACCGCCCAGCGAGCCTCTGGCTCCCTGCAGCGAGGCGAGGAACGCCGAACCTCCGAGGAGCAAGGTCAGTGGGCAAGGCAGAGCCCACGCGCTGCCTTCGCCCGGCACCCAGGGATGTGGGGCCACTGCTCAGCCCAACCCCTCCATGCAGAGAGACAGGAGCAAGAGGGCTGCTAAAGGGATCCCAGCAACACGAGCTTCATCTGGAGAAGGACTATCAGCCTCACACCTTGCTCGCTGCCGCTCGCTTGACAGTGTCTGCGCCAGCTGCGGCGCAGCTGTGAGCTCTCACTGCTTCCGTGCTCTTCTCCTGGTGTTCTGCCCTCGGTGGAGGCTGCAGGACCAGGTTAATGCATTGACCCGCAGATGCTTGGGCCCTACAACCATCAGGCTCCCCGCACCACATCAAGGTGGTTCCCTTTGCATGTCGAAGCTTTACTTACAGAGCAACGAAGCCCAGAAAACCATTTCTAACTTATATTTTGCTCCCGCACTTGCCTGTTAACGTAAACCTCTGCTGGGTGGAAAGCATCCTATGAAATGCTTCTGGGAAATATGAACCCAGCCCTTGAAATCCAGGCTAATTTGGGGGACAAAAGTAACACATCAAGCCATGAGAAGGACAAGAGCGCTACGCAGTCAGCAGCAGTCATCTTTACTATGGAGCACAGGAGATCAGAAAAATAACCTTGGGAACAAGAGACCTAGTGGCTAAGGAAACATCATGCTCTAGGACATACGAGAGGCCAAGCACAATCACCAGAACAAAGTGGCAACCGAGGAGGAAAGGAAACCCCAGGGTGGTGGGCAGGGTGGTACAGTAGATGCCTGACAGCAAACCTCAAGTGGTTGGTATCCACACAGTGCATGGGGATGGCTACATGGGTTCTTGTGCCTTTAAACCAAGTCAAAGGGTCTTCACCTCTTACACAACTCCAGCACAATTATTATTCTTCTTTTTTTCAGGAGAAAAATACTACCACTTCTTTCCAGAAACGATGTGCAAGAATGGTTTCTGCAGGTACGGTGGAAGGAGGGCAGACAGGAGAACACCCTTCTCCGTGCTGTCCTTGTGACTCGTGCCCTCTCCTCAGTGACACCACAACCCTCCTCTGCAATCCTCAGTGGCTTTGCCTTCAGTGAATCCCAAACAAGGCTTTTCAGAAAAAGAAGAAAGAAAAAAAGGTATTGCTGCTTCTTCTTGTAATATTTTTCCTCTCTCTCCCCGCCCCTTTCCCCTAAAAAATGTTTACTCTCAAAAATTCCATTCCTGTGGAGATTCCTCCCAAGCTCTGAGGTCTCCGCGCTCCACCCTCCTCTTCTGCAGTCAGAAAAACTGAGTCTCCATGGCTCTTTGGTTAAAAAAAAATTAAAAAATAACACAAACAAATAACACACAGCCCAGTATGATCCCATTCCACCCCGTGGACGCCTGATGAGAGGGTGTCTGTGGAAGAAGGAAGCATCAGAGACGAGCTGTCTGCTCTCTGGAAGCTGAGGTCCCCGCGCCGCCCAGCCGGCTCTCCTCCTCTCATACGGTGGTCGCTGGCCCATACTGGAGCACCAGTGGGGATGTCTCCTTGATCCGGACACAGAACCGCCCCTCGGGCCGGGCAGTTTGGAGGGACAGAGGCAAGAAGTCATCAGGAAGCCACCGCTCGCTCTTGTCGGAAGCAAACACCAGTCCGAAGTGCTCCAGCTGCTCCTCGCCGTAGCAGAAGGCAGCTGAGCCTCCCAGCACGCTGCGGGAGACGTCGTTCATCTCGAGTACCACCAGCTTCACCACCTCCCTGGCCGACGTCTGGCTGGTGATGTGCAGCTGAGGAAAGAGAAAGGTGGAGAGATGGATGGTAAGGGGGAGGGACGAGGAGGAACCCGGGGCCAAAGGAAGCACACGGTGTGTCCTACGGTGGTGATCATTAAGGTGAAGGAACAGCCATCCCCGTTGTGCCTGGTGAGCAAGGGCGGCAGCCTGGCACGCCAGGGCCCCGACTCATTCACCACTTTCCTGCCTCCACTGCACTCTCTGTGTGCCTGCAGCTCAACCCCTGCATGTGCCACCTGTGGCTCGCCCCCTTCACACCAGCTGTCCCACCAGCCCGCTACCTGCAGCTGGAGAGCGACAGTCTCAGCCCCGCTCCCAGCACCACTGAGGCATCTGTGTAAGGTCCCTCTCATGAGTAGAATCCAGACCCTCAGACCAGCTGAACCACAGCAGCTGTGCCAAACCAGCGGTGCCGAGCTGAAGCCTCTTTTGGAAGCAGCACTAAATTTCATCCCATTCACAAACTCAGTGTTCTCCCACCCTCACTCTCCCTGTCCACTGCCTTGGGGACTGCCCTCTGAACCCCAAATGTAGCCAAGAAAATGGTCTCTGGCTGCTAATGACCATTGGGAGCCACCACTTGACTTCAAAGGCCCTAAGCAGGACATCCATCCTCACCTGGGCAAGGTGATGGTTTCCTTTGGCACAGCTGTAAGAGCTTGCAGAGCAGTGCCCCAGCAGGGTGGTCCGTGCCCTCGGCCCACGTGAACCCTGCCAGATCTGAACAATCATCGCAGGGCTCAGCTGATTTACACCAGCCGAGGAGCCTTTCCTTTGAACTCGCCTTTCTTCGAGAAGAACATCGTAAAACGCTTCCAAGCAGGCGTTTCCAGAGCTTTGCAACTTCAAAAGCCACGTGGGCAGCCCGCCAGGAACCCGAGGGCTGCGCTTCAGTTCCATAGAAATCTATGGTAATTTCTCAAATGGAAAATAAATACTGCGAGTCAGATTCCCCTCTGCTCCTAATGTCCCTGCCGGGCACGGAGAAAATGCCTATCAAAACTCCCCAGCAATAAACCCATCAGCTCTGCCCTTCCCCTGCCATTTTATGCCCCTCTGCTCTGGGCATCGGGAATGTCAGAAGAAAACTTCAACAGGGGAAGGAGCTTCACAGCTGGGAGCAAAGGAGTTGACCTGTCCAAGACCTGGGGACCCTCCTCCATGGGGTTTCCCACCTGGAGCAGGTGAGGGTGATCAGAGCCAGCTCTAAGCATAAAGCCCTCTCGGAGAGGACCCAGGTCACACAGTGGCTCTGGTGGGTCCCAACGCCTGCAGCAAAGAGGCAGCTTTGCCTGTTTGCCTTCATGGGCTGGACACAGAAAAGCAGCTCCTGCTTTTCTTTCCCCAGAGGCACACAAGGCTGGATTGAGGAGAGCTGCGCTGGAGAGGCTGTGGGAGGGTCGGGGACAGGGCAGGGGGGCGATAGCTGAATTTCAGATGTGGGGCTGATGTGTTTGAACACCGTGATGTGGCACGAAAAACCATCAACATCACCTTTGCTCATTGCCTGCCCATGCTGATTGGCACTAACCTACTGTCAACTGCTGAACCATGGACTGAGAGCTGAACCACAGCTCCACTGCCTTGTGCCCCCCAAAAATACCTCACCTGTGGCTCACCCACTCTGCAGAGTGGGTACTGCTCCTGCACAGCCACACGCCCCATCCCGCACTGCCAGGATCCTCAGCACTGCAGGGCTGAAGGGACATGGGGCAGGAGTGCTGTGTGTCTCGAGGGGACCTCACCCCTAGACTGGTGGAGAATGGAGAAGGCAGTGGCAGCCGAGAGGCACACAGAATCATAGAATCCCTTGGTTGGAAAAGACCTTTGAGACCATCGAGTCCAATCACACCTGTCCACTACTGAATCAGATCCCTGAGCACCTCACCTACCCATCTTTTAAATGCCTTCAGTGATTCTGCCACCTCCCTGGGCAGCCTCTGCCAGGGCCTGAGAACCCTTTCAGTGAAGAAATTTTTCCTGATGTCTAATCTGAACCTCCCCTGCTGCAGCTTGAGGCCATTTCCTCTCATCCCATCACCCGTTACTTGGGAGAAGAGACCAACACCCACTTCATTACAACTTCTGTTCAGTGAGTTGTAGATAGTGATAAGAATCATAGAATGGTTTAGGTTGGAAGGGACCTTAAATATGCACCAGTTCCACCCTCCTGCCATGTGTAGGGACATCTCCCACTGGATCAGGGGCCTCAAAGCCCCATCCAGCCTGGCCTTGAACACCTCCAGGGATGGAGCAGCCACCACTACTCTGGGAAACCTGTGCCAGGGCCCCCACACACACATTGTGAAGATTTTCTTCCCGATATCTAGCTTAAGTCTTCCCCCTTCCCGTTTAAAGCCTTTGCTTCCATCCTATCATTCCAAGCCCTTGTAAAATGCCCATCCTCAGCTTTCGTGGAGCCCCTTTCAGTACTGGGAGGCTGCTCCAAGGTCTCCCTGGAGCCTTCTCTTCTCCAGGCTCAACAAGCCCAGCTCTCTCAGTCTGTCCTCATATGGGAGGTGCTCCATCCCTTTGATCATATTTGTAACCTTCCTCTGGACCTGCTCCAACAGTTCCATATCCTTCTTGTGTTGGGGTCCCCCCGAGCCTCTGCTTCTCCAGACTAAACAGCCCCAGGTCCCTCAGCCATTCCCAGAACCCTTGTTCTCCAGCCCCTTCCCCAGCCTCGTTCCCTTCTCTGGATGTGCTCCAACCCCTCAATGTCCTTCTTGGAGTGAGGGGCCAGAACTGACCCCAGTACTCGAGGTGTGACCTCCCCAGTGCCCAGTACAGGGGCACAATCCCTGCCCTGCTCCTGCTGCCCACGCTGTGTCTGACACAGGCCAAGATGCCGTTGGCCCTCTTGGCCACCTGGGCCACTGCTGGCTCATGTTCAGCCCCTGCCAACCAACACCCCCAGGTCGTTCTCTGCCAGGCACGCGAACCCTCACTGCCTGCTTCCCCATCCTGCCAGCCCATTCCATCCGGGCACGGCAGAGCCGCACCACTGCCCTCGGCCGGCTCCAGTACCTTGACACTGATCTCTTTGGAGAGTCCGGTTTCGTACTGAGGGCAGACCCGCAAGGTGACAGAGCCCGGCTTCTTCCCTCGGTCAGCCGAGCACCCGGGCTGCTCCGGCTGCTCCTGGAAGCTCTGAGTCCACTCGGCCGAGCGCGTTCGGAAGACGGGCTCAGAGCCCTGCCCGCCCCGGCCGCGCTCGGGGCTGGGCGTTGGGCCAGTCCCCGGCCTTCGCTGGCCGCTGTGGCCCGAGGTCCTGCTCTCTGTCGGGGAGCTGTCGACGGAGCCGGGGCAGGACTTCCTGGCCACCTGGCAGTGGGGTTTGGGGAAGTCCAGGCTGCTGGTTCGCACGCAGTACGCCTGCCGCTTCTCCGTGATGCGCAGCAGCTCGATCTGCCGGCTTGGCAGGACAAAGTCGCTGTCGTAGAGCTCCGGGGGTGGCCGGGGCTCCTCGGGAGGTGGTGGTGGTGGGGTCTTGAGCTCGTGGGCCTGCAGGACGTCTGGGGCGCTGTCCCGGAGCGGGCAGGGGCCTCTCCTGCTGCAGCACTCGGGCCCCGAGGAGGAGTACAGCAGGTCGAGCTCCTTGGGACTCTGTGCCCTGCTGGAGTCGTAGTCACTGTCGGTGGCCAGGAACACCTCTGAGGAGCCCTCCTCGTCCGACAGCCCGTGCAAGTCTGCAAGGTGTGTAAAAGAAGAAAGAAGGGGCTCAGCCTTGCTGTTGGCAGCCCTGGCTGAGGGTTTGCACCAGATGGAATCCAAGGAAGCCCCTAAGCATTTACCCCCTTGTCGTTCCCCCATGCTGTGTTCACCGAGGGACAGGCAGAGCAGATCCTGCCCCAGCTTTGTGCCCTGCCCATACTCCTGCTGTCAGCCCTGTCTATACTCCCATGGTAGAGCCACCACAGCAGCCCTCCCGCTCCCCCCAAGCATGGGCAGCCCCCGAGGCCCTGGCAGGAGCTTTGCCAAGACAGGTCCTTACCCGAGGTGAGCTTACGGCTGGTCTCTGGCGAGGGAGAGGGAAGGTAGTCGAGGGGGGACGAGGTGGATTGGCTTTTCTCCTTCACTGCCCCTCCAGCCTCACTGAGGAAGCCACTGAGAGAAACCCCGCAGGTGGGCTGCTTGTAGCGGGCGTGTTGCAGGGCATCCATAATCCAGCGCATCTCACGCCAGATCTCCTCCATTTGCTGTCAAAACAAGAAACAAAGCATCCCTTTCAAAATACAAACAACAATAACCAAAAAAAAAAGCCCCACAGCAAAGCACAGGCTCTCCCCACACACCTTTCTCAGGAGGTGAAAGCTCTGGGGAAATCGCTGAGCCAGGAAATCCCAAGAAAGTGCTCTCAGGTGGGAAGAGGCTGCTTCAACCAACAGTGGCTGCTGGTTCAGCAGGACCTGCCTGCTGCAGGCTGGGGTAGCTTGGGGTGCTCTTTGGCAGGTCCATCCCAAAATGCAATTCCAGGCTCCTTTGTAGCAACATGGGGACCTGCAGAGCCTCTATCAGCTCTCTAATCAGGATTTTTACTGGGATCATTGCAGCAAGAAGCTGCTGGACAAAGCCCTGCCTGAGTCTGCCCATCTGCCACGTTAGAGAAATCCACGGGGTAACAGCCACCACAACCAGTGAACAGCCCTGGTGTGGATGCTCCTGCAGCTTACCCAGGGCACGACTGTCCTGGCTATATCCCATAGGCACCGTCATGCCCAGCTCCCTCCCAGTGCGCTCCTGCTCCACGTACCTGGATGTAGTCCTGAACCTGCTGGTGTCTCTGCTTCGCAGTGGAGAGCTCAGCATCGGAGAAGGCCTCCCTGAGGCTCTGCTGAGACAGGAGTGACTCCAGCTCCAGCAGGGCAGACACCTGGCAGTACTGGGTGATGAACTCCCGGTCATACGTGAAGAAGTGGACTTGGAAGGGAATGAAAAATACCAGGTCCCTCACTGTCGATGCCCTACGGGCTCCTCTGTACTCACCCAACTCAGGAAGGAGGCAACACTCTCCTCCAGCTCACCTGGAGAGCCCCCAGCATCCCCCTGCATCCCTCCTCTCATAGGTCAGGTAAGAGTGCTCCAGCCCACCTCATTGCCTATCCCAGCTGTCAAGGATGGGCTTTGGCATTGCCCCTCCTCACCTAGCTCAAAGATCTGCAGGGGCAGCGTGAGGAAGCCAGAGCGAGGGGTGTAGGGGTTGTTCTGGCCAGGAGCAGTGCAGACATCGTCCGAGGGAGGCAGCAGCAGCAGGAAGGAGACCTGGCCCCCAAAGTCCAGCACCTCTTGGCTGTACAGACGGAAATCTTTGGCCTGCAAGAAGACACTGCAGGTAACGGCTGCAAACATGACCAATACAATATCCAGCTCTTTGAGGCCGAAACACTGCTGGGTGTGGGGCACATGACTTCGAGCAAGTCTGTTCCTGATGGGCCCTCCTTGACAGAGGCATCCTCAGGAACCACTCGCAGCCCAGGAACACTGCTGTTTCAGCACACGGCCAGAGACTCCTTTCTTCTGTTGTAACCTGGGCACCTCCCTGTCTCTCTTATTTCTCCTAAAAGTCTCCAAACTACTGGTCAAAGTCACTATGAGAGGGTTTCAGAGAAGAAGTGCCACCAGCGATGCTCTAAGCCATGCTCAGAGAGGTGTCCTCAGAGCTGCCCAGTCAGAAGCATGTGCCTGGCACTGGGGCTGGTGGACACCTTCCCAGCAAATACTTGGCATGGTGGAGGAGGGATTTCTCCCCATGCAGTCTGGCCCCATGCAGCTCCATCTGGGACCATCCTGCTCTGGAGGGGTAGAGCTCAGCTGTCAGGGCTGAACACAGAACCAAACCACAAAGCAGGCAATAAGGCAAACCCAGATTCACCACACTTGCTTTGGAGGTTCACGTGAAGGTAAGACAAACAGTGAATAAACTGTGAACACTGACCCTGGGCAGGCAGATGCTTCAGACACTGTTTGTCCACCACTTGCCTTCCGTTTGCATAGGACTAAAATTGACACTTTGGGCCCCCGAAGAGGAACCAAGGGCTGTGGTACTGCTGGGATGACCATGGTGCTGCAGGGCTTCTTCCCTTCTTCCTCCCCAGACCTCAACACTTGCCCGTACCTCTTGCAATGGGATGTTGACCAGGGTCATCAGCTCCTTGATGGCCACTTGGAGCTCCTGAAACAACTGGTTCTGGGAGGTCTCAGCCTCTGGCTCTGCAGGAACGGGCTCCTCCACGCTGGCCATCTTCTGCAGCCATTCCCACTCCTCCCTGGGCAAGGGAGAGACAGACACATGAACCTCAGGATGGACCTGAACACACAATTGCTACAAGAGCTGTTTTTGCCTGGCTGTTCCTCCCCAGATGGGGCAGCACCCCAAGGGATGCAGGAGTTGCAGAGGCACAGGGGGACCTTATTCCAGCTCCAGGCTGCCCTGCATGGCAGGCAGCAGGGCCGACAGGGAGTGTTATGCTGCTGCCAGGAGCCCCAGAGCAGAAGCAGGAGGTGATGGGTGCTCCTAGGTGTGATGGGACAGAGGAGCCTGGCTGCCCTGCAAGCCCCACCTGGAGATGTTGGGGTTGGAGCGAATCTTGACGTGGCACAGAATGTTGGGGAGCCGCTCCGGCACCAGCACTCGGATCTGATCCACGGCACTGCAGAGCTTCAAGTAGCCCAGGTAGAGCCCTGGGGAGAGGGCATGGCCGCTGCGCTGGTGGTAAGCCAGCTTGTCCTGAGGAGAAAGGCACTGCTGGATTGAGCAAGCTCTCCCAGCGGGGCTCTCTCCTGCCCTCATGCCGGGTGCCGTGGCACAGCCAGCCCGGCCAGAAGGGGAGTGGCAGAGCAGGCACCATCCGGTGCTGCTGGGGTGACTCCGGCACCAGCCCAATGCCTCCCCTTGAAGGAATGGGGTTCTGCGGGCTGGGCTCTGCCTGCAGCCAGAACCAAACCCTCAGCGGGCTGGGCTCTGCTGGAGCCTTTCCAGCCCCAGGGGGAGCAGGGGGTGCTGGGGGTCCCACAAGGGAGCCCCCTGAAATCCCTGGGCACGACAGCACCCTCGCAGCACCTGGACGGAGATGAGCAGCATGTCCAGGGCAGTGGGCTCCTCCGGGGACGACACGGACTTGCGGCTGCTCTGCAGCTTGCAGATGGGAACCCAGCGGACACTCTCGAACGTCTGGTTGGTCTTCACCTCCTTCAGGGTGACGATGAGGATATTGCCCTGTTTGTCTTTGATGGGCTCAAAGAAGACCTGCCCCAGGTCCTGGATGCCCAGCAGCCCCTGCACGATGGGATGAGAGGGCAGGAGAAAGCAATGGGTGAGGGGACATCCTTGAGGCACAGTGCTGTGTGGGTCTGGGCAGCTGGGATGTGACTGGGAGTCTCCCCTCTGCCACCTGGAAACCAGCCTGCCCAGCGAAGCACCCACTGCCAGCCTCAAGTGCCTCTGCACGAGGTCACCACAAACCCTGACACCTCACCACCCTAGGTCTGGGGTCCTGCCGGGGAAGCCAAGGCAGGGGCACCCAGTCTTGCCACTGAGCCACAGACAGGACTGGCAGGGACTGGGGTTTTCCTGAGTGCAGCACATCTGCGTGCTGCTTCCAAGAAAGCCCAGACCACGGTGCCCCCCAAAAACCCAGGCCCACCCTCACCTGCATCTGAGAGATGGCCAGCAGCATCTTGAAGCGCGTCTGCAGGATGCAAGAGCAGGAGGACTGGGAGACGGTGACACATTGCCGCAGCCACAGGATCTCATCCCACATGCAGGACACCTGCAGCACATCAAAGGGCCATCATCACCAGCCACCCCTGCCAGCAGTGGCTTCCCTCAAAGCTGTTTGGAGGAAACCCCTTTGCCTTTCTGGTTGAGCTGGGTTAGGAATGTGCATGGGCACACATCACCTCACAGCAGGGATTCCATTTCCTATGCCACAGGCGCTCTGAGGCACCTCCAGAGCCTGGACCTGAGGGAAGCACCACGCCGTGCCCACCCAGGTATGTACCTTCATCCAGGACTGAGACCTTACATCTGAGTAGCAGACAGCCAAGGGAAGGAGGGAGAATACAGCCTTCTCCCTCAGGAGAAGTGGTCTAGTGGGCGGTGTCCCTGCCCATGACAGGGGGGTTGGAACTCAATGATCTTTAAGGTCCCTTCCAACCCAAACCATTATTTGATTCTATGACCATCCAGAAAAAGGTTTTGGCCCTGAGCTGCCCATCTGCCCTTTCACTGAGACTGTGGAAAGGAGAGGACCCAGGCAGCAGCACCCAGCACATCCTGCTCTGGACAACCACGGCAGAGCTGCCGCTGCAGGATGCCACGGTGAAGCAGATACAGAGCTGAGAAACCACTGGCATCCCTGTGGAGAGGCAGCACCCAGTCTGACCAGTGCAGCATCAGCCCACTCCCCACCCACTAAGTCACACAGCCTGCCCAGTGCAGCACCAGTCTATTGCCCACCCATCGGGCACGGACACTTGCCCCACGCGTGCCGGGCACCACTGCCTGTGTGTGCAGCCCCAGGGAAGGTGCTGCAATGAAGATGCTCTGCAGATCATGGTGGCTGTCATCTCAGCAGCACCCAGGGTGGTGGCTGTCATCTCAGCAGCACCCAGGGTGGTGGCCAGGCAGACAGAGGTGTGTCAGGAGAGGCATGCACAGCACGGGGTCCCTGAGCCACCCACCTTGGTGAACCAGAGAAAATCCTGCATGAGCAGGCAGGAGTAGGTGTCATCAATCTCCACCACCGGGATCTGGTCTTCATGGGTCACCAAGATGTTGTCATCCTTGTAGAAGATGGCTGTCAGGTAGAGGCCCCTGCATGGGACAGAAGATAGACCTCAGGGTCACTTCCATCTGCCAGCTTCATTTCCCAAAGGTCTCTCTCCTGAAGAGAAAGGAGAAGACCTGCCCCAGGTCTCAGCTCCTCTCCAACAGCCCATGGCAGAAGAGGCACACGGCCAGCACTGTCAGCAAGGTGAGCCTGGACAATGCCCCAGCTGATGCCATGGCCAATGCCCTGGCCAGCACAAGGGAGGGTGATGGGGCCAGGCCTGTGCAGGAGACACGCTGCGGTTCCCAGAGGTGACTATGGTGGGGTCTAGGAGAGGGTGGGTGTTGGCTGATGCTCAGAGATGGCGCAGGGATCTGAGTATGGGAGCAGCTTGGCCGGTCCAAATGGAAACATCAAAAGAAAGATTTGATTTCTGGGCAAAGGGACTCATCTCCACTGATGACACCATCTCAGTCCAGGCAAGGACCCAATTCTGAGCACCCCCAGCCCCTGGCTTGTGCACACATCTCCCAGCTGTGTCCAGGACAGGCAGCCCGATGGCCGGAGTTGGGCTCTCCACGAGCCCTGCACACCAGCCTCACCGCTTCAGCGTCTTCAGAAACTTGCTGCCGGGGTGGAAGAGGTGCTTCAGGCTCTTGGAGACCGAGTGCTTCCTGCTCTGGGGCTGGTTCTTGCAGGGCTCTGGGGAGCAGAGAGCAGAAGATGAAGGGCCACACCAGCAGCCCATGCCATGCCATGCCAACCCGGCAGGAAGGCTCTGCCAAGATCTCCACCGCCTGCGCTGTCTCCCTGCCCATCCATGGGATAGACTGACCTCTGGTACCACCCTGCCCCCCCTACCCTCAATCTAGGGGGAGGGGTGCTTCATCTCCCACTCCCCCCCACCACCCCAGCATCGTGCTGTGCACCCACCGTGGCAAACGCAGTGCTGGTGGACAGTCTTCACCTGGCCCAGCAGATGGTCCAGAGCTTCAGCTTGTCCCCTTCGCCGCGGAGCCCGGCCGTCGTACTCCCGCCAGTCTGCGGGGAGAGAGAGCAGCATCACCCTGAGCAGCCGGTGCATCGCCCCCAGCACCCAGCCCTCAGCCTGGGACACAGAGGGCTTCCTGGCCCCTCCTGCCGAGCGCTGGTCACCTCCTGGCACCCCACCCAGATCTCCCACAGGCACAGCACAGCACAGCACGACAGCAGTCACGGGTGCTGGGCACCTCTGGGAGGGCTGGACTTTGGGACATCACCTGTTTTCCATCCCTCTTCCAGGAGCACCCTGGCTCTGCTCAGCACCTCACGGCCACCAGCCACCCCAGAGCATGGTGGGGACACAGCAGAGGGAAAGAACAAGGTCTCATCTGTTGCTGCTGATCTTCACTGGCCTTAAATTAAAATTCTTTCCAGTGTCTTCCTCCAGGTCTTCCCCAGAGCTGCAGCCTTCTCCGGGCAAGTGCTGAGAGCTGGGCTCACCTCAGCAAACATAAATAATCTCTCCCACCAGTTCTGCCCGGTGGGAGACAGCAGCAGGAGCAGGAGTGGGGCCGGGGACCTGCCAGTGCTTCCACGTTACCTTTACACTAATTGCTTTAAACACCCCCTGTGTCCTCCCGGCTGCTGTTTTCCATGGAAAGTTCAGCTCTGTTAACTTTGGCTGGGGCTCACCACTATTTTTAGGAGCTTTAAAAACACCCAGGGAGGTGCCTGACTCTATTCTGCTGGGCCAGGGAGGGATCTTTACTGGCGGGAGATAAATAAAACCCACTCGTGTCTGATTCACTTCAGCCATGCTCTGTACTGATGCCAGGTGGATCTTCGTAACAAAGAACAGACCCACGTGGGATGGGAAAGGGGCTTTAAAGTGGCTGCAGACACGACCAACGCCCACTGCCAGGACAGGGTAAAGCCAGGGCAATGCAGTGGGGTAAGCTTGCTACCTGCATTCCCACACACCTGATCCAGTGGAAGGTGTTCCTGCCCATGGCAGGGGTTGGACTAAACTACAACATAATGTCATGGAATGGTGTGGGCTGGAAGGGAACTCAAAGCCCACCCAATTCCAACCCCCTGCCATGGGCAGGGACACCTCCCACTGGATCAGGGGGTTCAAAGCCCCATCCAACCTGGCCTTGAACACCTCCAGGGATGGGGCAGCCACCACTGTTCTGGGCAACCTGGGCCAGGGCCTCCCCACCCTCACAGCAAAACATTTCTTCCTAAGATCTCATCTCAATCTCCCCTCTTGCAGATGAAAACCCTTCCCCCTCATCCTGTCCCTGCACTCCCTGATCAAGAGCCCCTCCCCAGCTTTCCTGGAGCCCCTTTCAGTCCTGGGAGGCTGCTCTGAGGTCTCCCCACAGCCTTCTCTTCTCCAGGATCAACAACACCAACTCTCTCAGCCTGTCCTTGTACAGGAGGTGCTCCAGCACTCGGATCATCTCCATGGTCTCCTCTGGACTCACTCCAACAGCCCCATGTCCTTCCTGTGCTGAGGACTCCAGAATGGAGCACTCCAGCTGGGGTCTCCCCAGAGCAAGCAAAGGGGAAGAATCCCCTCTCTCACCCTCTGGTCCCACTGCTCTGGATGCAGCCCATGGCACGGTTGGTTTCTGGGCTGTGAGCGCACGTTGCCGGCTCATGTGGAGCTTCTCCTCCCCCAGCACCCCAAGTTCTTCTCCTCAGAGCTGCTCCCAATCCATTCTCCACCTGTATTTGTGCTTGGGGTTGCCCTCACACAGGTGCAGGACCTTGCCTTTGGCCTTTGTTGAACTGCGTGAGTCTTGCACAGCCCCACCTCTCCAGCCTGTCCAGATCCCTCTGGATGGCTCTTTGATGTCATTGAAGAGGTAAAGACCGACCCCTCCAAAAGGTGCCTGTACTAAAATATACCACAAACCTCTGCTAAAAAAATCCCTGAGAGGTTTTTTTCTTTCTATAGAGGAGATGGCTGCATTGCTTTCCTTTCAATTGAGTAAGCAAAACATCCTCTCTCCAACATTCCTCCTTAGGATGAGCCGATTCAGATGGCAGTCAGGAGAAAGTCAGGTTGAAAAATCACCATCTGCTGGAGGCAGCATCCTGGTGCAGATGCTGCCTTATCTCCCAGGTCCACCAGACCCATCCCAGCAGTGCGAGGGACCCCATCCACCCCGCAGTGGGTGTCAGCTCCCACGGGCGCTCCCAGTGGCACTTACTGGAAGGAACGGCGAACGGGGGCACAGAAGCTTGCGGGGGGCCCCAGCCCTTCATGTTGTAGGCAGACACCTGGACATAGTAAGCCGTGCCCTGTGAGGAGGGAAGCCACACTCAGCGCATTGGCACTTCTCCCAGCTCGGTGTGTGAGGGAAGGAGGATCCCACCCAGCCCAGTCCACCATAAGGAGTACTAAACTGGAAGCCTGCACCCCGAATCATCAGCTCTGAACTCCCCCCTGTAAAAAGTTCTTGTTATCAGACACTAGAAAATTCCCACCGTCCTCCTTGGTGGTTTTGGGGGGAGGCAGAGAAAAGAGGGAACATTGGGAATGCCCCTTGCCGGGAGATCCTCTGGCCCCAAAGACATGGGGCTTCCACACTGGGAGGGACAGGGTACTGTCTTCCCACCGGGACCTGCGAGATTCCAGGCATTGGAGACAGGGAGCTGGCCCAGCACTGCTGAGGGCTTGTGGCACAGCAACAGTGATTAAAGGCCTCTGATTAATGCTCAGTCAAGCTGCCAGATGTTGCAAGGCCTCCAGGCACTCATGAAGGCAGACAGGAGCCCGCAAAGCAGCTCTGAAAGAATGATTGATGGGCTTGAGCCAGCTCCTTGTAGTGGCTCCGGGCTCCACTCGAGCCCTGTCCTGCCCCAAGAGCAGCCCCGGGCTCTGGCACTGCTGCCTTGGCCAGCCTCCTCTCATTGCATTGAGGCCTTTCCCCGCTCCTCGAGGTGGTGGCTCCTGCCTGCACGCCTGCCCTGGAGCTTCAGCACTGCACCTCCCTAGTAAGGGTGACCCCATCCATTCCAGCATCTCCCCACGTTCCCATCCCAAGCTCCATCCCACCATAGTCCCCACCCCTCGCCATCTCCCCCTGCTCCCGCTGGCTCCCTGCATGCTGGGGACAGGATGGCAGCCCCCTGGGAAGGGGACAGCTGACAGGCAGCGGGGCCCCTGCGGTTCCCAGGGAGATAAAACAGCAGGGAGCCCTGGCCCCAACCAGCCTGTGACCTTGCCGAGCTCCCAGAGATGGAGACGGGGCTGGTCCCCGCTCTCCAATGAGAGATGGGCTGGTGCAAGGGGTCGAGCTGTGGAGGTGGCAGAGGAAGGAGCCACTGATTTATTACCCAGGAGGAGCTTGTATGGAGACAGGATTGGGGTGGGGGACAACGGATAAATCAAGCACTGGGTGAAAGGATCAATTCTGCCTTTCCTTCCAGAGTCCCCAGGCACCCTGTACCAGGAGCCTCCCCACTGCCAGGGAGGCTGTGGCCGTGCAGGAACAGATGCCTCTCCTGGCCCCACACTCTGAGCTCTGCCCATGGACTGTGCTGACCACCACCGTGGCACAATTCTAGTTCTCCTGCTTGAAACGACGCCCCAGTCCTTCCCTGCACCAGCTGCTGGGAACAACCCCACCGGCTGCACTGTGGCCAGTGTTTATTCCCAGCTGGAGACTCTCCCCTGCAGCCCCTACCCCCGTGGGGCCCCCTGGGAGCTCACCGACACCAGCCCCTGGATGGTGAAGTGCAGGTTCTGCAGCTTGTCCATCACGGCCTCCCCCAGCGGCGGAGAGAAGGTTGGGGAGCAGCTCCACTCCACTGAAAGGAGAGAGATGCCAAGGTGCTGCGTGGCCCCAGAGCAGAGACAAGGCTACCAGGGTGGCTGCAGCGGCTGCAGGGTCTCCACAGGCAGCACAGGAGAGGAGGAGCCACAGCAGGAGGGTGGCCCAGGGAGCTGTGATCCTCCTCACCAAGGAACATCAGGGTGTCTACACCCTTCAACGATGAGTCAGGAGTTGGGGATGGAGGAAACTCTTCCAGAAGCCAAAAGTATCTGGTTTAAGCAGATGAGGAGTGGCAGGAGGGCAAAGACGGGGGGGGGGGAGCAGCAAACAAGGGGCACCCCGAGTTTTGCCGTAGTGCAGGATGGTGGTTCAGTCTAACTGACTGCCTGGTTCCTCCCTGGGTGTGCTGCTGTGGCATGCATGGGGTGACTGCTCCAGCACACCCCACTGGCACACTGAGGGCCCTTGCTATGGCTGTGTGCTCCCTGCCCTGCTCTGGGGACCCTGGTCCTTACCTTTGTACTTGGTGACGACAGCTGAGTTGACGCTCAGGGGCTCCGAGAAGGCCACCTGCACCGAGGAGCTGCTGGCCACGGAGAGGTGGACGTTGGTGGGCGCGTCTGGGACTCCTGCGGACAGACAGTGCAGGGACCACTACAGCAAGGACAGTCACTGTGAACCCCTTGATGTCCATCCTGGGCCTCCCCCTACGCCACAGCGAGCCCTGGCTGCAGGGTGCAGGGATCCTTTGGTCGGTGCTGGCGCAGCCCCACGCCTGGACCGTGCACAGCTCCGCTCCTTCCCCCACAATGGGGGATGCCCCCCCCAGGCCTCCCAATCCCTCCTGCAGGCACTCACGGGCATGCTCAAACCCTGCCTTCATGCGCTTGTAAAGCCGGTATCGCCACTCCCAGGCCTTGAGCTGCTTCTCCTTCTCAGAGCAGTCGGTGCTGGGCCCCTCATTCACCACCTGCGCCGTCAGCTCGTTGACGCGCTGCTCTGCTTCCCGCACCAGCGTGGAGAGGTGCAGCGAGCGGCTCTCCAGGCTCACGACTGTGGGGCAGGAGGGTGTGACCATGGGTCCCAGGAGGGCAGCGAGAAGGAGAGAAGAGAAGGTGTTTAGGGCAAGCCCGGGCTCTGCTGGCACCAGGTCCCCATCCCAAGATCCCATCCTCCCCTCCGTGTCCTGCTCTCCAGCTCCACTCAAGTGCGTGTCTTCACTCGATCCCCTGCTACAGCCTGCACCAGCTTCCCAGGCCAGTGACCCCCTCCCCATCTGGACCTTGCTGCCTGGGGTGTCCCGCTCCCCCAGGCTGGAGACCCAGGTGATGGGCACAGCACACAGATGCCCCACACCAACTCACAGTGTGGGCTCTCCTTTGCTCCCGTCTGCAGCAGGGCCTTGGCGATGGGAGCGTTGTTGGTCATGATGGCGATGTCCAGGGGCAGCAGGCCCTCGCTGTTGGGGGTGTTGAGGTCCAGCTCCTCAGGGCTGTACTGCTTCAGCAGCTCCTGGACCCTGTCTAGGTCCTGCAGCTCCACAGCTTCAAAAAGGGCAGCATTGCTCTGGAACTGGATGGAGGGAGAAAAGCAGGTTGCCTGAGCATGAGGGACCCTCCCTCATCCCACCCAACACCCCAGCCCTTCGCTGGCACCCCACAAACACAAATACAGAGTCAGATGATGCTGAGCAAAGACCCAGAGCAGCTCCAGCTTAACAGGCTCCAGAGTGGCTTCCACCCAGGTGACAGCATCAACTGGACCCTCCAGCCCCATTTCCCCGGACGGCACTGGATGGAGCCAGCAGGGACTGACCAGGTAGGACTTGCGGAGCTTCTCCTTCTCTCCCCGTCCTGCCAGGCTGCCCTCGTCGAAGGACGTGTAGTTTACTCGGAATTTCCCTGACAGGTTTCGGTAGAGCCTCTTGGCCGCGTTGGGCGAGGAAGGGCCCGGTGGCTTCCTGGCCTGCGCCAGCTGCAGGTCCCGCATCTGCTGCGTCATTTTAGGGGACGATGACCTGGGAAAGGGCAAGAAGGTGTGGGGAAACAAGGCACGTTAGGACATTACAGAAAGGCAGGGGCACATCTACAGGGTGGGGACCAGGAGAGTCGGAGCAGTGCCAGGGCAGCAGCGATGTGAACAGCTGCAAGGAGGATGTCGGTGCCAGCAATGCCCTTATCCAACTGTCATCAGCTGAGACCAGTCCATTCCTCCTCCCCATCACTGCCATTGGCCCTGCAGGGTCCCGAGGAGCTTGCAAGAACCCTGCAGGTGAGACATTTCCTTCTAGACCCAAGGGCCAGGATGCCCCAAGCAGTCTCAGGCTGCTCAGCTCTGCAGTCGGTCCTCACTCATCACACCAGGGAAACTTTTCCTTACTCATAAGTCTCTGTCTCCCAGCTCCTGTGGAGATGGGTTGCCCCACCTGGGGCAGGTGACCCCCACAGGGACAGGCAGCCCCGCAGCCCTGGGCTGGGTGAGTGCTGCCCACCACACAGTTGGCTTGGGCTGGCCTCATGCTCCTTCCCAACATCCATCCTGCCAGCAGAAACTTCTTGCCTGCTCTTACCACCATTCCTCAGCCCCCTTTGGGATGTGACTTTTGTCTTTATTCCAGCAAAATACACGCTCTGAAAGCAAAGCAAGAGCAGGGAATGGACAGAAGGACCAAGACAATGCCAGCTTCCCATGGGCACCAGTGACCCCTAGTCTCCTGCTCACCAGCAGACCCAGGCTCCACAGCTGCTCCTCAATTTCTCTCTCCACACTGACTATGCCACAAAATATTTTCTCCGCTCTGATTTTGATTTCCACTTTAAGTAGCTTGATGAATGTGTACAAGTCACTAGGAAATCTGGCATCTTTTCCCTCTGCAGATGGGACCCTCGTGCCCCCACCCAGACCTCATCCCCATTGGGCAAAGTCCCTGGCTTCAGCGTGAGCGTGGCCTCACTGCTGCGTAGGGCTTTTGCCCGTGAGTCATCCCTTAGAGCACTGAGGGTTTTCAGTGGCGTCAAACATCTGATCTCCTCTTGCCGTAGCTCGTGGCACAGTTCCCAGACGAGGAGCATCAGGTCTAAAGAGCATTTAGCGCCACTACACTCAACAGTTTCCCCAGTTTTGACCTCATAGCCCTGGGTGTAAGGTCAGATATTTAGGTGCAAGGCTTTCCCCATATCACTTCATTTGTGAAATATCAAGCAAGGGGTAAGAGTGATTAAAAGCCCGACAGTTGTCTAGAAGGTCACGCCAAAATGCTACCACCAAGCTGTGCCTGTGATGTGATGTTTATAAAGCCATCATTGGGAGGCAGGATATTAATAACAACCTCGCTACGTGCTCTTCATCCTCCTGATTTCAGACCAGGTGCAGTGGGCTGCAGAAGACCTTTAATGATTTCACCTTTAATTAACTATGATATTTAAAAGTGGAAAATAATGGGGAGGTTGGCTTCTGCCAACCACTCATCTCACCTAAAGATTTTGAGGTCTCGAGTGTGGCCCAGGTCGCTGTGCTGAGTTGCTGCCCTGGATTCCTCCGGGGATAGGCATTACCTGAATGCAGGGCTTTATGGACCAGACAGACACCAAACCCCAACCATGTGAGGTTCAGGTGGCAAGAGCCCCCTATGCAACCATGTGGAGGTCAGCGAGATGCACACAGCAGGGTCCTGCTGGTGCTGGTGAGGAGGAAGGGGAGCAGCTCTCCACCAGGAGAGCACCACCACAGCGGGAGGGATCTGTACAAATCAGGGAAGGGCTGAAGAACCAGCCCTGGGCTCATTGTGTCCAAACTGGCTCTGGAGATGGAGTCCTCAGCTTACAGCTGTGTCACCCTCACCACATCATGTTTCACCGTGGACATGGAGCATCTCCTGGCACAGGCACCACTGAAGGCTTCTTGTGCCAAGGGGCTCCGCACACGTTACTCCAGCCTGTGGAGATGGCAAACACAAGATTTCAGATACCAAAGGAGCAGAAAGGCATCACACAGCTCTGCTGTGACTGGTGGACAGAAGTTACGAGAGAAAAGCTACCCATGCTTGTGCAGGCAGGGCACCCTGGCAGGAAGAGGCAAACGGGAACACAAACCAAACCCAAGAAGCAAAGAGCTATCTGACAAGCTTCAGAAAGAGAAATAACCACCTCCAGAGAATTTCAAACAAAACCTTGCCTTCTCTCTGGCGTTTAAGAGCTCCCTGCTGCCCAAGTCCTCCTCTCTCCACCCCCAGCTGCTGCTCAGAGGTGAAGACAGCTCTTTTAGAAGGCTCGTTGGCAAGATGCCTACTTGCTCTGCAGTTCCCCTTCACCCAGGGAACCAACGATGCTCTCCTACATCAGGAAAGGCAGGAACACCCTTGAAAGTACCTCTCTAGAAGCTGGGCTAGAATGTGTTGTAACAGATCCTTGCCCCATCCATGCCTGCAGAATCAAGGTTTAAAAAAGGAGTGGTGCTTTGGAGCAAAAGCACTTTTTTTCTGCCAATTAAAATATCGACCCAGTACAAGCAGACGGCACAATCTGGAGGAAGTCCTCTCAGAGATGGTAGAAACAGAGGCAACACAGAGAAACTTCTCACTATTTTCCCTCATCTGATTTGCTTTTAATGAGAAGTAGAGACGGAAATTATTCAGAGCTCAGGAGTGAACATCTATCTATATTAAACCGGCTGCCCCAAAGATAAAAGAGTTTCCTGCCCTGTGGTTATGAGTCATTTGGACTCAGTGAAACGGTCTTGATTTATCTAGAGCTAAACTTTGCTTTGGAGCAACTGATAGCTGAAAACAACACCCACAGATGTCGTGCCCTCAAGGTATGGTCAGCCAGCACCAGCTCGCCCAGATGGCAAAGCCCCATCCTGCAGGACCGTGGTGGGAGGAGGTCCCACCTCCTCTGCCTTTATAGCCTCAGTGCAACCGAACTAAATTTATCTCAACCATAATCAGTTCTTGTTGCTAATTATTTCCCTACCTACTGCAAACACTGCAGCAGGGGATAGGGGTTTGCCTGCCCCAGGAGGTCAGCTTTCTGCCTGTGGGATGTGTTTGAGACCATCAAGGAGGCGGCAATGTCATAAATCCACATAGAATACAGAACCATGGAATGATTGGGGTTGGAAGGGACCTTAAAGCCCATCCTGTTGCAGCCCCCCTGCCATGGGCAGGGACACCTCCCACTGGATCAGGGGGCTCAAAGCCCCATCCAACCTGGCCTTGAACACCTCCAGGGATGGGGCAGCCACCACTTCTCTGGGCAACCTGGGCCAGGGCCTCCCCACCCTCACACCAAAACATTTCTTCCTAAGATCTCATCTCAATCTTCCCTCTTTCACCTTAAAACCGTTCCCCTGCATTCCCTGATCAAGAGCCCCTCCCCAGCTTTCCCGGAGCCCCTTTCAGTCCTGGGAGGCTGCTCTGAGGTCTCCCTGGAGCCTTCCCTTCTCCAGGCTGAACAACCCCAGCTCTCCCAGCCTGGCCTTGTATGGGAGGTGCTCCAGCCCTCGGATCACCTCCGTGGCCTCCTCTGGACTCTCTCCAACAGCTCCATGTCCTTCCTGTGCTGATGTGCATAAGACAGCCTCATTTTATCCCTCCATCTGCAATGAACATAAGCAAATTCACTGGGTAACTAATACCATTTTGCTTTCTGCATATTTGGGGTTTTTATATTTCCAGTGCTGCAGATCTTGGCCTAGTGAGCAGTGTTAATAATAATTGTCATTGTATGATTTTAAGTACATTTTGTTGAAGGATGCAGCCTCTCTGAGCATTCAGGAGAGGACCAGTCCCATCAGACGGCGTTGCCCTGTCCTGCCTTGGAGCCCAGACACCAGGCTGGCTGGAAGGAGCCCTGCCCACCCCGAGCACCCACAGGGATGGCCCATGCAGGGTGCCTGCCACACCCGTCATGCGAACCCCAAGGGTACCTTGGGCTTTGCCCTCCCTGCCACCACGTGCTCTCATCTTGGGGAGAGGCTGGAAGCACCTGGACAGGCAGGCAATGACCGTCCCACCCGGAGGTCACCAGATGTGGCTGCTGGGAACTGCGGTGGCCGTCCCACGCCACCTTCCACCAGTGGCTGTGAAAAGCCTCATGTGCAAGTGATGCTGTCACTGGTGGCAACGGCCTTCCAGCCAAAATCCGAGGCTGACATTAGCTCAGCACGACGCTCCTGCCCTCAGGGTTGGCTTGGGCTCCCCACTATCTGCAGCCTGATGCAGCAGAGAGAGAAGCCACTGGGCTCTGTGCACGAGAAGAAGGAAGCCCGAAGGATGGAAGATGAAAATTGTTAACGCTTGGAAAGGATGAGAAAGCTTGGGGCATGGAGGAGGAGAAGGACTTCACCCTTGCAGAACTTGTTGTAGCCTCGGGGTGCTGTGGGTGTCAGAGGTACGGTAGCACAAGCTGCCAGGGATGCTTTCCTGTACAATTCAGTCTGTGGAGTCATCCAGTGAAGGAACAGGCAAAGGACAGCAGAAGCCTAAAAAGGAGTTACCAGGGAGACTGAACCAACTCAGCCAAACTCACCCCAATCTGGGAGCTTGTAGCAAGAGATCAGCTGGCAAAATCAACATCCAGGCTGTTTCCAGAGCAATCTGAGCACGAGGGGTCTTGCCTGCTCTGAGCACGCTCAGCCCAACCTCATGAGCCACACTCATCCCACGTTATGGCCACGAACACTCAGACACTCAATACTCCATGGCATAGAAGCCTCACAAAGAAGTGAACTCCTCTGGGCTCATGGGGACACGAAGCAGGAGCGCCAGGAGCGCAGCATCCAGCACGAAGATGCTGATGCACCCACATTTTCCACTCTTACTGCCTGAGGATGAGCAACTTTTCAGGGCTGGGGAAATAGAGATTGGATCCAAAATGGAGCACAAGTAGAGTAGCCCTTCCAGAAGAGTAGGATTTCATACCCCACCTAAAGGTCCACTCAAAGCTAGGACAGAATGCTGTGCTTAACACCCCTGCAAGGCACCAGGACTCACAGAAGCAGCCGGCACACCGGTTACCCAACCTGAGATTTATCTACCTTGAAGGTAAGGCAATGGAGCTGGAGAAGGGTCCAGAGCACAAAGTCTCATGAGGAGTGACTGAGGGACCTGGAGCTGAGGGCAGACCTCATCACTTTCTGCAGCTCCCGGAAAGGAGGCTGGAGTGAAGAGGATTCTGGGCTCTTCCCCTGAGTAGCAAGTGACAGGGCCAGAGAAAACAGCCTCAAGCTGCACCGGGGGAGGTGTAGGTTAGATATTAGGAAAGATCTCCTTACTGAAGGAGTGGTGAAGCATTGGAAGAGGCTGCCCAGTGAGGTAGTGGAGTCTCCATCCCTGGAGGGGTTCACAAAGTGTGTAAATGTGGCACTTGGGGACATGATTTAGTAGGCACGGTGGAGTTGGGCTGACGGTTGGACCGGATGAGTTTAGAGGACTTTTCCAACCTTAATGATTCTGTGATTCTATGACCAGGCCATGCAGAGATGGAGCAAAACAGTCCTGCTCCGTGGAAACATCTGCGTGCCTGGAAAATGCACTTGCTCACTGAAACTTGGGTCCAGGGCAAAGCATCAAACCAGATCCAGGGCTTTGTTTGTTTGTTTCCTACAGATTTGCTCTTTTTTCCCCACTTGGCAAACCCGCTGGGTTTTGTTTTGGATGGAGCCGAAGCGAGGATGCCTCTTTTGTTTAGCAATAGCAGACGACTTATATAGAGCCTGCTGCTGCCAGAACATTTTTGTTGGAGCTCCAGAAGCCCGATGCCATTAGCCTAATGCTCAGCAGAGCCCTCACTGGCCCGGTGTGACTGCAAGGCCAGGGGATGCTGCACAGCACCCAGGCTGCAATTGTCTCTGCCACCTCCATTCCAGGTACATCATCGTGCACACAGATGTTCTTGAGGAGCTTGTGACTCAAGGCAGCAGAGAGCAGACCCCATGGCCACAGACCCCACCACATCATGGCACGGGCTTGGATTTGAAAGTCAACTCCCAGCTGCTCCATACCCGAGTAAGCTGGAGAAGGAGAGCACATCAGGGCAAGGTCTGCAACATCCCGCCAGCATTCAGCACCCTGCAGCTCTGCAGGGGAAGAAGTGGAGGGTTCCCCAGCAGGAGCAAGAGGGAGGCAGTGCCCTGCCTCTCTGTCCAGGCTGCTCCCCCAGTCAGGAAGTTTTTGCATCCCTTGGGGAATGCTCGTACTGGGAGTGCAGCAGCCGCAGGGTGCAGTGAGGAGCCCATGGGACCAGCTCTCACTCGACTGCCACAGGGGCCTTGGCAGTAGGGAAGAACATGGGTTGGACACACTGTGTCCCACTCCACCAGGCTGGTTGGCAAGTGGGCAGTGGCCTCCTGAGGCACAGAAGGTGCCACACAGCAGGAAAGAGTCTGCACGGCTCATCCCCACCGCACCTCCCTCCTAAATCACAGGCTCTGAAACTGGGAGAGACGGAGACTTCAGGACTCCACAAGAGGTTTGGAGCCAACCAAGCAGATCACTTGCTGACAGTTTGTGGAGGCCTCCCATAAAACACCCCGTTTCTGCAGGCCCAGCAGTACATTTGGGGGAGGAAGGGAGCAGAGAGAGATGCTTGAGCAAATTCTACTGCAAGATGATAGTCCTGCTGCTGCTTGCTTGCTTTCTTTCATTTAATTAAACATCCCATTTTTAAGTGAGCCCAGAAGGAGCCTGTAGCTCAATCCCCATTAAAATACAACCCAAATGAGACTTTCAGTTCCTTGGTGCCAAGTGACACTGCCATCACTCGGGACTGCTCTCGTGCACACACCACGGTCACAAAAGCAACCCTGTCCTGGCCATGTCCATCCGCACATGTGTGTCCTGGGCAGCTCCTCCTGCAGCAGAGCCAGGACACCAGGACACTTCTCAGTGATTATGGTATGGGACAGTGCATGGTGGCTGGCAGATGATGCCACCAGCACCACCAGCCCATGAGCACCAGCCTCGCGCTGCACCGCAGGGGCACTGGCTGCACCCCGAGTCACCCCCGGAGAGAGGGGAAACAGAAAACACCAGAGGCTGTCACGGGCACCATCCACAGACCTGGGTCAGGAAGGAGATGCTGGAGAGGAGAAGCAATGTCCACATCAGGCTGTCAGCTCTGTACCCCAGCCCAGCTCTGTTGCCTTCACTGTTTCCATGAGGATTTACCCCAGTAGAGCTTCTGGACTTTCCTACCTGAGGGCTCGCATGTAGAAAATCTGCTTTCCTGCTTTTAAGGCACCAAATTTCTGTTGGGATCAAGCCAAGTGGGTATGTGTGTTGCAGAGCAAGGGTGTTCCTGCCTGGAGGGGTTCAGCATCCCCTGCTTGGGGCGCAGCATTCCCGTTACCAGCACTGCTTGTCCCCAGGGCACCTCCCAGAGCCAAAAGCCCCTGCTGCCTCCTCATCGAGTCCAGCCCTCAGCCCTGGGCTCCCCACTCCCAGCCAGGATAAACCCCTCCTCACCCTCTCCCACAGTGCCAGCCATGGATTGCTGCTCGACATCAACTATCTGAGCAAGGAAGTCTTGGGTAAATGTTCTTGCCATGGGAACACACAGTGCTGAGTCTCTTTAATTACATTGTTTTTGTTTGGCTTTTTTTATTAGTTGTGCTGTGGCTTCCCCTCCCTCACAGGCCAGTGAAGCGCACGCTAAATATGGCCGGGTTTAAAGTCTGCCGTGAAACCCGAACCGCGGCACCAGACTGGCTGGACTCGGTGCAAGCCAGGGTTACGCGGGACACGCATTCCAGCCGCCGCAGTCCTGCTCCGGCCCCGTGTTTCCCTCATCCTGCTCCAACAGGATGAAGCAGCTCCAAAAACCACCACGCTCCAAAACACCTATGCCTAGCCCTTTACTCCATGGACCCCAAGCTGCCCTGTCTCTGTCGTACCCATCGCTTCCACACTGCTCCCCATCCCACCTCCATCGTACCCATCGCTTCCACACCGCTCCCCATCGCTTCCACACTGCTCCCCATCCCATCATACCCATCACTTAAACGCTACTCCCCACCCCAAAGCTCCCTGCCCCACACCTGCCCCGCCCTCTGCTGGGCTGCCCCTTGGGGCCAAAGAGCCTTCTTCTTGCCAGCCTCACCGCTTTCATCTTCCTATGCCCCCCTTGTTATTTTAAAGGCATTCCAGAGGACGCCGTCAGGCTTGGATGTGGTTTGGTTGGGTTGTTTGTTTTCGTACTGGAGGTTTTATGATCGCATTGGGAATGAACCCTAATTGAGCTGCAATTCGAATTGCAGTCCACGGGTATTTGTTTCATTTTTGGAAGGGCTTAAACGGCAGCACAGCTTAGGCTGGAGAATGCATTTGGTTTTAACTAGAACCTGATGGAGACGGGACTGAGCAAGGATGGGCCACCCCATGCCGTGACTGGAGCCCGTGGGGAAGCCCTGCGTGGACGCTCTGGTGCCAGGTACCCACACAGCGACAGGCACAGCCCTGTGACCACCCAAAATCCTCTGTAACCACCCAAAACCCTGCAGCTGCTGCCCAGGAGAGAGATGGAGCCAGGCCCTCTGTGCTGAGAGCCTTGCGTGCAGCCCTAGGGCCTGGCTCAGCTGTGACTCACAGCCACCCTGCAACCCCTGTTCCCTCCAACCCCCTGCACCCTGCAACCCCTACTCCCCTGCACCCTGCGCCGTGCAATCTCCTGTACCATGCAACCCCCTGCACCCTGCAACCCCTGCTCCCTGCAACCCCCTGCACCCTGCAACCCCCTGCACCCTGCAACCCCCTGCACCCTGCAATCTCCTGCACCCTGCAACCCCTGCTCCCTGCAACCCCCTGCACCCTGCAATCTCCTGCACCCTGCAACCCCTGCACCCTGCAACCCCTGCTCCCTGCAACCCCTGCTCCCTGCAACCCCCTGCACCCTGCAATCTCCTGCACCCTGCAACCCCCTGCACCCTGCAACCCCCTGCATCCTCCAACCCCCTGCACCCTCCATCCTCTAACCCTCTGCACCCTGCCAACCCCTGACCACTGCAACCCCCTGCATTTGCAATCCCTTGCACCCTGCTGTCCCCTGCACCCTGTACCTGGCAAACCTCTATTCCCTGCAAACCTCTGGCCCCTGCAAACCTCTCCACTACAGGGTCTGTGACCTTGTGTGTCTGTGCATCGCTGCCTGGACTATTCAGCCCCAGGGGTTGGCTGGGTGCTCCTTGACCGAGTTGGGAGCTGCCCTGTCCCTGCTGCTCACAGGGACAGGGCAGCAGAAACAGACAGGACCTAAAGGTCAGCACCCAAACTGCCCTTCACAGGATCTACGTTGGTGTCAACTTCTGCTGACAACTGCCAGAACGAGCAGTTCAGCCTGAGCACCCAAAATGTGCCCGATGCCGCTGGCATCCGCAACCAGCCGGACCTTTGCAGGTAGGGACGGGAGGGCAGAGAGGTTTCCAAAGCACAGAAGAACCAACCGAGCACCTGCTCTGCATTGCAACGGCGCTTCCTCTTGTCCTTCCAGGAGCTCACAAGCCCGGATGCTGGAGCAGGTCAAGAGTGCTCTGGAAGATCCCCCCGACCTGCTGGCACCATCCCGGCTAAATCAGACTTCCGCATATTAAGAGCGGATGAGCGGCAGGGACTTAGTGCCCCTCTTTCAGGAAGAAATCCTATCCCAGCTTGGCCTGCCAGGAACGAGCGCTGCTCTGTGCCACAGATGCATGTGTGCAAACTCTGCTCGGGGGTATCAAATGCAGAAGCTGAGTCATACGATGCCTGGTCTCAAAGATCACTGAAGGCAAAAGGAGGGAGAAAAAAATATCTCGATGGGGTCTCAGGGCCCCAAGCTTTTACCCAAGTGGAGCAGAAGGTGGGTGCTCAGCATGGGGTCGGTCCCATCTCCTTGCTTAGGCCTTGACACCCGAAGGAAGAGAGCGGGGCAGGTTGCGGGCAAAGGTGCTGCGGGAAGCCCAGCCTGCGCGGGGCCAGTGGCTGCATCTGGAGAAGGGGCCAGGGGGACTGGGATGGCTTTGCCCCAACACCTCTGAGGGTGGTTGCCATGTGCCACACCCCAGTGAGATGCCAGGGACCCCCCAGGAGCTAGGAAGAAGCACTAACTTTTCTTCTCCCACAATGGCTCAATCGTGCACAGGAAAGATGCTCTGTGTTTCAGCGTGGCCTGACTCCAGGATAACACCTCCCACTGTCTCCCCCTCACCCCCGATGAGCCCCACAGGGGTTGGCTCCTCCACCCCACCGTGTCCTGCTCCAGGGATGGGGGTGCTCGGCACCGCACATGCACCAAGGCCCCCCATTATGGTTGCAGTGTTGGTCCAGCTCCCCACTCTGATGGAATCCAGGTCCCAGGAGCTGCATCTCCACTGCCTGGCCCTGGTGCAGCTCATCCAACATGGAGGCACAGCCACACGCACGGGGACTGAGGCCTCCAGACTCACCACAGCAGTGGGAGGCCACCAATTTGAACCCAGAGCTGCGGGGATGGCGAAGAAATCCTTTACCCTCCTGCGCCACCTGGTGCCACCAGGAAGAATGCGCTAGAGAGATCCCGCCTTGGGTGGCAACCACCTCTTCTCCAAAGCCATTAAATTGTATAAAACTGGCCCAAGAAGGAGTTCTGGAGGTCACCGGAGCTCATTCTCCCACACCTGTGGCTGTTCTCCATCTGCATCCACTTAGATGCCACCTGCGCTTTGTGTCCCTCCAGGAGACCTCCCCAGCCCCATCGCTGGAATGTCCTTTATGGTGGAAACCCACCTTCAGTGCATTGTCCTACTCAAGCCATCCAGCCAGCCAGGGACCGAGCTGCTCAAGCATGCTGAAGCTGCACGATGGAAACCAACACCGCTGGCTGAAGACTTCCAGAGCCGCACCCAAAGGGGTTATAAAAAGCAGGCCACAGACATTGATCTCAGCAGGGAGGAGGAGACGACGGCCAAGACACAATGGAAGAACAGACAAACGCACACACCCGGCTTCAGAGCTGCTGCCCAGCAAGGCACTGTTCCTGGAGCCAGAGAACCCCTTTCCCACTGGAAGGCAACCAGCAGGACCCAGCCAGCAGCGCTGGGCACGTTGGCCGTTACTCACAGGGTGTCCCTGGCACCACTACCAAGAGCCACCCCCGCACTGAGGAGCTGCTCGGGCTGCCCGTGGCATGTCCCAGGCTGGCTCCCTCTCTGGCACAGCCTCACACCAGATTCACTCCTGGCTTGTTCCACGACCAGCACCCACTGCAGTCTTCTCTTCTGACAGGAGGGACCAACCCCACCACATAGCCCTGGTGCTGGTCTCACGCCAACACCACCCAACACAATGCCAGAGGAGCTGGTTTGCTGCCACCCAACTACAAAAACACTCCTATATGCCAGAGCCAAACCCCCCCTCCATGCATCTCCAGTGGAGCCAGGGTCCAAAGGCTGCAATCCAAGTGGAGATGCCAATGTTTTTTGACACTTTTCTAGAAGACATCCCACCAGTTTTGAAGTGCTCTTGTAACAGCATAAGCTGGGGAAACCTCCAGCCAGGCCTCCTGCCAGCCAAAGTTTACCTGCTATCTCCATCAGACCAGAGCTTTTCCACCTCATGTGCCACTTAATTCTCCTTCTAGCTGCAGAAAGCTTTGAGCCACCTTCAGGTGGAGAAGCTGAGGATAAACTGTCAGAGACTCAGGTCAGCAAGTAGAAAAGATTTCCATCCTAATAAAAAAGAGCAATATTAAAAAACAGTCACCAGGTCAAACCTCTGACCACCAGGACACCCTCACCCATCCATACATTGATGTGACCACTGTTGCTGAGTATACCCGTGGGAGAGACAGGAGTGCAAATGCCCTTTCCCAAGGTCTCACAGGACACGGGAGCACTGAGAAATGCTGTGTCATAGAGCATTGTGTCAGCTTCTCCTGGTCTAGAGACAAGACACTGCCCAAGTTGACCTGAGCTCCAATCCTTGCTCTGCCATGGAGGGTATCACAGTATCACAATGTTGGAAAAGACCTCTGAGATCATCGAGTCCAACCTATGACCCAACACCAGCACCCACTCGTCGTCTAAACCACGGCACTAAGTGCCTCAACCAATCTGTTTTTAAACCCCTCCAGGGACGATGACTCCACCCCCTCCCCGGGCAGCTCATTCTAATGGCCAATCACCCTTTCAGTGAAGAATTTTTTCCTAATATCAAGCCTAAACCTCCCCTGACAAAGCTTGAGACCATGTCCTCTTGTTCTGTCACTGGTCACCTGAGAGAAGAGACCAACCCCTGCCCGACTACAGCCTCCTTTTAGGTAGTTGTAGAGAGCAATAAGGTCTCCCTTGAGCCTCCTCTTCTCCAGCCTAAACAACCCCAGCTCCCTCAGTCGCTCTTCACAGGGCTTGTGCTCCAGCCCCTTCACCATCTTCGTTGCCCTCCTCTGGACACACCCCAGCATCTCAACATCTCTCTTAAACTGAGGGGCCCAGAACTGGACACAATGCTCAAGGCGCAGCCTGACCAGTGCCAAGTATAAGGGGATGATAACTTCTCTAGTCCTGCTGGCCACACCATTCCTGATGCAGGCCAGAGGCAGGGTGAGAGACAGGTGATGCTCACAGCCAGAGCCTCAGTTTCCACACATGGGAAATGGAGATAACTACGTTATCTCCTGTAAAGTGATTTGAAATTTGCTAATGTGGAACTTCAAACAGCAGCTCAGGCTCTGTGTAGTCACCACTCCTGACCTGGACTTCTGTGGGCAAAGGGGGTACCTCTGGAGATGGGAACAGGAGGTTCTCAGTGCAGCTGGAGAGCAGCAGATGTGGTGGCCAGAGTCTCTTTGCCAGCCTCTGCCGAGCCCTTCCAAGCATGCACAACCCAGGCTGTCCAAAGGCAACCAAATCTGCTAAAGGCAGGAAGATGTGTCAGGGGAGGGTTCGGTTAGATATTAGGAAGTGGTTCTTCCCCCAGAGGGTGGTGGAGCACTGGAACAGCTCCCCAGGGAAGCAGTCACAGCCTGACAATATTCCAGAAGGGTTTGGCCAAGGCCCTCAGCCCCACGGTGTGAATGTTGGGGTTGTCCCGTGCAGGGACAGGAGTTGGACTCGATGGGCCTTGTGGGTCCCTTCCAACTCAGGTCATTCTATGATTCTGTGATTCTATGAAATTTGTGTTGGTTTCCATCAGGAATGCATCAGCCCTGCCAAAGTTCAAATCACTTTGCCAAAGCATAGAGGCACCAGAAGTCCTCAAACAGAGAGATGGGAGGAGAAAAAAAAAAATGACCCAGCTACCGTTTTACCCCAACCTTCTGCTGAAACGTAGAGAATGTTCAGCCTGAGGCAGAATGAGCATGGAAAAATTCAGCCCAGACAGTTAAAAGTCTGGCAAAGTTTTAAGCAAACAACCTTCGGCTGGAAAGTGTTTTACAGCTTGAACAACTGGTGTCTGCTGGCTCCATCCACAACCATGACATTGGGTGAGAGGTGCCCTCCTCACCCCTCAGCACTCCATGGCAGCACACGAGGATGACTTCCTTGCAGCACAGAAGAGCAAGGGGGGCAGGGTCCAACAGCTGCAGGCAGCCCTGGAGATGGGAGGGGGCAACATGGGGCAAGAGGAGACCACTGTGAGCCCAGCACCTCTGAGATGTCTCACAGCACCTGGGAGATGCCTGTTCATACGGTTACACCAAGCAGAAGCTTCGAGCCAGATCTAAACCTCTTGGGTTCCTCCATCACCAAGACCCTGGGAAACATCTCCCCAGAGCTGGGGGCTTCAACACACAGTGGGTGCTGCTGTCTCCTTCCTCCCCCTCGCCGTCTCCTGAACAATGACAGTGAGGTCGGAGACACCCTCGTGCTGCTGAGACACCTGCTCCTCCCGTGCTCCTCACCCTGCTTCTCCTCATTATGTGCTGCAAGATTACTTCCACAGTTGCCCCTCTAACTGCCCACTGCCCCCTGGCACACGGTGGCCTGGGATGCCACATCTTGTTCCCAAGAACAAGGGACTTCCTTGTCTCTTCTCCCATTACCCCTGATTCTTCTGGAGGAAGCCATGTGGTATGAACACAAATGTGGAAGCAGTGTCATTCCGAGTAAAACGTGGGAGCAGGACAAGGTTACTTCTGTCACAGACCACCTGGGTGACCTTCAGCAGATCACTAAAGCCCTGGTGCTGCCATGGGGTGCTTACCATCCCCCCTAAGACCAGGGAGAGCAGCAGGATGGTCCTGCCCAGTGTAGTTCAGGGACAGCTCTGCCTGCCTGCTGGCATTTCTACCTAGGGTGAGGAGTGGCCGCTCAGGCAGCAGATGCCTCCTCCACAGCAGAGCAGAAGGATGAGGGGGGCACTTTGGTGCATGAGGAAGGCAGCCTTGGGTCCCTGTGCGCTACAGCATCCATTCCTGACCTGCCTGCATCATCAGGAAAGCAAACAGCCAAAGAAACTTCATGAGTTCATGTGAAGTTCACCCGAGTAGAGCTCTACTCCACGAGCAGAAGTGCTCTGCTGCCTGCCACGAGCCTCCCAGAGCTCGTGACTGGGACAGAGCAGGGCCAGGAGAGCACTGGGAGGATGGGACCTCTCAGCAGCCTCAGCCTTCCACTTGCACAGAAAGTAGGCAAGTGCTGCACGGGTTTATCCACCTCCTTGCTCAAGGAGCTCCAGGAACACCCTCACACCCTCACCCTCCTTCACACAGCCCCCTGGGCAGCCCTCGAGATATGGGGAGCAGGCAAGGAAAGCAGGAGCATTAGCTAAATGCTACGCTGGTTTATCTGTGTCCAGAAGCAGCCTCCCTGCTCCCCAGGATCTGGCCCACAGCTTTGGGGGAGCTCAGCGCCCAGGGAAACCTGACCCAGCTCCCCCAAGCACAAGCAGGGCACGGCAGGACTTGGCTCCGAGGTGCCCCGAGGCGCGGCAGCGCTGGCAGCAGGAACGATGGAGCAGGAGGCGGGCTGGCTGCCCAAGGGGGGCACGGGGCAGTGACAAGGCACCACCTTGGCACCTGTTAGACCTCAGATGAGCTCTTTGCTCACCAGCAGACACATGCCTCTGCCTAATTCACTTTCTGACAAGGTCTCGAGGCAGAGCAGCCCCTCCCAGCACCAGGAACCCCCACCAGGGTGTCCCTGCCCTCGATGCCATTCCCTGGAACAAGGGAGCAGGGACTGACCCTTCTCCTTCAAGGCTGCATCTTCTGACGTAGGCCTGGCTTGCAGAAAGGCTGAAGGCTCCATCACCCAGCAGGAGCGAGCACCCTCTGACTCCAGAGCCTGGGGCACAGTGACATGGAAACCCCAAAGCATTTGTTTCGTGATTGGATCTCCCCAGACCTGGAAAAAGCTGTCTGCCCACCTCTGCTCCTGCCACTACTTCTGACCAGAATAACTGCCTCCTCTTTCTCAGTGAAGGTGCTGATGAACAAGAACACAACTTGGGGGGATATAAAAAAGGCTCCCTTGGCTCGGAGCCAGCCCACATCTTGTCCCTGGGCTGGGTTTACCAGGAGAGGACTTCAGTTACCAAGTGTCCTGATGCAACAGCCAGTTCCTTCATCAGGACACCTCAAGGCACCTGAGGAAAGAGGTCAGCATTGCTGTGCTCCTTTAAAGAGTGAGAAACCCCGGCACAAAGAAGGGCAGATCCTGCCCACAGTTTCTCAGCAGGCCAGGAGAAGCCAGGTCCTCTGTGCACCAGGGTCAGGTGCTGCCCTCGGAAACCTGTCAGGTTTGCATGGGGAACATCACCTCAACAAGCCCCAGCATCCCCATGGAGGGGATCAGGGCTGCTCTCGGGGCAGTGGGCCAGATTTAACCCTCATAACACCAAGAAGAGATGTCTCTTGGAGCTCTGCTCAGCTCGGCAGCTGCTCTGGTGGCAGTGCCTAACAAATGCCCCCACGTAATGCCACACCAGCATTTTTCAAAGCTCAGAAACAGCAATGTTTCACAGCAGATCATCAACAAGGAGCCTGCTCTGACTTCAGGCAGGAGAGATTTGCCTGAGAGCAACTAACTGGTGAGGCCTTCTAGGTCCTTTGGGACACTTCTTGGATGGAAACCAGACTCTGAATAGACCTGGACAGGGCTCAGGTGAACATCTGCACCACGGGCAGAGTGACGAGCAGGTACAGCTTTTCATGATGACACTGGCACCTGCCACTGAGTGCCCAGTTCTGCTTTGGACAAAGTAAAGCACAAATCGTGCCTTTTCCTGGCCCTGAAGCTGGAACATTTATCAGATCTGTACTATTTTGCACTGGCGACGTGGAAAAACCTCTTCAACATCGCCCGACAGCTCTTTGTGGCAGAAGATCTTCATTTCTGTAAACCATGTACATAAAGGCAACAAAGGCAAAGTGGGACAAGGAGAGGATAGTCCCTGGGGAGTGAGCTACTACAGGACACACTGGGAGATGGGTCAATATTTCAGTGTAGGGAGAATGGGAGGAAATCTGGAAGTGAGGAGCAAAGGGGAACATTACTGCTTCTCCCTGACCTCCACTGGGCATACGAGGCTCAGCAGATGTGGGGTTCACTTGGGCTCACAAACCTCCTCTGAAAAGCAAGTAAAGCAGCAGCAGAAGGGTGGGATGGGTGTCAAGCAAAGTGATGGGAAAGTGTGAGTGTGCAGGCAGCAGGAAAGATCAAAGTAAGAGTGGAGAGAGATCCCAGCACTCCTGAGGACCCGGTCCTTGGTGTACCAAGTGTCCTGGGCTGACTCCTACCTCAGGTTTGGCCTTCTGCTAAACACTGCCCATCCTGCCAGCATCCAAGCCAGCAGGTCCAATACTGACCTGGCACTGAGAGATGCTCTCCAGGAAGATAAACAGGAGGTTCCTGAAGCTCTGGCAAGCAGAAGTGTCACAGCCAGCAGGATCTAAGACCAGAGAAAACCTGTGCAACAGGGACTACAAGATCAGCCAGACCAACCAGATGATCTTTAATGTCGCTTCCAACCCAAACCATGCTATGACTGCCACTGCTTAAGGGACAAGGGACAACTAAAAGTACTCAAATACCTTGAAAGTGCCAGCTGGAAACTACCTGGAAACAATGTTCCTGCGCCTCCTGACCCCAGCGTCCCTAACAGCAGCAGCAGCCAGACCAACAATCCCATCTGCTCCCAGGACAAATGCGTCCCCAGGGCTAAGGAAAGCAGAGCCTGGCAGCCCAGGGCAGGGGCATGACTGCCCATCTAGCTGGGGTGGCTCCAGACTCACCACTCATCTGCACTGCCCTTCCCCAGGTGCACATCGGCTCGTGGAGAAGCAAGGTTCAAAGCCAATGTCTAGTAGAAAACAAGAACTATTACCAATATTGCCACTAAAAGAAAATTATTGAGACATATTTTGTGTGCTGACTGAGGATCTGGGAGCTAAGACTCTCCAAATCCAGTACACTGACACCACAGAGATACCAGCTGGTGTGGAGGATCCACAAGGCTTGACTCCCACTAAGACTTAGACATCTATGAGGCTTCCCCTTCTGTAGCTCAGAAAGACAAAAGATATCCTGGGCTGCATCCAAAGCAGCAGGGCAAGGGAGGGGATTCTGCCCCTTTGCTCCACTCTGGTGAGACCCCAGCCAGAGCCCTGTGTCCAGTTTTGGAGTCCTCAGCACGGGAAGGAGTTGGAGCTGTTGGAGCGAGTACAGAGGAGGCCACAGAGATGATCCGAGGGCTGGAGCACCTCCTGTACGAGGACAGGCTGAGAGAGTTGGGGTTGTTGAAGAAGAGAAGGCTGAGGGGAGACCTTAGAGCAACCTCCCAGTACTGAAAGGGGCTCCAGGCAAGCTGGGGAGGGGCTCTTGATCAGGGAGTGCAGGGACAGGATAAGAGGGATTCGTTTTGAACTGAAAGAGGGGAGATTGAGATGAGATCATGGGAAGAAATGTTTTCCTGTGAAGGTGGGGAGGCCCTGGAACAGGTTGCCCAGAGCAGTGGTGGCTGCCCCTCCCTGGAGGTGTTCAAGGCCAGGCTGGATGGGGTTTTGAGCCCCCTGATCCAGTGGGAGGTGTCCCTGCCCATGGCAGGGGGGTTGGGACTGGGTGGGTTTTGAGGTCCCTTCCAACCCAAACCAATGCATGATTCCGTGATTCAATGACTGTGATATCTTTGCACTTTCCCCCCAGCAGAAACATGGGGCTTGGCACGCCTGCTGCACAAACCCAGGCACCTGGCACCTTATTGGCATGGACACAGCCATGTAGAAGAAACAGTGTAGATCCTGCAGGATGAAGAGCATCTTCCACACTCCTCAGCAGGGACCAAGGCATCCATCCTGATTTGCAGATGCAGGCCATGGGAAATGGCAGGATGATGATGAGAATAAAAGAAAACAAACCAGGCAAATGGGCTCTTTGAGAGAAATCAAAGTGCTCTGAGGATATTGGATCTGCTGCACTGAGAAGTAATCTGAGTGGGGCTTGGAGGTATCAGTTATGAGCAGAGGGAAGTGGCCAGAACAACACATCAGCACAATATTTTAAATTTATCTTTAAAATAAATGCTCTGTGCTTCCTGCACTCTCCATGAGGAAAGGATCTGGCTGAGGGCTTCAATCCCAGACAGGGAGAAACTGGAGATCAGGCTTCTCTGAACAGTTTCCCTCAATCACTTTCCCAGAGGGCTCAATTTTTCCCGCTGAAGTGACATGAGAAACAAATGTAGATGGGACCACTGGACCTGGTGGAGCCAATGCCTGCGGCAGGGAGTCACCACGCTGCACACAGAGATGATCCAGCCCTTGGTCTTCTCCCAACCTCTCCAGCCTCATTGTAATCACAAGCCGAGCTACCTTTCCCTACATGAGGAGGAAGTGTGGGCTGATGAAGGCTTGCGGCGTCAAGAGGGGAAGCACAAGCCTTGCACAGACCCTACACATTTGGATGGTCCCAAACAGCCTGGGCACTGCCCTTCTTCCCCACCCATGCCCATGGCCAGGGAGTTCCCAGCTCCCTGCCAGCAGCACAAGGTCACGGAAGTGGAGCTGCCACTGCAAAGCCCTCTCTGGGCTAAGGACAGGCTGCAGCAGAGACATTGGAACCCCGTGAACAGCAGCTCCCCTGGAGCCTCTGGTTGCAGATGACTTACAGGTAATGAGGATAAAAGGAGATTTTCCACAAATAAATCATTCCTTTCAAATGCTTTCCTAAAGGCAAAACCAACTTTCAGACAGATATTTGGAGGGCTTGCTCTTCCCCATCCCCATCAGTGAGTCCCTCACAGTCACTGCTCAATCACTGCCCTCCAGCTCTGGGGAGGGTAAACTCCAGCTCCCCTTGCTCACCCAGAGCCAGGAGTTCGTGACCATCAACTGTGGCCATCCCCAGGGTGCTGGCAACAAAGCTGCACTCTCAAACCATGTCCACCCATGCCTAGCTTAACACCAGCAGCTCTGGGGCTCCCTAGCCCATGTCCGCCTTGCCCATGGGGAGGTGTTCTGGGAGTGGGTGGATGGTGGTAGTGGGAGAAGGCAGCCAAGTCCCATCCTGCCCCAGCACAGGGGAGTCTCTGCAGACAGAGCCATTCTTATTCACTAGGTTTGCAGCTCCTTTTGAGCACATTTATCACCCATAAACTGACTTTCTAGCAGCCTGCTGATGGCAACATCGAACTGCCATGCCGGGGAGAAGCTCAGGCTGCTTAGAGCCCTTGGGCGAGGGGCCCTGCTGTGGGCTGGCTCCCTGGGCAGCCAGGATGCCCCAGCAGCCCAGAGCACGGTGTGGAAGTCCAGCTCCCATACAGCTAATTCAATAAGTCACAGACTCCATGACTTCATAAGGCAGAGAGGCTCCACAGCTATTAGGGGAATTGGGAACGGGGGGGGAGGAGGAGCCGAAATGGAGAAGAGATGGAGACGGGGAGGGTGGAGAGGGGGAAGCTAAGACAAGCAGCAGAACAAAACATCCCATAAATCATGAGGAGCTGCTGAAATACCAGAACAAATGACCCCATAGCTTGGCCATTGTTCCCGAGCGAGGGCTTAAAGCGCTTCCAGTTGAGACAAAGCGCCTCGCGTTTCGTTTCAACACTGCGCCGGCCTGTCCAGGACCTGTGCTCGGCACAACCGAGCTGGGGGAGGCTGCATTTCACCCCAGCTCGATGGCCAGGATGGATGGGATGGGGGAGGCAAAGCTCTCAGCAAGGCTGTTTGCCCCACACCCAGCCAGGGCAGCCAGGACACCCAGATCTCAGCCTGCCCAGATTATCTTTCTCTTTCCAGATGCCCACGCACCTCCCAGGCTCTGGCACTCTTCTGCTTCCACTGAAAGGTTCAGGGCCTGGTTTTCCCTTTTATTTTCCCTTGCTCAGGCCAACAGCTTCCTCGGCTGGGAAAAGAAGGGGCTCAAAGCCTCCTCCTGGACGTGTGGATTAAGTTAGGAGTAAGACAGCTTGCATAGGTCTGTGAAATCCAGAGAAGTTCTGAGCCCTCTGTCTTTATGGTTCAGCTCTTCCACATCTCCCAAAAGGCTGGAGACAATTCTCTCTGGGCTGGTTCCCCCAGCAAACGGACGACTGTTGAGCAGAGAGCCCTGGGGCAAGTCCTGCCCAACCACAGACTGGTGGGAACAGCGCAAGGCTCTCATCGAGCTCCGCAGTAGCAGCCCTCCAGTGAATTGGCTCAGGAACAGTCAGACGGATCAGCTGGCAGCTCAGCACCTCCCACGGGCTCTGCAGCCCCATGGGACCACACGACTCGGGTGCCAGAAGGCAAGGAGCCTGCACATGGGGACAGGTCAGCAGGCTGCCTGTCCTCGCCAGCTGAGAGCAGCGCTGGAAGGAGGCTGAGCAGTGCCAGGCACCTCCAGGGCACGGATCTCCCGCCTCAGAACAGCAGCTTAGGGAAAATCCCCACAAGACCACTTAAACCCAAAGGAGAAATACTATTACATTATAAAATTTGAAATAACTTTCATGAAAACACTTCCATTACAAATCTTTGGCTTTATAACCAAACCTGACACACGGAGCCGTGGCTCTCTGTGGCAGCACAGTCGCGTCTGCCGCCTCTGCCGGCCCAAGGGTGCCGTTTCTGTGCTCTGCAGCTGCAGCTCCTGCCCTCACGGTCCCATGGTCCCACTGCAGAGGGATGCTCGCAGAGGGATCCAGTCCCACTGATGAGACAATGCAGGAAAACCCCTCTGCAACTGTCCACTGGGTGAGCACAGTCTGTGCTTGGAGCTGCTTGGCGGGCAGGGCTCCGCGCATCCACCTCCGCGGCAGAGGGGAAGCGAGGAGCTGGGATTCAGCCCCGTGTGCCAGGGGTCAGGCAGCAAAACAAGACACAGGCAGGGCTGAAGCCGAGCCGGCTGGCTGCCTCGAACCACCAGATGACATCCTCCTGCCAGCGTTCCTTCAGCAGCTCGTGGTGGGCAGCCAGCGAGCAGAACTGAGATAACGGGATGGGGGAAGCAAGGAATGTGCTGCATTTTTCCTCAGCCACTCTGGGAATTGGCTATTCCGACCACAGAGCACAGGGAGGCTGATTGACATGGAAAACTTGAAGAGCTCCAACAGAAAAGGCAGCAAGCAGAAGTAAACAACCAAGAAGAAGAAAACAGAGGAAAATGTATGGGGGAAAGAAGGAAAGGCAAGCAGAGGAACAAATGGAAGAAGGAAAACCAGACCAAGAGGTAGGAAAGGAAAAGAAGAGACAAATGAATGCCAGAAGGACAAACCTGCTAGGGCTGGAACTCCTGATGAGCACGAGAGCTGGAAGGACACAAGAGCAGGACAGAGGATCTCAGGTTCTGCACACATAAGAGTGAACCAACAGATCCAGCCCTTTTATTGGATTAAGATTTGCTTAAGAGGAAAGATGAATGTGGATTGTTTCTCAGGTGACACGCACAAGAGGAGAGGAGGCTCTCTTTGCCTTGATTCACCCTAAGGGGGGAGAAAGGGGATTGCTGGTGTTTCTGGGTTGCCGTAGGGACAGCAGGAAGGCTCCACAGGAGCTGTCAGCTTTTGAGTTCTTCACTCCAGCAGCAGAAGGTGGCGAGCATCAAATAAAGAGTGCTTTTGTCTCACACGCCTTCGTGCTATTGAGGCTTTGGAGCTAGATCAGTATCACAGACCAGCAGAAACCAGAGCTTTAATAAATCGGAACCCAAATCCTTTCTTGCCTTAACTGCCAGTTTTTCTTCACGTCAAGCCCAAGCTGCCCCAGTGCACAGCACAGCGTGCACTGTCCAGCAAAGAGGAGGAAGGAATCATCAAACCTAAATGTAACCAGGCAGGAGCAGCCCCTGGGTTTCTCCCTCAAGCTTAGGAAAGCCTCGTGCTCCCTGCTCCCTGCTGTGCTTCTCTCCAGGCACCTCCCGGCAGCAAGATCCCGGCTCACGGGAGCAAGGGGCTGAGGAGACCGATACATTCACAGCCCCAACACTGGGGACTTTGTGGGGCTGACTTTTTTAAAAAAATAAGCCTAAAAAAGCCTAATAATGAAGTATTTATTTCAGTAAACATCATATGAATGAAAGAAGTGTTTTCTCAATGCCTCACTTTTTTCCCTGCCTTCTCTCCCTTCCCCCCCAACCATTTTTTTAATAAGTGGAACTAAGGAGGCTCCACTCGCCGCCAGCCGCTCTCGGGAGCAGGACCGCGCTCTGCTCTCCTGCAGCAGCACAGGAACACGTGTTGTGCAAATAAAGCCTGCCTTGTGCCTGGGGAGAAACACAGCTTTGGGAGCGCTTCCCACCCAGAGAGTGGGGAAGATGTGCCCTGACGGATGCGTGGACCACAAGACCGGTGACAGGAGCATCCCTGAGCTTTCGGGTAGGCAGCGCAGGACGTTCGTGGCAGCCAATAACTGCTTCTCCTGGTCCAGAGAAATGCCAGCACCCAGCAACCCTCCCCCTCAGGGCTTCAGGGTGTCCCCAGGGACAGGGAGAGGGGCCAAAGGGAGGTGAAGGGATCTATTATCCCCATCCCACCTGGCAGTGCTCAGCGCAGGGGACACAGTTTCAGGCAGACACTATGAAGCTGTACAGCTCCTTCTCTTCCTCCTCAGCTCCATCCAGCCCTAGCTGAGCATTTGAAAAATGGGGGATGCTGGAAAATTGGCTCAGATTGCCCTGCAAGGGGATGAGAGGTAAGGATGCTTTCTGCAATGGCAGGCAAGAGGGGTTGGACTGATGGTGTTTTGGTAGGAATTCAGGCAGAAAACACTAATCCCCTACCAGACTGACACATGGCTTTCCCAAGCAATGGGCACTGACAATTTTGTGCTTAGCTATGTCTCCTCCTTGGCAACAGGTAACAGCAGACCCACGAGCTCTTCCTTGCCCTCAAGCCTTGGGCTTAAAATGGGCTGGAATCTTAGAAGCCACAGATATGGGAAAACACAGTCCATCTTTTTCCATCCCCTCCTACCTGCGTGGGATGCGCTGAAGCCCCCATCATACACAACATGGGTGTTCAACCTCTGCACAGAGGCAACAAAAATGATGCAGTGGTGACCTTGAGTTAAGCTTGTCAATCCCTACAGATTTGATGTGTGCAGATATTTGCTCCGGAAGCCAAATTAGGCACCAGGAGATCTGCAAGGGCACGAGCCATGTTTTCTGTTGGCCACAGCATGCCAACAGCCTTGCCTGCTGTCCAGAACGTCCCATGTAACGTGTGGGGTGAACCAGGGTAGCAACACCCACAGCTTCAAAGGTCCTTCCCATGTGTGCAGAACGAGGGTTTGGAGAGACTATCTCAGGCTGCTGGTGATGCTACGATTATCATGGAACCCTGAAGAGGTGTGGTGGAAGGAGAGAAACGATATTTCACACGAAGGAAAAGGTCAGGTGTGATCTTTGCCGGACATGGCTGCAGAGGAGGCTGGGGCTTGCACGGGAAAAGGCTCCCAGTACCTCCTCAAGTGCAAGCCTGTGTGGACCAGGCATCTGCAGCACCTGCAGCGAGCTCGTCCTGCTGGGGAGGTACCCACGGCTGCTCTTTGGACACCTAAGAGCCAGAGAATTTCCTGCACTGCCAACACCACTACCAGCACAGCTTTGGGGCCCTCTGCTCAACCACAGCAGCAGGGAGAGGGTCACCAAGCACACTGAGGGTTGGGGTCAGGCGGTGGGCTGGATCCTCGCCCCGCTGCCATTCACTCAACTCCGTGTCGCTTCGACCCCGCCGGGTCCCCATCCTCTGTGCCCGGATGTTGAGCGCCAGCGAGCCCCAGCAGCCAGGCTCCAGCACCTCAGCCACCGGGGGGGACGTCTGATCCATCTCAAGCTGTCTCCAGCCACGGATAAAACCCACACCGCAGGGCATGCTCCCTCCCCGTGGCCTGTCCACTGTCCCTGTCCCTGCAGGAGCCGTGACACCAGGTCCTGCTCCTGCAGGCCTCCTGCTTCCCAGCCTCCATCTCCAAAGCGACGGTGTGTGACAAAATGAAGGCAAAGGTGATTCCTCCTCACCAAGAGCACATTTCAAGCTGGCTTACAAAAAAACCTCATAAATAAAATCTTCTACTGCTGCTGCGGTGTTGCTGCTGGACAAGGGGCTTTGCAAACTCACTGCAGAATGAGTGCAATGTCCACAAGCATCCCTGACCCAGCAGGGCTGGAATGGGATCCAGAGACTTCCAAGACATTTAAGGGGAGAAAAAGAGAAGGCTGTGGGGAGCCCTTAGAGCAGCCTCCCAGTACTGAAAGGGGCTCCAGGAAAGCTGGGGAGGGGCTCTTGATCAGAGAGTGCAGGGGTAGGATGAGGGGGAACCGTTTTGAACTGCAAGAAGGGAGATTGAGATGAGATCTTAGGAAGAAATGTTTCCTATGAGGGTGGGGAAGTCCTGGCCCAGGTTGCCCAGAGCAGTGGTGGCTGCCCCATCCCTGGAGATGTTCAAGGCCAGGCTGGATGGGGCTTTGAGCCCCCTGATCCAGTGGGAGGTGTCCCTGCCCATGGCAGGGGGGTTGGGACTGGATGGGCTTTGAGGCCTCTTCCAACCCAAACCATTCCATGATTCTATGATTCTGAAAGAGATTTAGTGACTTCTCATGCATCTTGTGAATGAATAAAGTGAAACTCTCTTTTTTCCTAATGAGTTCTTTGTTTTTTTCCTATTTGGTAGATCACAAATTCCCATATTTGTACCTTTGGAAGACCCGAACTGCAGCGCAGCTTTCTTGATGCCATCATTTTAGCAAGGAGAAGAAAGTTGTACAACTGGAGAAGGAAGCGTCTGTCACCAAATAGCTCACATTCTTTGTCTGGCCTCATTAGTACTTTGCCAGCTTTGATGCCAAAGGAACCTCACAGATAGAGGAAGCCTTTGAGCAGGACTCCACACCCTCACACCAAAGTGTTAGAACGTACAATAAATGCCAGAAAGATCTCCAAAAAAAGCAGGGGAAATGAGAACCAAGCTCAACATTCTTGCAATCTCTAAGCATTTCTTTATGTTTAAACTTTTCCTCTTCTTTATCCATCTAAGGCAGCAGAAAGCTATGCAATTTCCAGGTCTTTTAAATATCCTTAGCAGGTCACCTCTATCGCTGGGAGGGTTGACTGTGATCTGTTTCCAAGGCTGTCACATCTGAGCTTGGAAACTCAGGAGAAACTACTCCCTGCGGGAAGGGAAGGGAAGGGAAGGGAAGGGAAGGGAAGGGAAGGGAAGGGAAGGGAAGGGAAGGGAAGGGAAGGGAAGGGAAGGGAAGGGAAGGGAAGGGAAGGGAAGGGAAGGGAAGGGAAGGGAAGGGAAGGGAAGGGAAGGGAAGGGAAGGGAAGGGAAGGGAAGGGAAGGGAAGGGAAGGGAAGGGAAGGGAAGGAAGAAGCTGGTGGCATGCACTCACGTGCCCCAGCCTGGAAGACATGCATGTCTATGAGCCCTAAAAGACCCCTACGGCTTTGCGGGGTCTCCTTCAGCACCCCGAGCCAGGAGTCACCCAGGGCTCCCCACTGGTCCCTGCACTGGGGCAAGGGGGGCATTTTGGCTTGACAGCCTGGGGGAGATCCTGCAGCAGGCGGAGGGGTCTGGAGAGATGTTGTCCCACAGAACATTGCTCACACAGGGACAAAGAGTGGCAGCAGTGGGGACAGGGGACAGGAAGGGGACAGCAGAGGCAGGAGCTCCTTTCCTGCAGCTCTTACCATTCAATGCTCAGAGACCTGGGCCGGAAGGCAGACAGCTCGGCCGAGGCATACTCAGCTTTCCTTCTCTTCTCCTGCTTCTGCTTAACCGACAAGCGGTGGGCAAACCTAGAGAGGCTGCTTTCCGACCTGGGGAAGGGGAGAGGAAAGGCATTAATGTCACTGAAAGACCCCGGCTCCCAGCGGCAGGTCCACGGCACAATGCCAGGTGATGCTCAGACTGGAAAGGAGAGGAATCCCGGAGAGTCAGTGGCACCGGGACAGGGTGGCACCAGCCTCGGTAGCAAGAAGCAGAGCAGCAGCAGCAGGTTTAGCACTGCTTTGTGAATGGACCAGCATGGGTCCATGGTGTGCTGGTAACAAAACCAAAGCTGTGAGCCTGGCAGGCTGGGTTAGCACTGGGTCAGCCCTGGAGAAACACTGCTGGCAGTGCCTGCACAAGAGGGCTGGGCACTCAGGGGAGCACTGATGGGGAGATGCAAAGCACCCGCTCGCTCCTTCAGAGAAACCCCAGAGCCCCTGTGCCCTCCCTCCTGGGGCTCTCTGACAGCTCTCCAGCTTAGGGTTGACATTCAAATCAGTGGGGAGAGTTCCAGAGGAGCAAACAGAAAGACCTGTGAGCAAATGGGTTCAGCTGCAGCACCCATCTGTGCCAACAGAGTCCCTTCCCAGTGGGTGGGATGCTCCAGCGTCGCTCCCAGTTCCTGGGAGCAGGGAGAAGAGCATTCCCAGGCTTCAGGACCATGCACATGCTCCTCCAGCACAGCTCTCTTCAGAAGAGAACTGCTGTTCTGAGGGACAAGCACGCTGTCTCCAAGCCCACTGTATGTGCAGACCCTGGTTCCCACTGTGCTGAGGTCCAACACCCCTGGCTTGCAGTCAAACACGGCACCACAATCCATCCCTGCTGCCAATTCACCAGGAGCAGATGTGGGAGCAAGGGGAGAGCTGGGACACCCCGACTTGGACACACAACCAGGCTGGTGGCACTGGAGCTGTCTGTCAGCCCTGTCACGCACACCAGCACGGCCACTGCCTCTCCTCCTTCTTCTGCCCTCAGCACAACCTGCTCCCACTGCTCAGCTGGCCTCAGGATCAGCAAGGAAGAGGCTGGAGCAATTTGACAGAGGCTCTAGAGGGTGAAGGACAGACATGGGGAGGGACTTTGAACCTACACTCCTTGTTAAGTCAAACCTCCTTCCCTCTCGAGTCCTGATCGGCTTCAACCAAACAAAACACCTCCAAAAACAGAATGAAAAAAAGAAGGTATTTCTCAGAAATGAGAGCTCCCCTCCATGCCTCACAACAATTAGGCAAACCATGAGCAGCTAACAGTTTTTTTTCCTGATACATTTTAAACACAGACATCTTACATTCATTAACTCTGGGTATTGATTTATTTTTCAGCTTATGAATTGCTGTTGCTGGGGACGGGGTGGAGACAGCTTTCTGGAGAAGGCTCTCGTCTCTCCGATCACCGCCGGGAAAGAGCTGCTCAGACCTTCCAGGGTCATTCTTTACATTTTTGAGAAGAAATACTACTTTGATGTAAAGAATGAGGTTTGCCTTAAAAGAAACCCAACAAGAAACCCAAACCCCAGCTCTCCCCCACTTGCAGCTGGAGGAAGAGGCATTCAAAGAGGAGCAATCCAGGAGCCTTGAGCAGAGCCCTGCACTAACACCACCCCTGCCACCTCGTCTCTCCTTTGGTCTGGTGTCTGGGGGTGTGGGCACTGGCCATAGATGCTGTGCAGCAGCCCCCAGTGCAGCGTGGACCCCAGGGCAAGCAGGTCTCAGGGCTGACTGTGAGCACCCAGGAGCGAGGGATGTGGCTGAGTGGTGGGAACGGCTGCTGCTGGCTTCCTATAGCACTTCCTCGGCAGCATTTGACTGTTCCCACTGCAGCAGTGTCGAGCTGCCCAGCTTCCCACCTCTCCAGGAGAGGTTCCTGCCACTTTGCAGGGTGAGGGCTCCATCCCCAGCTGCCAGGATGCTGAGATGTTGATCTCAAAAGATTTGGGGATTACATGGAGAGCACTGTCCTGCTTGCTATGCTCACCCCAACGGCATCACATTCCCTGCACCATTACAGCCACCCCTCCCAAACTGGTCCCCTGCAGGGATAAGGGGTCTGGGAAATCCCAAACCACCTGCATGGATGAAAGAATGCAGCCACCCCCCTCGACAAACAAGTGCCTCTGCTGTGGTGGTACAGGCCTCCTGCAATCAGCACCACCGGGACCATTACAGCCCCAGGATGTTTACTCAGATGCATCCACCTGCCCCAAACAGAAGGCAACAGCAAGAAGAGTTGGCAGGGGGAAAACAGGGTGATGTGCCAGCAGGGCTTGACATGGAGTGCTGTAAGGGTAGGGACGGCCCATGTGAGGGGCTGGAGAAGCTGTCTGGGTGCCCCCTGCAGCATGGCATTGCACAAGCCAGATGATGACCAAGAATCTTGAGCTGCTGGGTGCTGGCTTCCACCTTCGAGACCAACCTTCCAGCCTAGCAGTCGCTCAGCTGCAAAGGAGTTGATTGACCCACCTCCAACTGCTCACAGTCAGGTCAAGCGTGGTACCTGTGACCACTCTGGTGGGCCAGCACCTCCTCATCAAGAGCTGTCAGCAACTCACCCAGCCCTCAGCAATGAAGCAGCCTCTTCTCACCTCTGTCAGACCCAACAGCTCCATCAGAAGCAGCACTAATTAGAAAGCCAGAAGCACATTACAGTATCAGCTGGTTATTTATACAGTGCTGCTTTACATAAACTGTACTGCAGGAGAGGGAATGAATCATACCTGCTCTGCTGTGGCTGCACGCAGGCCAACGCAGCCTGACACCAGCAGCCTGCTCTGCCCCGCTCTCCTCGCCCCACCAAGGCCCTGCTTATGGGTCAGATTCTCAGAGCTCTTCATGCTGGGGCTGCTCCAGTTCCCCAGGATGTTCCCAGGGTCAGGATGCTACCACAGTGGTGCTGGGCAGCCTGCCCAGGGTCTGTGCTCTGCGGGTGGTGAGCCTCTAATGGGAGGGGATGCTGCTGCGACTACACTTTTACTTCCAAGGTGCTTTCCAAACAATGACAGATGCCCCTGCTGCCTGAGAAAGATCAATTAGGAATCCTAAGATAGAGGCAGGGAAACTGAGGCACAAAGAGGGCACATTCCCAATGGCTGTCAGTGTCTGTCCTCTTGTGCACGTCACCGATGGGCAAGATTTCCTGCCTTCACCCATCAGGGCACTACAAGTACCAGTGAGGGGGAACAAGCAGCCCCAGAGCCACTGCTGCCTCGAGCTGGTTTCACCACAGCTGAGGGATGGGGAAAAGGCCAGCACCACTTCCCCAGCCCTGCCCGCTGCATGGGAGCATCCCCAGTCCAAGCTGGGCAGGACCCAGGGCGACCTGTCCACCTCACTGCAAGAAGCAGCATCTCTGCAGGAGCTCAGCAGCCCCAGCCTGCTGTGCTGGCACCTGCCAAGGCTCCCTGTTGGTCTCTGCACGCGGCCGAGGAGCCAAGGGGACGCACGGGGAAAACCATCAATTGAAACATCAACCGCAGCGCTGGGAAGAATCCTCTCCTGACAACCAGAGAAGGTTGTTCAGCTACTGTGCTGTATCATAAATCACACCTCTGTGACTTGCCATCTGTCAGCCAGATTACACATGTTCAGAGGCCCATGGCAGCGTTTAAGTCAGAACACAGCATCTTTCCCCCAGAAATAATCATCAGCCCTGGAGGCTCTTGCAGCAATACCCATCCTCAGCCCTTCCCACCAGACCTCCCAGCAGAGCAGAGCTGGCAGCACTGGGGAGGCAGGAATGCAGCGGGGAGGCAAAGCCCGCACAAAACATCTCCCCATAAACCCAGGCGGGACGTGGCACAGCAAAGCCCCCCTGGCATTGGCTGTAGCAGCTAGCCCAGGGGCAGCCAGTGCCAGGCTCTGCTGCTGAAGGCAGAGGGAACAGTGCCGTCCCCAGCCTGATGTGTGCCGACGGCCCCTGGGTGTTCAACCAGGGTGAGCAGAGGGTGCCCTCAGCAGCACTCAGACCCCCTCTGCCCGCGCAGCTCAGCCGGGCCAAGGGGGGAAGGCTCCAGTTCAGCACGGGGCACAGCTCCCACACCAGCTGCACTGCCCAAACCTGCCAGGGAACACCAGCCTGATGCCCATCCCTTCACAAGACGTGTTTTCTGTGGGTCTGACCCCAGCACGGATGACTGTGGGAGTCCCCAGCTCACCAAGGCAGCAGGAATGCAGGCAGAACAGAGGCACAGCAGGCTGGCAGCCCGGTCCCATCCTGCCTACAGCTCAGCCAGCTCGCTGAGCCATCACACGATGCAGCATTTCAGCACAAAAATCTGCTCAGCTGCTCTTTTGGATGAGGACAAGGGTCCGGAGCGCCACCCTCCACCCCCTCACTGGCCAGGCAGGCGGATGAGCAATGACATTTCCCAAAGCTGACTTAGTACAGAAATACACAGGGACTCAATTCATCACTCCAGCTTCACCAGTCGTGCACAGGCACGAATCCGGCTGGGGGCTGGCAATGCCGCACAGCCGCGTCCCCCACGCCGCAACTGGAAAGTGATGACAAGCAGAATCCCTGTCCCCTCCACCTCCCCTGTGGTGACCCTCGCAGGGACATTGTGGCTGCCCCTGCAACAAGCAGTGCCTTTCAGCAGTCTGCAGCCATCAGAGCGTGCCCAGAGAAGCCTGGGTGCTCGTGTGTTGTCTCCACCAGGTGCTGCCACTGCAGACCCAGCCGTGCCACGCCGGAGCTGCAGGGGAGCCTGCAGTCCATGCGGGCACAGCCCATGGCACCGGTGTGGGATGGCCGAGGTCACCAGGGCACCAGCATGGGACCAGGAGCAACACTCCTGCTCCTCCAACACACCGAGCCAAGCCCTCACCACCACACTAGCACGAGCCATCCGTGCCAAAGAGACAGAGACATCTTTGTGCGAGCAGGAATAACTCCCACTTGTTGCACTCCCCAGCCCGACACTCGGGAGCCAGCACGTGCTCGTACGGCGTTCTGAGCTCACCCAGTTCCTGGCAGGCAGCTCAAGCCTTTGCCATCAGCACAGGCAAGTAAAAGTCTTGGGACAAGCCATGCGGTGGTTGTAGGCAGTCCAGGCACTTGGCAGCATGCAATTAAGCACCATTTTCACCTGGTCCTCCCTTTGGGAAGAGCCACTGCAAACCCAGCTTTCAAGCTGGGCTCAGCCCCACAGGCAGCCTGGCCACAGCCTGGCCTCAAGGCTGGGGAAGGGGCATCGCGCTGCGAGGGAGCTGCACGCTGCCTGGGGGCGAGCCCTGCACTCCCTGCAGCTGCAGGGTTCGGTGCCTCTGAGTCCCTTATTCACACAGGTGCAGTTAGAATAAAAGAGAGGAAAAATAATCAAAGCCGGGAGGGTGCCTCCTGAGCAGGAGACAGGGCTTTGGGAGAGAGAGGCTTTGGCACGGGAACGTGCACGGCCACACACACAGCCAGTCCCTGGGCAAGCGACGACTGCAACTGGCGCTCCGGCAAACCCTCTTCGGGCACAGCACCCACCTACCATGGCTCCAGCTGCCAGTGTGTCCCCAGAGCAGCAGCCGGGGCCAGGACCTTGTGTGAGCCAGGCACGGGCACCTGGGAGCCGCGAGCGATGCTCACTCACCTGCACAGCCTCTGTTGCCTTCCCTCCGTGTTCTGCTGCTCGCCCGCTGCCGGAGGAGCCGCTCAGCCACGAGTGGCTCTTTGGAAGAGTCCCCGTCCCCTCGGTGCACACAGCGCTCCCATCCTGGCCAGGTTACCCCACTCCCACCCACACCGCACGACCTCCTCATCCACCACCTCTGCTTTCCTCATCCATCACCTCAGGTTCCTCGCTCGCTCTCTGCTTGGTTCTTTTTTTTTCTTTTCTCTTTTCTTTTTTTTTTTCCTCCCAATCTTGTTTCTATAGAAACGAGATTAGCAGAGGGGGAAATAAAACAGCCCCATGTGACTCAGATTCCGACACTGAAGAATCTCACGGTCGCGCTTTCTGAGGCTTTACATAACCACGAGCCTGGGCGGGCTCAGCGGGGGACTGGGCTCAGGTGAGCAGACTTGGACAAAGGGGAACAGGCTCGGCTGCAGAGCGACCCCCAGACAGAAGGCAGCAATGCCTTGGGCTCACCTCTGCTGCCTTTGGACTCTCTATGGCACTCTGTTGGTGCAACACCATGCACCAACCCCACTGGTATTCCCACAGGACACCGTGAGCCACCCAGCATGGTCCTGCTTCACCATCTGTGCCTGTTGAGAATGGGAGAAAGAAGAGGGGTGATGCTGAAAGCCTCAGCTCCCACCAGACTTCTCTGGTCCCCAGGCGAGCCCTGGAGGACGGAGCCTTGAGTGCCCTTCCTGGCTGCCAGGTTGTCCTTCCCTCCGCCCTCACCCCTCTGGAAAGTGGGCTTTGCTGCTGGTCTCTGATATCCTTGGGCTCATGGGATACAACACAGGGAATCCAGAGAGCTGCAGACAGCCACATACTCCACTCACCCTATGTTCCTCCTCCTCAGTTTCCTAAATCCATGTCCAGGGTTGGGGTGCACAAGCCACAGACTGAACTCTTCCACCGCTGGTTTGGGTCATTGAGTGACAGGCAAGGGACACTGCACACAGGGAATTCCCAAGTCCTGATGGATGCTGCACACCTCAGCTCCCGGTGAGTGGTGGGTGGGAAGTGCTGAGGACTCCCTGACCGAGCCTTTAGCTCGAGCACCGATGCTGACTGCACGAAGCCATCGCTGCCTGCCAAGGATGCCCACCCAGGGCTTCTGCAGATGCACCTCAGTACTAAACACTGCCCTCCTAGCAGGGGCTCACCTCCAGCTCCCCACATACTGCCCAGGGCTGGAAATGGGAAGTTTGAGTGATCTGTTGCCTGAACACAACAGTTCAACCCAAAAACCAGCAAGGAGTCTCCTCCAAGGCAGCACCACTGGAACTCGGTTGGGTTTGCATCTCAGGACATTGGAATGCACTGCCCAGGGAGGTGGTGGAGTCGCCGACCCTGGAGGTGTTTAAGGGGAGACTGGATGGGGCACTGAGTGCCATGGTTTAGATGATGGTGTTGGTGTTGGTGTTGTGTTGGGTTATAGGTTGGACTTGATGATCTCGGAGGTCCTTTCCAACCTTATGATACTGTGATACTGTGACATTTGCTCCCTCAGCCAAAGGGCAGGGCACTTGCTCTGTGCAGGGAGAGGAACTCATTGACAGTTTCTGCAAGTCCTTGGGTTTCTTTCAGGAATTCAGCATGCCATCGCTCGTACTGACTCAATCATGATTAGTTGGTGATATCTGATGCCAGTACAGCTCGAGATCTGCCTGTAGGCTATTCCATTAGGAAATCTCTCCCCCGGAGCACTGCAAGTCAACGGAACAGATGCTCCGTTACCTCCATGAGGAGCTCAGGACAGATTAGAGAGCGTGACAGCAGCTGCGGGCAGCGATGAGTTCAGACATACCCACCCAACCAAACTTTTCCATGCAGTATCACCCCAGGCTTATTAACTCTATCACAGTATCACAAGCTTGGAAAGGACCTCTGAGATCATCAAGTCCAACCTATATCCCAACACTAACACCAACCATCATCTAAACCATGGCACTCAGTGCCTCATCCAATCTCCCCTTAAACACCTCCAGGGTTGGCGACTCCACCACCTCCCTGGGCAGCGCATTCCAATGGCAAATCACCCTTTCAGTGAAGAACTTCTTCCTCACATCAAGCCTAAACTTTCCCTGACGAAGCTTGAGTCCATGCCCTCTAGTTCTGTCACTGGTCACCTGAGAGAAGAGACCAACCCCTGCCTGACTACAGCCTCCTTTTAGGTAGTTGTAGAGAGCAATGAGGTCTCCCCTGAGCCTCCTCTTCTTCAGACTAAACAGCCCCAACTCCCTCAGTCGCTCCTCATAGGGCTTGTGCTCCAGCCCCTTCACCATCTTCGTTGCCCTCCTCTGAACACATTCCAGTATCCTGACATCTTTCCCAAATTGGAGGGCCCAGAACTGTACACAATATTCCAGATGAGGCCTGACCAGTGCCGAGTACAGGGGATCGATAACTTCTCTGGTCCTGCTGGCCACACTATTCCTGATGCAGGCCAGAATGCCATTGGCCTTCTTGGCCACCTGGGCACACTGCTGGCTCATGTTGAGCTTCCTGTCAACCAGCACTCCCAGGTCCCTTTCTGCCTGACTACTCTCCAGCCACTCTGTCCCTAGTCTATAGCTCTGCATGGGATTGTTGTGTCCCAAATGAAGCACCCGACATTTGGACTTACTAAACATCATCCCATTGGAATTGACCCATCTCTCCAATCTGTCCAGGTCCCTCTGTAGGGCCATCCTACCCTGTAACAGATCAACCCTTCCTCCCAGCTTGGTATCATCTGCAAACTTGCTGATGATGGACTCAATCCCCTCATCCAGATCATCAACAAAGATATCGAACAGGACCGGACCCAACACCGATCCCTGGGGGACACCACTGGTGACCGGTTTCCAACTGGATGAGACACCATTCACCACCACTCTCTGGGCTCGGCCATCCAGCCAATTCCTAACCCAGCACAGAGTGCTCCCATCTAAGCCACGGGCTGCCATCTTCCCTAGGAGTCTACTGTGGGGGACAGTGTCAAAGGCCTTGCTAAAGTCCAGGTATCCCACATCCACAGCCTCCCTCTCATCCACCAGGCGAGTCACATGGTCATAAAAGGAGATCAGGTTGGTCAGGCAGGACCTGCCCCTCCTAAACCCATGCTGGCTGGGCCTGATCTCTTGACTGTTCTGCAGGTGCCGCATGATTTCACCCAGGATTATCTGCTCCATGATTTTACCTGGGACCGAGGTCAGGCTGACAGGTCTGTAATTACCTGGATCATCCTTACGGCCCTTTCAGATCATCAAGTCCAACCTATGACCCAACACCAACACCTACTCATCATCTAAATGATGTTCCAGGGCTGGGTGATGCTGCAGAGAGGAAGACACTTGCACTGCCATGGGTATGAGCTCTGCACCTGCTCTGGCTCACCCACCTGCTAGGGATGGGTCTTCACAAGCAAAACCAGAAAAACCAGCCAGCCTGATGGGACCCAGCAAAGCTGGTGATGCCTGTTTTGACCCAATGAAGAGGTTGCTGCAAGGGGAGGACAATTGGTCAGCATGCTGAGGCTTCGTGAGGCCAAACAGTGGGGATGCTGCAGATGGGGAAAGAGTGGCAGAAGTAGCAGGAAGTGATAAAGAAAGAAGCTAGAGGTCTTGACACAAGGGAGCACAGAGGCAGCCCTGCGGTGTGATGCTGCAGCTCAAAGCAAGATGCTGTATTTGGAGAACCTGAACCGTTCTTCCCTGCGCCACAGCACACATCAGCGTGAGCACGAGGGCCCTAAAGCCGTACAAGAGAGTGGTCTGAGCTGCAAAACACTGATAACCACAGCCCAGGGCAGCCCACGTCACTGGCACAGCACGCCCCGCCAGCCACGGCCAGGGGAGCAGATCTTCTGGGGGTCACTGATATCCACCAAGTATAGGGGGGCATCAGCAGTAAAGATTGTCGATGAGCACTGCTTTGCCAGGCCTGGCTCGTCACAAGCCCCGCAGCTGCTTTGGGCTGATGCTGAGCTGGCTCCCAGGACTCTGCAGGACTGACAGTTGTCCTCTGCAACAAGGAGCTGGGCAGAGCAGACAGGATCCTCTATTTAAAGTGTGATAACGAGCTCACAAAAAACTTCTGCCGGCAAAACTGCTTTGATACATATGGCTAATTATAGTGGGCCTTACCAGGCTGCGGTACAATGAGGGAGTTGGTGGCCGGTCTCTATTCCTGACCCGTGACACAAGGTGGGTAGGTGTATCCAGGGATGAATGGAGAAGGGAAGCAGGGGGAGAAAGAGGGAGAAAGAGATACCCTTAAATAAGCAGCGCAGATGTTTCCGAGCACTGTGGAAATGCAAGTTTGACTTGGAGGGTGTTTATAAAGAAGGCCAAGGAAAGAAACAGAACACATCTCTTCAGCACAGCCTCCCTGAGCAATCTTGGCAGCCTCGGGTCCCTGCTGCCCACTGGTGACATCTGCCAATGTCCTTCAGGTGTGCTCCGAGGTCCCACCAGACCCCCGGGTCCCGTGCCTCTAAGCAGAACCCTCAGGCTGACTCTTCTGAGCTATTTAGAGGCCAGACCAAAGCAGCACCCAGGGAGAAACCCAACCTCACGTCCCCCTTGCATTTCCCAAAGCCTGTGCCTGTTCGTCTGGCCAGTGTTCAGTACCAAGCCAGTTGCTTCACGACACTGGAGGCAAATGAAAGAAGCAAGAATCCCTGGAAGTGGGTGACATTTTTAGAAGTTTTTTCTTGTTTTCTTTGAAAACCAAAGTTTTGTCAAACTTACAGCATTTGCTGAAAAGAATGTGATGCTAATCCAAGCAGAAGGAACCATCTGATGAGTCCCAAATTAAAATGTTCCTTTGTTTCGGCTCTCAAACATTGTATTTTAGTACCAATGTACATTTCAAAGGGAAGGTAAATTTGCATGTCCTTCCCCTAAAAATTCTCTGCCAAACCAATGATTTTATTCATTTGCATTTTGACAATAACAACTGTTCCCCCTCTGACCAACAGCTGTCCGTGTGGGAACAGAGGCGCTGGGCACACGTGTCCGCAGCCTGGTGAGTCACGCTGTGCCCCGCAGCCCCCGGCACGCCCGGGGATGGCACCTGCACCAACAGCATCTCCCCTGGCATCACCATCACCCACATCACACACAACGCTCTTCTGAACCCATTCCATGTGGGCCCGAGCCAGGGAGCACCCCACGGCGAGCACAGCAAGGATGCAGTGGCCCATGAACAGGGCTGTGGGACTTCAGAAGATCCTAAAGATGATTTAAGGTGACAGCTCAATTAGGAGCTACTGTTACAATCCTGGAGTGACACGAAACCCACAAAACTGCAGGTAAGTACAACACGGGAACAGGTTTCTCAGAGAAGTCATGGACATTCCATCACTGGAAGTCTTCAAAATCACACTGGATGGCTCTTTAAGTAACATGATTCAGTGGAAGATGTCCCTGCCATGGTGGGACTAGGTGATTTTTGAAGGTCCCTTCTAACCTAAACCACTCTATGACTCGTGTGACTTGGAAGTTTCCTCCACTACTTCATGAACAGCTTGCGTCACCCTCAAAATTACCCTGATCTACTTTAAAAACAAAAGTCCAGCCATCGTTAGACAATAATTAAGTAAAAGCTATAAAATAAAAAGAGCAAATTTCCTTTCCTTGAGCAAAATACCCATCACCTTGCTTATTTTTAAGAATTCCATCATTTCCCTTTATTACTGCTTCTAATGAAGACACCACTCCTTCCGGAGCAGCAGGATGGAGACTTGAGGCCGCAGCTCGAGCATTGTGTTCGGTTTGGGGTTCCTCAGCACAAGAAGGACATTGAGGGTCTGGAGTGTGTCCAGACAAGGGGAACAAAGTTGGGGAAAGGTCTGGAGAACAACTCCTACGAGGAGCGGCTGAGGGACCCGGGGTTGTTTAGCCTGGAGGAAAGGAGTTTGAGGGGAGACCTCATCACTACCTGAAAGGAGGTTGGAATGAGGTGGGTGTTGGTCCCTTCTCCCAGGTGACAGGATGAGAGGAAATGGCCTCAAGTTGTACCATAAGAAGTTCAGATTGGACGTCAGGAAAGATTTCTTCACTGAAAGGTTTCTCAGGCCCTGGCAGAGGCTGCCCAGGGAGGTGGTGGAGTTGCCATCCCTGGAGGGGTTTAAAAGATGGGTAGATGAATTTCTGAGGGACAATGTTAAGTAAGTGAACAAGGAAGGTTGGACTGGATGATCTCAGAGGGTTTTCCCAACCAGATGATTCTATGGTTCTATGGCCTTGGGCTCTTCCAACCAGGCTGCAGGTGTGTGCTTGAGCGCACATCTGCCAAGGCAGAGAAATGGGCAGAGCTGCTCCCTTCTTGCCAGGGGACAGGAGAGCTCCGCATGCAGCCCTGGGTGCTGGTTTTCAGAATTTCACCCCTCACAATGAAAGTTTTTATTCAAATTAGAAAGAAAACCGGGGAAGATAAAGAAAACAAGAGAAAGTGACAAAACTCAACAAATCTTTCCTTGCAAGCGATCTGCATGGATGGGTCAGGATTTTCCTCCAACCGCTCTGGCCACTGCTCAGGCTGAGCCTGCATATGGTGAAGCACCAACATGTCATCCCAGCATGACTGCTGTGCCATCCCAACAGCCCTGCTGTGCCATCCCAGAATTCCTGCCGTGCCATCCTGGCATCCCCACCATGCCATCCCAGCATTTCCACAGTGTCATCCCAGAATACCCACCTTGCCATCCCAGAATCCCTGCCATGCCATCCCGGCATCCCAGCTGTGCCACCCCAGCATCCACACCATGAAATCCTGGTACCCCCACCATGCCACCCCAGCATCCCTGCCATGCTATCCCAACAGCCCTGCCATGCCATCCTGGCACCCTCAACATGCCATCCCAGCATACCCACCATAACATCCCAGCACCCCCGTTGTGCTATCCCAGATTCCCTCCTGTGCTGTCCCAGCATCTCCACCATGCCATCTCAGTATCCCTGCCATGCCATCCCAGTATCCCTGCCATGCCACCCCAGTATCCCTGCCATGCCATCCCAGTATCCCTCCCGTGCCATTCCAGTATCACTGCCATGCCAAGCCAGTATCCCCACTGTGCCATGCCAGTATCCCCACCGTGCCATCCCAGTATCCCTGCCATGCCATCCCAGTATCCCTCCCGTGCCATTCCAGTATCACTGCCATGCCATGCCAGTATCCCCACTGTGCCATCCCAGTATCCCCACCATGCCATCCCAGTATCCCTGCCATGCCACCCCAGTATCCCCACCGTGCCATGCCAGTATCCCTGCTGTGCCATCCCAGCATCCCCACGGCTCTGCCCCACAGCTGTGCCTTCAGCTCGACCCCTGCGCAGGGCTCGGATCTGCTCTTGTTTAGTCTGAGCGCTGCACTCGCGCTGGAGCCGGCTCTTGTTTTAAATGGCCCCGCGTCCGGCGCTGCGCGCAGGAATGGAAAAGCTTGTTATTCTGGGCTGCCAGGCGGGCAGGCTTTTCCAAGTGCAGGAGAGGAGTGATGTAGTTAACACGAGCCGGCCGCAGAGCCTCGATGGTTTTCCTTTCTGGGCTGGCACTCGCCTCCTCCAGCAGACCACACCGCCTGCCACCAGCGCTCGCTGCCCAGACGCGTGGGCAGGTACCAGGAGCCGAGCGTGCGCCCGCGGGCTTGGACACCCAGGCTGAGGATGCTGGGTGCTGCGGGGAGGGGTGTGACAAGGGCAGCAGGGCAGGAGCCCAGAGCCTGGAGGCACCACAACACCCACCCAGGGATCCCACTGGCCTCACTGCTCAGAGATGATGCAGAGCAGGGCCAGGATGTGTCCCATGGAGAACTGAAGGCTGTAGGGAGACCTTAGAGCAGCCTCCCAGTACTGAAAGGGGCTCCAGGAAAGCTGGGGAGGGGCTTTTGATCAGGGAGTGCAGGGACAGGATGAGGGGGATGGTTTTGAACTGCAGGAAGGGAGATTGAGATGAGATCTTAGGAAGAAATGTTTTGCTGTGAGGGTGGGAAGGCCCTGGTCCAGGTTGCCCAGAGAAGTGGTGGCTGCCCCATCCCTGGAGATGTTCAAGGCCAGGTTGGATGGGGCTTTGAGCCCCCTGATCCAGTGGGAGGTGTCCCTGCCCATGGCAGGGGGTTGGAATTGGGTGGGCTTTGAGTTCCCTTCCAGCCCACACCATTCCATGACATTATGTTGTAGTTTAGTCCAACCCCTGCCATGGGCAGGAACACCTTCCACTGGATCAGGTGTGTGGGAATGCAGGTAGCAAGCTTACCCCACTGCATTGCCCTGGCTTTACCCTGTCCTGGCAGTGGGCGTTGGTCGTGTCTGCAGCCACTTTAAAGCCCCTTTCCCATCCCACACAGGTCCCTTCCAACCCAAACCATTCCGTGATTCTACGACAGACCCACACCTGTGCAGCCTCCAAGCGCTGGGTGGTTGGTGGTGCTGGTGGAGCTGGGTGGTTGGTGGTGCTGATGGCCCCTAGAAGTCACCCAGCACCTCTGTGTTTAATTCATAAAGCTTCTCAAATTGGTAAAGTAGCATCTATAAAATAAACACTTATTAAAACCCAATCCATGGAGGATCCTGGGCTTCACTTCCTTTTTTTCAACCAACCAAAGGGAAAAAGGAGGAAAGCAAAACGCCACAAGTCTGACCATAACGTGCAACACTGGTGTTCACCAGTACCAGCTGGGAGAAACTCATTCAAGTATTTTTACAGCCATAAAATGACATGAAGTTACCCACAGCCCTGTTCTAACCCCTGCATCTCCTCACTGACAGGAAGGAAGCGGTTCTTAGAGTTCTTAGGGGCAGCAGGGCCCACAGCACAGCCCTGGCTCTGTGGAGCCATGGGGACACCCATGAGACATGGGCTCAGCACACACCATCCCTCTTTGGTTTTCCAAACATCAGGATTTTAAGCCCAGCCCACTGGGCTCTCTTGCAACAGTGCATGAAACTGCAACTTTTTCTCTTCCCAGCATCCCCAGTTCTTCCCAGCCCAGCGGAAACCCCTGGCCACCCTGCCCAAGGCACTCGCCCACTGGTATCTCCCCTGCTTCACCCAGCAATGCTCACAGGGACAGAGGATGCTGCTTCACAACCTTTGGAATAACAGGACAACAGGAAAGACATCCCTACAGGCGAACTGCAGCTCATCCCAACCTCCTCTCAGGGCAAAAGTCCCCTTCCAAAGACACGATGGGGATTTACAAAGGTTTCTCTAGCAAGAAAGACTTCGTCTCCCTTCCAACTCAGGTAATTCTATGATTCTATGAAGAAGAGAAAAAAGCACAGGAGAGAAAAGCCCTCGGCGTGCCTCCCTCGTGGCCACCTCCAGCCCCTGCGTCTGCCCCACGGCGGGGAAGCGCCACGGAGGAACTTGAAGGGATTCGCGACGCAATAAAAACATTCCTGGCTGCAAAGCATGAAACCCCAAAAAGTTTATGGGAAACCACTGTCTTCGGGCTGTCTGCATATCTTCAGGCATCCTGGGAGCTGTAGTTCAAAGAAACCAAGAAAAAGCAAGCGGCCGATAATGATGGTTTCTGGATGGAGGTTGTGTGACTATTGGCTCCCACATGAAAGCCTGAATTTCTGGGATGCTGAGCCCGTTTCTGCAGCCAAGTGAGAGGAGAGCTCCTTGGCGCCTGGGGTACGAGGGACTCCAGCAATGGAGGGAAGGAGAGCGAGAGGCACTCACTGCCCTCGGGGAAGAGCAAACGGCCTCCGCTCTGACGCAAGCAACCCAAAAGCCAAGCGTCGATGACTTGGAGGAGGGATGTGCTGCGGCAGGAGCCAAGCGGGATGGGTCAAAGCTATTTCCAGGGCCAGGAACCTTGCTGTGATCTGTCAGAGATGTGGTCCCTGCTGAGGGCACATCTCCAGCATCCAGCCAAGGGCCAGCGGGGTGGGGAACCACAGTGAGGGACTGAGCATGGGGATGGGCATCTCCTCCAGGTCAGGCTGTGAGAGGACCCAGCACAGTGACTTTCATCTGGTACTTTGTAAATCAAAGGGCATCGGTCAGGGCTACATGTTCTCACCTATGAGCTGAAGTCTCCGTGCCTCAGTTTCCCCATTAACTAACTATCCACCTATCCCCAAGGACTTTATGAATTGCTATTTGAACTTCAGGGAGCTGAGCTTCTCAGGAGCTGGCTGTCTACACCGCACCATGCCCAGCATCCTTAAGTCCCCATCAGGCCCATTTCCTCAGACCTCACCAAGTACAACAGTCCCAGCGAAAGGCATTTTATTCCAACACAGGAGCCTCTTTGTGCAAGGAGATGACCTCCCAGCAGGAGAACCAGTGGCATTTGATGCCCTCCAGAGGAGGCACTGCCCGTTAGAGAGCTCCAAAATGCCCTTCATGCATGACTACACTGAGGGCAGTGGTAAAGGGACAGAGATAGGAGAGGATTGCATCTCATCCTGGATTGAGCCTGAAGTGACACAGAAGACAAGACACTTCCATTGCCAACCAAGGAATCCTGCAGCAAAGACCACAACCACTGGCAAAGCCAGAGCTAGAGACGTGGGCCATGATGGGTGACCCTCTCACCACGAGTCTGGGCTTCAAGTCAGACCATGAGACTGGTCCGTGGTCATGCAAGGCTCTCTCTGCCCTTAGACATCTGCCCACCACCACAAGCACCATGATGACAAACCCATGACATCAGACTTCGTGCCAGCTGACCGACCGCCCCAGCGTGGGGTGTTCTGTGCCACTGGCTGCCAGCAGCCCCAGGTCTCCAAAGGTCTTCTCAGACACTTAGAAAGCAAACAGCCAGCAATGAAAGATAAACCACAGGAGGGTTTGTCCTTGGAGAAAACTTGGAGGCCTGAACAATCAAGAAAAGGTGGCAATAGCAGCATGGATGCTTTCCATGTGTCTCATCTGCTCCCTCATCCTCCAGCACAGAACACACCGCAGGCCATTGCGGAAAATGCACCTTGGTGTGTGTGGTGTGGGGACACCACAGGAGGTAGGTCCCCCAGGACACAGCCCCCTCACCCTTTGCTGCAGCTTCACCCAGGCTGTCAAAGAGTGAGTGCTTTAAACCTTCTCAGAGCAAAGTACCTTTTGATGGGACCAGCCAGCAGGTCCACAGGGCGCTGCAGCTCAAGGCTGAGATTCTGGAGGCTCTGCAGAGCTGCCTCTCATTTGCAGAGCTGGGCTCAGGTACTCTGGAGGAGAACAGTGCCTGGAAATGTTTGAGCCTGTTGTGCTTTTCACTGATAGTGGACAAGTTGCCCCATAACACGCCCTGAAATGGTCAAGGTCACAACAGGTAAGTTGGGAGACTTTGTCTCCAAGATTTAGAGCATCACGCTGGTGCCTCTTGCTTCCTTTTCCTTGATTGCCCTTGACTGCCAAACTCACAGAGATTCTGATCTCCACGGGAACAAAGTCCCAGATTTATTGAACCCACCAAACAGACACAGCCTTCTCCCTACTCCAAGGTGACTCAGCCCCACTTGGTACGCACTCCCTCTCCACAGGGATGGGTCTCACCAGGCAGGCTGTCTCCTGACTCTCCCCAAACCAGCAGCAGGCTCCCTTCCTGCAGTAAACACCCACAGGTCCTCAGGACAGGGCTGTGCTGCTAAGGCCTCCACGTTCAGCCTCTGGGAAGCAAAGCTAGAGATTGCTCCCCACCTCCCAAGGCAGAAAGTTTGGAGCATGGGCTTGCAACAGTTGTCCCTGTTCATTTCAGATGTCAGTCTGGTGGCCTTCGGCTGTTCCCCAGCACCAATAAAACCCAGCTGAAGAAGACATGAAGGCTTCAGGAGCAGAGCAGGTGCTCAGGAGCTGTAACCAGTTCCTGCCCGACCTCAGCCAAAACCCAGCTCCCCAACACATGCCTCCAACACCTGCACTGCACAGAACCGCTCAGCCTTTGCTGGACAATCTCTCGCACCTCAGGTCTTCTCGTGCACTGCCTGACCCTGTCACAAGGGCTTTCATCCCACCATGAGCCTCAGCAACGGGTATCTCCACGGCAGAGCCTCAGGGAGGGAAGGCAAGAGGAGGAGGCTGCTGTTCCAGCCCATTTCTGAAAGGAAAACAACCATCTGGGTTCAGAGCATCTCTCAGCAGCTCGGAGGAACACACGCACGCTGCCACGTTTTGATACAGGTTGGCTCAACGCTCCCCAGACACGGAACGTGGGCCTTCCGCAGTCATTTCACTGAGCCTTCTCTTTGAATTAAAGCTGCTGTTCAGATCAGATTGAAAATGCTGACGTCTGTCTATTATACCAGGAGTTGTTCCCAGAGCTACTGTCTCTTTTTCCAAATGAGCCAAAGCAGCAAAGGGTTATTAACCAGGGAGAAAACAAGGACAGGGAGGAAACGTGCTGTTCTTTGATAGGAACTGTGCCAATGAACATTACAAAAATGAAGAACAGAAAAACCTCAATGACAACTTCAAGCCTAGAAAAGCTGCAGTCAGACCCCCAAAGCAAAACAGACGAGAGAAGAGAGGGGCAAGCCTACTGTGGCCCTCACACCTCACAGCACCTGGGACCATGTGCCAAACCTCTCATCTCCAGCACCAGGTGGCTTGATTAAAGTGGAGTCTGACATCGGGCTCATTACAGAGGTACCCTGAGCCCCTCTGCTAACCCTGAGGATGATTTCAGCCAGCCATGACCCAGCTGTGTTGGAAAGATCTGTTATGTGATGGCTGATCCACGGTTTCACCAAATGAGACACCAAGAGCACCACTGCAGGCACCAGCCCCTGTCTTCATAGAATCACAGACTACTTCGGGTTGGAAGGGACGTTTACAGCTCACCCAGTACAATTCCCCTGAAGGATCAGGGACATCTTTAACCAGATCAGGTTGCTCAGAGCCCCATCCAAGCTGGCCTTGAATGTTTCCAGAGATGAGGCATTCACTCCCTCCTGTGCCAGGTCCTGACCACCCTCACAGGAAAACATTTCTTCTTTATATTCAGTCTAAATCTCCCCTCTCTTAGTTTAAAACTATTACTTCTCGTCCTGTCACAACAAGTCTGTCGCCATCATTTCTGGAGCCCCTTTCAGTACTGGGAGGTTGCTCTAAGGTCTCCCTGCAGCCTTCTCTTTGTCAGGTTGAACAGCCCCAACTCTCTCAGCCTGGCCTCGTACAGGAGGTGCTCCAGCCCTTGGATCATCTCCATGGTCTCCTCTGGACTTGCTCCAACAACTCCACGCCTTCCTGTGCCGAGGACTCCAGAAACGAATGCAGGGCTCCAGGTGGGGTCACATGAGAGCAGAGTAGAGGGGGAGAATCCCCTCCCCTGAATTGCTCACCACACTTCTTTTGATGCAGCATGTGTTATCCTTCAGCGTGTCTCACCACCACTCCTTGGGGACGTGTGACCATGGTGCCTGTTCCCCTTACTCCTGCTTGCAGCTGGCTAACCAATGGAGAGGAGGAGGAGCTGCTGCACCAGTGCACTCAGGCCTTGCTGCTGTAAGGGGATCTAATTCTCGTGGCCTTGCAAGTGGCTTTAAGGTTTGCTTGAATCATTGGCTTTGGTTCCCTCAGCTGGTGAAGGGACTCTGCTTTCCCAGGACCAGGTCCAACAAAACTCTTAAGCGTGCGCTCCTCTCCCAGGTGAGGAGTGCTCTGGGCAGATTGGTTCTTCAGAAAAACACACTTTCCTGGATCGGGGCCACAGCGATGGCACAGCCACCACCAAAGCCACACCTGGACGGGACCTCCCAGGGCCACCTCACCAGGAAACCCAGCAAACCTATGCTGAACACCTATATTTTAGGTGTTTAAAAATAAGCAAACCCACCCTCCTCTACAAAATACCAGAAATCCTGGAAAAAATCAGAGCATGAACTGTACCCTTACCCATCCCCCAGGGTGAGAAGAAGGAGGTCAAGTCCAAAGAGTCACATTTTATACCAAACTCCAGTTAGCAGAGCCCTGGAGCTGGTGGTGACAGGTAAACTCGCTGCAGGGAGCCCCCGGGCTCCTAGCACTGCGCTGGGCTCAGCGGGAGCCAGGGGGCTGGACCCCAGCGAGACGGATGCTCTAAATTAGGAATGAAAACATTCGCCCCTTGCTCAGCCGAAGGGTAGGCTCAAAGTGAGCCCTTGTCTGGGACAGCCAGCGGGCGACGACGACAGCTCTGTCAGAGTCCAAAATACACTCACAACTTGTTTGGAATGACTTTATGCAGGGTTTGAAAAAAAACCCCTTAAAAATTTCCATCCAACCTGGCTGCAGAGCCACGGGCGGACCCTGGGGTTGGCTTCTACACAGCCAGCACAGAGATGTTGATCTGAATTTCTTCCCTTGGGTGGTGAAAAGAGAGAAATTTCAGGGAGGGCAGCGCTTAGAAGAGCAAAAGGGACAACTTGGACGGCGGGTTTGAGCGATGGCTGCACAGCACCCGCACCAGTGGCTGTGGGTGGCAGTAAGGCTCCTTCCCAACCCCCGGCTGCTGCCCCAGGGCGCGGGCACCCCATGGCCCCATCAGCCTTGGCCAAACACACCAAGGTAATTTGCTCCACAGGCACTGCAGCGCAGCCCCCGCCAGCGCCAAAAGCTCCTGCTCGTGGCTCAAATCAACACGGCTCCATTACAAACAAACCTGTAGGAGGGAGAGGGAAAGAAAGAATCCCTTGAGGAATCTGCAAGGCACTGAAGGAGCTAAAAATAAACACTGACAACAAGTCAATCTAGAAACAGAAAGCTAAAATCCCTAAGAATAGAAGGTTGCCAGCCGGAGGAGGGAGATGCCTGGCACCTCGTGTTCCAGCTCCACCAGCTGAGGCTCCAGCAGAGAGCTGGGGCACAAGGACCCCCCGTGCACATCACTGTGGACTGAGGGGGCATCACCACCTCTGAAGAAATGGTGGGTGACCTGCAACAGAGCCCAGCTCTTCTCAGGCAGGGAAACTGGTTTCTTACTGCTTTTTATCTTTGTGTTTCCAAAACTCTCCAAATGCTCAGCCAACACTGCTTGCACCAAACTCCTCTATCCCTGCTCTGTTCCCTTCCTAGCTCCAGAAATGAAGCCACATCTGTCCCTCCCAGTGCTGGCTGCCATCTCTCCCATGTACCTCCGATGAGATCAGTCCAGTCTCAGGACTCTCTGCAGCCATCAGCATCTCAACTCTGCTATTTGCCTCCTTCCAGGCCCCACTAAGGACCTCTCTTCCACCACTCTGAACATGTGCCATCACAGACAGAACCCTCAGAGCACGGGCCATGCCGAGCTCACAGCTATACGGCAACAGAAACATTCTTGGAAAGTGTATAAAAGCCTCTGGATGGCAACTCACTTGCAATGTGAACTTCAACTCTGAATTTCAGGACTTCACAGGATCAAAACAACCCAACCTGTGACTGTGGTGGATGAGAAGAGTAGAAGAGCCCTGGGTTTCTCCACCGGACACAGGAGACACTCCAGCTCACTGGAAGGTCCCAGTGCAAAGGCAGAAACCTGTTCTTGTCTTTTCCATCCCCAATGCCTGCAGGGGAGAACACATCCCGTGCTCCTGCCACCACTATCGGCCACGCCACCAGCTACGATGCCGGGGACCATTTCCACGGCCAAACAGAGTCGGGCTGCTTGTACCCATCTATCCCCAGGCCCAACATCCCTGCCTGTCCCCAGGCTGGCCACGCCAGCACACCCCACAGCTGGTGGGACACGAAGCAAGGACAGGCCACCCGGGAGCAGAGGGCAGCAGCAGGCTGGAGGAGGTAACTTGATGACTTGCACTCTCCTGCCCGCCCCGGCGTCAGGCTCGGGTGACTAATGCTCCAGGAAGGGGATGCTGCTCTCCTGCAAGGATACCAGCTGCTAATCCCGCGGGTTTAGCTGTCGCTTCCGCTCCGGCTGCGGGAGCCAGCACCATCCCGCCCCGCTCCCTCAGCATTCCCGCAGGAACAGCACAGCCTCCGGATCCCACCAGAGGCTCCGCTCCCTGCGTGCCTCTCGGCTACCATATCCCCCATCCCAGCGCCTCCTTTCACCCTCCTTTTCAATAAAACCTCTAGGAGGTAAAAAAGGGCTGTTGATGGGTTGTCTGTTTAAATAAAATGAGCTGGAAATGAGTGGGAGCCTCATCAGGCAGCGCTTACGCCTCTCCTGCCTAAAAGTTAATTGCCTGGGTGGGAAGGGGAGAATGACTCCAGCGGGGATGGGGACCTTGCACCCTGCGGTGATGCAGACACACTGCGAGGGAACCATGGCAGCATGGGAGTCCCTGGCTCGGGCAAAGGTCCCAGCGACTACCAGCCCCCAGTCCCCCAAGGGGCTCCCCACCCCACTGCTCCATCCGGGGTCTCCCGCATCCCCCACCTCCATCGGCAAGCAGGAATCGGGAGCTCACCCTGAGCTGCACATTCACCACTTCACCTCCATCTCCAGAGCAAGAGCCCAGAACAAGTCAAAGGGAAATGCCCCAGGACACAGCCCCCAGCCCCCAGGTCCCCTCCTGGGCCAGCACCAGCTCTTTGCCCGGGAGCCCCGTGGGCTGATAACCTGCTGCCGGTGACAGCCTCCACCGTGCAAGTGCTGGGGCATGCGGCTCGGCCATAACCCAGCTCTCCAGCTCAGGAATGTCCAAATAAATACAGAAATACATAAAAAGTCCATAAATAAGGTTGCCTGAGATGGCTGTTTGTCTCCCGCCTGGCCAGGACCCCCTCTCCCCCGTTGCTGTTTGCCTTGGCAGATGACAGCTGGGTAATTTGTTTCCATTGCAATGAAGTCCTAATTAACTGGAATAAACTTTTTACACTAAGTGTGTTTGTTTAACAAACTGGCTCTTTCAGAGCCTCACCGAGACCTGATTGATGCATTTGAGGGGAGTGGAAACACGCTGGGTGCTTGGACATTAAAGCTGCAGTGTCTGAGCAGGCCTGGGCTGAAAGGGCTCTCTCTGTGTTTGGGAAATCAAAAATGACACCTCTGATGTCTGGGCTGGGACAGGGCTTTCAGCATGGCCTTTGTGTACAAATATTTAGGGTTTCACATTCGGTGTGGCTGACAGCCCCTCCAGCTTCCCCCCCGCAGGGTCTTGCGGCTGGGAGATCCCCCAGGACCACGCTCAGCACCGGCAGGAGGAGGTGGGACCATCACGCTGGACTCGCTGCCGACTGTGGAGAAGCGTGCCAGGGTGCATGTGATCTCTCCTGGTGAGAGCACGGATGGCTCCAGCCAGCCAACAAAATCCCAAAGGTGGGACTCCACATGGGGTGCTCTCACTGTGGAGTGGGATCAATGTCTTAGCAGAAGCCACGCTGCCTCCTCCTCTGCTTCAGAGGTTGGCTCCGTTGCTTGGAAAGCCAGTAGCAAGCAAGCCCAAGATGGTTAGAAACCAGCCTGAGATGGCTAAAAATCAGTTTCTGAGTCTGTTTTCTGGTTCAAACCAGAACTTCCCGCAGCACTCGTCAGCTGGAAGTAGGCAGGGGGATGGAGTAGGTCAATAAAAGCCAAGAAGCAGAGTGCTCCTAATCCTCAGAGCTGTCCATTTGGTCTGGAAAGAGCAAAGCCAAGCAGCCACACTGCAGAATTGGGATTCAGCACAATCGGGTTTGGCAGCCTGGACCTGACACGGGCGACCAAGATGCTTTGTGCATGCAGAGGGTCTTACTGAAAACACCTGGGAACAAGGGAAACATCTGGAGAGAGCAGCTCTTGTGCTTTACCTTCTTCCAGACCAGTGTCGCCCAGAGCTGAAGGATCCTCAGGACAAGCAATGCTAAGACCACACATCTGCTAGATGGTGGCCTAGGATCCAGGACAAAACCTTTGAATAAAAGAGGGAGAAAAGAGGAACACAGCGGGGAAAAGATGTCCAAAGCATTTGGTGCCACCCAGGCAAGCCCGAAGGTAGGCAACAGGTGCCACCCTGCTGGCTCCAGCAGGACTTCCTGTGGGATGGAAAGCTGAGGCACTGCCCAGCTTTGGGCCACGATGAGCCCGAGCTAGAGCTGCATTTCAGCTGTCTAATGAGATAGCTGTATGAATAATAAGCACTTCTGGAAAACAAAGCCTCTCTGACATCTGAGGGAGAGAATGAATGCAGCTGAGCTTTCCCTCCCTGGGTGCTTTTTCCTTCCTACCTTGTACCACAAAGAAAAACTCATAACGGTCCCTGCCTGAGCACTGTCAGCTCCAGAGGTTTTCTTGATGCATTCAAGCTTTTTGGAAGACTTGGATTTTCTGTTCTGAATTGTAAAAATGGGGTTTTGTGGACCCTATGGATTCCCCTGCCTCCTCTCCACCCTGTTTTCTCAAAGCGCTGCATGCACTTCCATTTACTGGGGGGCAGGACGATGGTTTCTTGTGGCTGATCTCCTACAACCAAAGCTTCCCCAAAGTCAGCCTCCCTGTGCTGTCCACAGATTTATTCAGTCAAGTCTTTAATTAGGTAGAAATACCATTATCTGGTGTTTCTTCAGTAATTCTTATAGGCTCATCTCACCTTCAGCTGCTTCTTCTGGGCAAGCTGGAAGCCACCAGTGGCAGGACTGACAGTAGGGATCTGAGGAGGCTGCCCAGGCTCCCTGTGCAGTCATGAAGAGATCAGGCACTTCTGGAGGAAGAACTCATCTCCCCAGAAATTAGATGGTAATGCTGAAGGTGGGAATCTTTTCCAAGATGTCCCAAACCTGAAGAGACAACCAAGAACCCGCCCCCTCATTCCTTCCCATTGCACATCTCCTGGAGCCACCACGCTGTGCTGGACCCGCTCTTTGGTAACGTCAGAAACCTCTGGGAAAGCTTAAAGCCTCTCCCCTCGGCGCACACGGCTTTGTCAGGATGCAGTAAAGAAAATGTATTTCCCTCCACTAATGTCCTTAGACACGCTGTTCCCTGAGCAAATCAGCACTATCTACACGTCCCCCACAGTCTGCTCAGCCCAGCCCAAGAAAATGAGTGCATTCAGCCTGATTATCCCTCCCAGAGCAAAGAGCCAGAGGAAAACCACCAACACTGCAGTTCGCAGAGCCCAGGCTGATTGCTCTCAAGGCAATACTGTCATTTCCACCACCACCAGCAACTTCTGCTCCTGGGAAGCTCTGGTGGCTCAGGCTGCAGAGCCATCACCTGTAGCACACGCTGGGCGTTGGACGTGGTCCCCTGCCAGAGCAAGGCAGGAGACAACTGTGCTGGAGGCAAGAGGAAGTTGGGAAGAACATGGGTCAGTTTAGAAGGACATTGCAAATGGCTGGTCTGTCCCTGGAGATACTGCCCACCTGTTAACTCAGGAATAACACAACTCTTCCACACAACAAGGGAGCAGAGGACAAGCTCTGGTGCTGCTGCCCAGCACAGCACTCCGAGGGCGGCCAGGCTGACCATGAGGCAAGAAGAGGCTTTGGAACAGAGTGCAGGATGTTACTGCTGCCGACGGCTCCGTGGCCCAGGGGTCTACCTGGAACTACAGCTGAAAGCACGGAGAGGAAATAGGAGGAGTGTGTACTTGAATAAAAAGCCAGACTGATCCGCAGGAAAAGAGCATCAGCGATCTTGCTCGTGCGGTGCCGATGGGCAAAGCAGCAAGTGAGGCAGTGAGGTGGAGAGAGGAGCATGAGGAACGGGGAGGGTTCACTCATGAGCAGAAACTTAATGCATTTGATGCTACTGAAACCTGCGCCGATGGTTTAAGTGCTCTAATGCCTCTGTGTAGGAGGGGTGGCAGGGAAGGAAGAGGAGGGCACTCTATACTTACAATACATGCCATTACTTTTTTTTCTTTAGAATTACAGATCTTTTAGCAGTCAGTGCTTGAGGAAATATAGATTTACCTTCTCACCAGGGACTGGGAAGACGCACACCACCCCATACCCGGCAGGACTGCAGGAGCTCAACCTTAAATATATGGTCTCAATAGATAGAAAGAAATAATCCTTTATGAAGGGTTTGGATTTGTGAGTCACACACTAGAAGACGCAGGGAGCCAGCAGTAAAACACCACACGCCTTTGTAAACACTACAGTTGATAACTTCTCAATGCAGTAGGTAATTCACAGCAGGCAACAGAAGGCTGAGTCGTTGCTGGCTGCCCAGAGAGGCAGCAAACCCCAGGGATCAGAGGGAGGGTGGGCGCAGGCAGCGTTGTGCACCCTCAGTACTGCAGAACGGCCGTTGCCACAGCCCAGAAGATGAGATACAACTGTCAAGAACGAGTATGAAAAAGCAGAGTGAGGAAACTAGAGTTCTTCAAGGGGAGATCACTGAATGTCTGCAAAGCCCTAATGTCACAGTTCAGAAAACGAGCAAATCGCTTAAAAACTCCCTTTGCTAAATGAAAGCTCGGTGTGGAAATGGGATATAGAGTGAAGGGGGGGGGTCAATGCAGATGACAGATGACAACATGTATGAAATTGATAAGGGAAATTAAAGAAGGGGAAAATGCTTGGCTGGACAGACAAAATCTGCTATTTGGAGCCCAACAAATCTTAGCAATAGGTTGCTCTGTAAGCAGCAATAGGATCACTTTTAAGCAGAAACCATAGCACTGCTCATAATGCTGCATAAAAAGCCAATACGTTCAATAAACACTTATTCGGTGCTTGGGGAAAAAGGAGAGAAAGTACTTCCTAGGAGAGATGAAGTTTTCCTAAACCATTGGCATCCTCACCCACATCTAAGGCAGCCAAACAGCACTGAGCAGCCCACACAGATAAGGTGCACCCGGAGCCGGGAGAGCTGGTTGGGCTCCACTGCGGGGTCTGTGCAAACACGGGGCCACCACATCCAGATGGCAAACGGCTCCTTCCCAGCAATATTCACACCCAGAGGCGGAGATGACCTAGTTAACTCCGCAATGGTCAGCCTGAGAGAACACCCAGAGGCCAGGACTCATCTGGAATTAAGTTAAGAAATAATTAAAGGATGTAAGTTATAATTAAAGTCAGTTGGTGTGTCCTTCTGGAAAAGAGATCTTGTCAGATGAGCCCGATGTCACTCTCTGGCAAACACAGGCTGAGCTGAAAGAGGCACCGTATACATTACGGCTGTGCAGGCAGAGCACTAAGTGCTTCTTGACATTCTGATTTTAGAAGATAGACTATACACCAGCAATAAAGCACATTAAAGAGATTAAGAGCCAACTGACAGGTCTCACACAGAAGTTGTCAGTGGGGAATCGCAAGTGAGGCTCCACGGGGAGCACAGTAGTCGATATTGTCATCGACGATCGAGAAGAAAATACAAAATCCTTGCTCAAAAAAATTAGAAGATGACAGGAAGATTGATGTAACGGTAAATATTGATGAGGAGAGAGTGAAATGTGGGTTGCTTGGTAATGCCGAGCCCATTCAAACACTGTAAATGTTAATGCAGCCCAATGCAGACACACCTACAGAGAAGGGTTTCAGGCTGTATTTATGAACAGGGACTGTATCCCAGACAAGAGAGAGCCTCCAGAAAGGCTCCAGGGTCACCACGGGTGACCAACCCAACACAAGGCCCTAATGTGATGCTGCGATGAAAAGAGCTGATGCAGTTCTTGGGGGAGAAGAGAATTACACGTATTGCACTGCTGAGACAGCACAGAAACACGCCTGCAGTTAAGGTGCTTGCACTTAAAAGGGGACACTAACAAAGCAGAGAAGTTGGACAGATAAGTCACAAAATTGATCCGAGGCATGAAGAAAATATCCTGCTGCAAAAGATTTAAGCTACATTGAGTTTATTGACAAAAATTCTGCCCCTTTCCCCCAAACCAAGAGCGGTGCCAAGTGAGATAAAGGATTCACACATAACCAGGGACAGGGAGCTGAAGCCCAACAAGTTCAAATGAGTTTTTGGTCAGGATTCGATGCATCTTGGAGATGCTCAGAGGATTAGACACCTCTTGGAGGGTAGTCACAGCCTCTCCAGCTCCCAGAGGAGTGCGTGGGCAGCAATTACATCCCTACAGCAGACAGGAGGCCAAATGGCGTGATCTGATAGTCCCTTTCATACCTAAATCCCACAAAAGCGAATCCCAGCGGATAACTGGGGCTCTGAGGCTGACCCTTGCCATGTACCATGGTGAGGATGGGTGACTCAGGAGGCAGCATCAGCGCTGGAGCAATGAGGAGCAGGGGAGGCACGGAGCCACAGAGATGGGTGCTAGATCCTTGAAGGCGAGGTTCAGAGCTGGAAGCCCTGCTAGCCATGAGGAGTCCCTGCCAGCTCTTGTGCCAGGAGCAGAGCGTGTGGGAAAGGACTTCTCAAAGCTCTCGGAGAAACACCAGCAGGGAGGGCTGGCCAAGTGGGTCAGGAAACTCCTCGCCCCACTTCCCCCTCTTGGTAGCCGGCTGCAGGAGCCATGGCTGCTGTGGGTGGAAGCGCTGGTTCCCGTGCCAAAAGCATCTCTGTGTTGACTCACTGCAGCAAGCGCGTTGCTCTCTTGCTAAGGGGATAATGCAGCCTTGGTTATTTTGTTAGAAAATGGCCATCTTCCTACGCTCAATTCCCTTGCCATGATTAATGCAGAGCATAGCAAATGCAGAAGGGCTGCAGCTGGTGCATAGGTGGCTTCTGTGCCGGTCTCGGCGCTGAGCTGGCAGCATCGTCCTCCCATCTTGTGAGAGGTGAAGGCAGGCCCAGGCTCAGACCAGGGGGACAGGCAGATGCCATTTCAACATCTCCACCACCAGACCAGGGACCTCCAGCAACAAGGCACCAAGCAGCCATGGTCACACAGCTCCCTCGTTTCAGAAGCAGCAGCAAGGAGAAGTATCCCATGGTGAGAGAGCATCTTCTCCTACCCAGAGGCACCGCAGAGGGACATGGGCTGAGGACCAGCCTCAACCCCGGTTGGGGCTCTGTGGGGACTAAAGCCCACCCAGCACTACAGATAAAGTGCCCAGTTCACGGGAACACACACCATTCCGTTGGGACAAAAGGAAGCACAACATAAAGACACCAAGTTCTTGTGTGGCAGAGCTGGAGATGGGGAGTCAGGGCCAGACACATTTTTCATTGGACTGGAACTGAAATTACAAGGAGGGGGGGAAAACCAGCTCTGCTTTGGTTTAAAGAAAGGGGCTGGGGGGATAGGAGAAAAAAGCCCTTCAAGTTTCTATGACAACCGGCACAGTAACAGCCTACATTGCACCCTCGCTTAACACATTAAAAGCTGCACAGAAACAACAGGAACCAAAACTTTGTTCTACCAGCAGGTCTGGGAAAACTGTTCCCAGCTGGAGAGCAAATATGGTGCAAGGGCCCTTGCCTGGCACCCAGAGCAGGGCAGCACGGCTTCCAGCAGGTCCAGCATCTCCTCCTCCTGTGCTCAAGGGACCCCTGAAACCAAGTGCTTACCTGCCTTGACCACTTTCAGGTCAAAATATTTAACTCTGTATATAAGGGTCCTGGTGCCATTTGGGGGCATCTCTGTCCTCACACATCTGGATGCAGAGCACCCCACCACAGGGGTCAAAGTAAGCACTCCCACACAAGAAGCAATAAAAAAGGGAAAAAATAAGAGTTCATTCATACTTAACAAACCCAGTGGGCTTCAGTGGGACCCAGCAGGCACATCGTCTGGTGCAGCTCTCCCAGGCTGCCTGGAAAGCAGGGCAGCAGGAGGACAAATGGACCCTTAGCATGGGCCCCTCTCTCTTCCATGGGCAAGGATCGGCACCAGCTTTCCCAGCTTCCAAAGCAAAGAGCGATACTGGCCTGGGCTGCCTGCCCAGACACCACAGACTGAATCAGAGAGGCTATTGCCATCTCGATCTCTGAGCTGCCAGCCCATCTCTGCCAGCCCATCAAGGCTGCATCCCATTCCCTCCACAGCCACAGAGCTAAGAGGAGCTGGAGCCGGTGCTCCCAGCAGCACAGCAAATGTTCTTCAAGGGACAAAATCATTCCCAAGAGGCTGGAGAGATAGATTGTCCTCCTGCCCCATTGCAAGGCCCCGAAGTGGCACACTTGCAGCCCTCAGGGAGCTGCCAGGGCTGGAGGGATGGCACAGCACCAGCCTTGCCCACCACAGCACCCATCGTCCTCCAAACAGAATCAAGGCAAGGAGCAGCATCAGCCCCTCTAGGGCAGAATCCCCCTCCCCAGAGCAGCCAAGTCTCCAGAAGCCTTTCTGGGCTCAGGGCATTACTGAGAGAGCCAGGGACACCTCAGTGCACCACGAGGCAGGGGACACCTTTCCAAGATCAGAAAGAAAGCTGCAGAGCTGTTCAGAGGCTCCTGCACCCACTGCAAACACCCAGGGCAACTCTCTGCCACGCTGTGAGGTACCTCCCACTCCCACCACTCCCACCCGGTTCTGCCAGCCCCCAGCTCCCCGTCTGCTCTGGGCCAGCTCTGCTTTCCACACCCAGACTGGGATGTGTTGAACCATGACATTTCTCCGAAGTACCTTTCCAGGGTTGCCTTCCTTTCCCAGCACTCAGAGAGGCTTAAAGCCCCTCCAACTGCCTGGCACTCAGGCTCTGAATCCACTGGCCAAACACCAGCAGAAAGATTTTTTTTAAGCTTGCTGTAAAGTTTCGATGGCTCAGCCCCCACTGCTGGGATATTCCTACAGGGATCACAATCTTCTCTACTTGATTACATTGTGTGTGGAGGAATTAACTCCCCGATTCTTCAGAAAAGTGGCTTAGCTGAGATTTGGGGTTGGAAGGCAGGAGCCCGTGCTCATGGCCACTTTTAGAGAGCTCTGCTCCCGTTCAGCTGCCAACCTGCACCCACCCAAGGGTCACCCAGCCCACAGACCCCATCCCCTCTCTTCCATCCTCCACCACTCTGCCATCCCGCTGCTACCAGAGACACTGGTGACCGCGCTTTGTCCTTTCCTACAACCGGAGCTGGGAGAAGCTTCTCCTACCCTGTGAGGGTGGTTTGGGGACAGTTTCTTACAGCACAGTATCTCATGGCTTCAGTAGAGAAAAACAGCCTTGACATTGCTTCTCCTACCGCACCGCTCCCTTGAATCATCTGCCCCGTCTCTTACTCCCTCCTTTCTCTGTGCATCCTCCTCCCATTTCTTGGCACTTTGCAGGTGAACCAGAGCTACCTGAAGAGTATCCCAGTTGAAGGACTCTCAGTCACAGCAAAAGAAGTCAAACGTAGCAAATATGGGTGTTATCATCATTACTATAACAATAACGTCTGAGTTAAGGAGGCAAGGAAATGAACAGCCAGCTTAAGAACACATCTAGCTTATTATGATTATTATGATGCTTCCAAGACATTAATAGTGATTTCTAGATCCTTAAAAGCACCCTGGCTTTACAAGATAATGATTCAGCAGTGAAACACTCACTCTCATCTAAGCGCTGGCACGGAAAGGTTTCACTCTAAGAGATGAAGTGTTCTGCTTTAAGAGCAGGGTGACAACGAATTAGCTGCAGAGACATCTTGGCGTAAGGAGGACTGCAAGGCAAAACAAACATGTGCTGCTGCTTTATGTAAGGTGGTTTCAAAGGTTCCTTTTGTGTTTACACGTCTGAGGCTTAAGCACCAAAGGCGGGTGGCAGGCTTTAATCTGGAAGGGAGACAAAGCCAGGAGGTGCCTGTGTAAAAGGGCTTTGGGGCTCTGCAGGAGCAAGAATGGCTCTGAGACATCAGGTCTCTTCAGCTCGGCCACATCATCCCAAGGGATTGAAGGAGTGAATCAATGGAGAGCATTTTGCGTTGCTCCAGCAGTGTCTCTTGACACCTCACAGTGCCTGGCAAATATTAACTGCTCCCGAGTGACAGCTCTCTTGACAGAGCAGCCTTGCTCTCAGCAGAGGAGACAGCCCGGGAGGGTGTGCAGGCAGCAAACCAGTGTCACTTTAACTAAACCCAGGTAGTTCAGCCTACCTTTGCTGGGGGGCTATGATTGTTATTGCTACCAAAACTCATTTCTGGGTTCGAAGAAGCTGAGTTCCAGTCGGTGCCTGACACTGAAGAGCAAGCGTGTGTCACCAGGCATTAGCAGCCCTTCTTGGCTCCTGTCACAACACTTCCAACCGGCTTTGCCAGGAGAGTTATTAAGCAAAAGCACCTCTCCCAGGAGAGCCTATTCCTGTCTCTGAGCATCCTGTGCCTGCTTCTTCAGCCAGCAGGTCCTTTCTCTGGAAACTGACTTTACAAAACAGTCAAGAGCCCTCTGTCAGAAATTCAGAAGGACCTTTGGAAGCCCAACTATACTCACAACATTGTGGCTGTAGTAGAATCATAGAATCGCTTGGTTGGAAAAGTCCTTTGGGATCATTGAGTCCAACCATCCCTGTCCACCACTGAACCATCCCTGCGACTGCCCACCTTTTAAATCCCTCCAGGGATGGGGATTCCACCACCTCCCTGGAGCCTCTGCCAGTGCCTGACCACCCTTTCAGTGAAGAAATTTTTCCTGATGTCTAATCTGAACCTCCCCTGGTGCAACTTGAGGCCATTTCCTCTCGTCCTATCGCCTGTCACTGGGGAGAAGACACCAACACCCACCTCACTAAAAACTCCTTTCAGGCAGTTGTAGACAGCAATGAGGTCTCCCCTCAGCCTCCTTTTCTCCAGGCTAAACAGCCCCAGTAGTGGCAGCTTCTGAAATCAGTGACAAACTCAACCTTCGAGATGTTTCTACCCTGCTCCCTTCGAACACTGGCCAGAGCCCAACCCGAGCAAGGCTGCAGCAGGGTGGTGATGGGGAGACACGTGCCCAAAGCGCATCAGGTAAGAATTATTAGGTTGGGATATATCATTCTGACTTCTGAACAACCTGCTTTAGAAACACAGTGCCAGGAAGGCATCTGTACCTGCTCACACAGGTTGGCTGGAGCAGCCAGTGTAGGTGGAACCCATGCAGGTGTTGGCTCACTGCTGGACTCGTGGTCACTCCCAAGCTCTTCTCTCAGGAATTTCAGCTACAGGAGCTCTCTGCATAACTAAGATGCTCTCTAGCCCATCCACATCTCAGGTGATACAGAGACTGATGCTTCGGTTGTCTTGACTGAAGCAGCATCCTTGCATTTAATGTGGAAAGAGGGCACGGGACCTTCTAGGCACACAAGAAGCCAGGAGTCACAACTTCTGACATGGGCCAACTGTAACCAACCTCACTGAAACCCTTGGAAATAAAAAATCATAAATCATTTCAGCTGTGGTGGTTCCATCCCAGGTACCTCTGACTTCTCACAGTGGAGATCCACCTGCACTAACTACACTTTCCCGTGTGCTTGCCACATGACATTTGGGCAACTCAGGAGATCTGTACCATAAAGCTTCTTGGGTGGACTGGGCCAAGGGGGAGAGACTAAGGTAAAGGCCACCAAAGGCTGGTGGTTGAAGGCAGACACCTCTCCATAGCCTTGGTGAGCACTTGACTATTCCAGACGCTTCAGAAACATCCTACTGCTGGCTGAGATACACCAATGGTAACCATGGGGAGAGGGAATGCAATGACAGCATTTCCATTTCTGAAGGGAAGGGGCAACGAAAGGAAGGAAAAGAGACACTCAGGGTGACACAAGGAAAGTCACCTGATTGAGTACCTGATGTCCAGGGAAGAGGACATGCGATCAGAGAAAGCTTCTGAACATGGCAGGAACAGAGTGAGATTCACTCCCAGGACAAGCCCTGATAAAACCCACTGCTCAGATTTCTGACATGTGCATCTTTCCTTTTTCTTTTCCTACAACCTACATCTGCTGTGAGAGACCAAACTCACCAACCCAACAGCAGGGATGCTCTGACCTGGCTCCCACAGCGCAGGGGTTTGGTCAGCACGGTGAATGTTGCCTCTGAAGTGCAGAAAAGGAGAGGCACAGTCAGGTCTGCTCTGGCATGTAGGGACTGGAGGGCCAGCCACCCCGTGCCAGACTTCTCTCAGGTCACCAGCCTCCCTGCACAGATGTGTTCATGAACCACCACGGCTCAGCTCATCTCCAGGAATCAGCTGCTTCCCATGCTCCAGCTGCTCACTGCCACCTCGCCCAGGGCTTAGGGAACATGTCTGCAGAGCTGCTGCAGAGGGCTGAGCTCTCCTGACCCCTGGCAGCTGCTGGAGATCTTTCTCTGCTGAGGAAGACCAGGTCCAGGCCTGCCAGAGGCTGAAAGCCTTGCAGATGGGCTGTGGTAGCGAGAGCAGACTTGCCTACAATAACAACAGTGTCAGCAGCAGCCAGTGGAGCAAAAAGCCCGATCAGACAGAGACAGAGGTATCAGACAACATCACAGCCACAAACTCTACTGGTCACAACCCCAAAACAGGCACTGAGGAATGTAAATAGGATGTGCATTAACCAAAGTCATCATATTACAATTAGCCAAGTCACAGCCGGCCTTACAATCCGCTTGACCAAACCATGGTGTCCCATAGCCTCATGGCACAGCACCAATAAGACATCTTGTCTTATTGACATCAAGACATCAAGACCTCCTGCACCAGCACCCACCACTCTGACCCAGCAGCTCTGCCACTTCAGGGAGGTGGGAAGCTGATATTCCCCCTCTTCAGGCAGAAGAACATCCCTTGTTTCTCTGAGGAGGTGAACTATAGGAGTAGCTCTATAATTGTAGCTACCTACCGCCAAAATCACCCCACGGGAAAAGCGAAGAGTAAGAGCTCTTCACACATTGCCTTCAGATCTCTGACTTAAAGCCTCACAAAAGCTTCAGCTGGAAGAGGGACACTAGAGATGCTTGGATCTTTTTGAAGCCTGCTTGTCAAAACCACACACTCCACACAAGCACAAGGCAGCGCTGCGCTAAGGAGCACAGAAACCTTGGATGACTGTTCGCAGAGGGCACAAAAGCACCGCTATCAGTCCTTTGCCAAACGTGCGTGCGTTCTGTCACTGAATCTAAAATTACTCCATAACCTCCTGGGATATCCCTCTGATCTCCCAGAAAGCCATGTGAGATTAAACAGCCTGGGAAACAGTTCTGACTTATTTTCAGAAGTTTGTAGCTGCCAACAGTCTTGGAAAACCAACGATCAGCATCACCTTGGGTCAAGCAGACAGAGGAGCTTCTTGAAATGTGACTTTTCAGTAATGGACCTAAAGACTAGCACCAAGTTTGAGAAACTTTTGATGGCTTAAAGGCAGAGGAGCCAGCAGATAATGGAAGAACACACATGCACCCCACGCTTGTGCTTCTCATCCCAGAGAGCGAGCAGGCAGCTCCGTCAGGCGCTCCATGACACAGCCAGCCATCCCTGGAGAGCCTTGGCCAAGACTCCTCTGATGCTAAGATTAACTCAAACCAAGGATGCTGCCTCAGTGCTCCCTGCATGCTTGGGCACTGCTGCAAAGCAGCTCTGCAGGAATATTTGGAAAAGCAGCAAAGAAAGAGGAAGTGTGGAAGTGAGGAGAAAGATCCTCAACCCAATTCCTTCTGAATCTTCCCACATCCCTCTCCTCTGACAGTGCTACCTGGTAGAACACTGTTACACAGCTTCAAAACCACCTCTGGTGTGTTTTTATTTTCCAAACAAAAAAGGCAGTAACATAAAGACATTCCCTGCCCTCAGCAGAGCAGGAGCAACCCAAGGGCTCGGGCGTGTTGTGCTCAGTACCATAAGGCACAGCTTAGCAGTCAGGGCCAGAACTGGAGCTCTCAACACGGCTTTGAACAGGGTTTGCCCTATTCAATCACGGTATCAGACACCCTTCCAGCAAAGTGACAACCTTCTTGCCTTGAAGGTGCCACACTGCAAACTCTGGGTGCAGCAACAGAATGGGTCTGGGAGTGGAAGCTCTGCTTGCCTTTCAAACCCAGGTCTCAGAGGCTGACAGCTCTAAGTGCTCTGCTCTTGCTCGCTCGCTTACAGACTGTCACGGCCAGCTCAGAGCACTGGCCAAGGGCACGCTCTAAGTAACCAACTGCTTCTGTTAGTGGGGTGATTTGCAGGTCCTTTGTTCATGTTCATGAATATGGTGGCTCCAGAGAGCCTCTTCCTCTCCTCTCACCCCTGCGGCTCACCGTGCTTTACAAAGCACAATGGATGGAAGACGACAGGCATCAACGTCCAAAGCACAGGTTGCAGAAGACGTGTTTCAGGATCAGCCCATTGTGACACAGAATGAAACCCTTCCATTCTCCGAGGCAGCTCAGCTGTGCAAACCTGGAGCAGAGGGAGCCAGAGGTGGGAAAGGTCACCCCTGCATGCCCCATTCCCCGGCCGCCAGATCCCAGCTCTGTCCCTCAGGCTCAGTCAAGCTGTCGTGATTCCTTCTGACCTGATTTAATGATTTGCATATGCCTGAAGCCAGGATGACTGACAGCCCTTCCTTGCTTGTGTAATTGCAGCAGCTATTCTTGTACATTGACATGTCTAATCTTAGCAAGCCACGGAGCTGCTCAGTAACATGGACCAACCAGGAATTTCCAAGCAATTACTCACCACATCTACTGGCACTTACTTGGGCTGGTAAAAGTCCTTCTTGTCCGCTGACCCCAGGCTCTGCAAGACACAAAAGAGAGATGTATCTCTTTACCCCTTTGCCAAGCAAGTACCAGTGATGAAGATGGGTGTTGAGCAAGAAAAGGCACACCTATGCTTTTTGCTGGGTGGTGGGTATGTGCGGGTTGGCTGGACAGTGCAGGCAGCTCAGGACCTCCAGACACCATACGCACCATAGGGGGTGCTTTAGGTCTGAACCCAACACATTCAGGCACATCGGTGTCTCCCACCACCTGCAGAGGCGTGGCACCTTGTGTCAAGAGGGGACCTGGATCCTCTAAAACTTGCCCAGCAGGAGAGAGGATGAGGTGCAGTGCTGGCAGTGAGACCAAGCCTGCAGCGTGTTTAGGATGGGGCAGGAGTCTGAGCCCAGGGCCCACAGCTGCTCCCTGGGGAAAGGACCACAAAAATTTTTCTGCCAAGAAAAATGACATCAAACTCCAAACACACGCAAGCTTGGGAGCAGCAACAGCCCAATGCACACTCAGGGTCCCACTCAGCAGCCTTTTCCTGAGTGCCACCAACTGCCCTGACAGCACAGGCTGGTAAAGTCTGACAGCATCCCAGCCCAGGCTGCTAAAGCACCAGAGTCCCCAAGAGCCCCCAGCCAGGTTCAGCCTCCCTGTGGGGAGCCCAGGGGTGATGGGCATCCCGCAGACCTCATGTCTACTACAAGGTAGGGCACGTCTGATACACAGAGGACACCTCTGTGCCTTGCTGCACTGTCCTACAGGGCCATCACACCCACACGTGTCCAAGTTTCTCCCCAAAGAGGCACCCAGGGCACAGGGTGACCCCTGCCCTGCCCCTGGGTCCTGGGTTGTGGCACGTGCTTGCTGAAACCCTGCAACCCAAGGGACGTGGAGGGGCAGGCCATGCTGGACACAGCAGGATGCTCGCAGAGAGCGGTGTCGGGGCAGCCAGCCAGCCTGACCCACCAAACCCAGACACCAGCAAAGCCACGGTACTGCTGGAGCCCTCTCCTCCTCCTTCTCCTCCTCCTCCTCTCAGGGATGGTCCTTACCCTTGTGCCTTGCTGGATGGGGGCCGGTGGGCAGCAGTGAGAGGTGGCCTTGCCACCCGCCCCGGCCCTGTCCTTGTCCCTGTCCCCGTGCGTGTGCCAGCCTGCACGCACGCTCACGGGAAGCACTCGGGCTCTGGGGCTGCTGTTGTAGTTTTGCTCCATGGTTGCCAGGCAATGGCGAGCGGGAATGCTGAAGCAGTGGGAGCAGCAGGGCCGAATGCTAATCAGGGGCACAGAAGCTCTCCCAGAGCTGTCCACACTCCTTCATCGACCGAAGTCACTGCCACTGAAAAGCAAGCAGGGAGAGGAGGGCCCTTGCTCTCACCAAAGACATCCCCCAAAAGGGTGCTCTGGCCAAGCCAGAGAGTTGGGACTGTGGTTTGGTGGTGGTTGACCCTCTCCAGGGCACAGAGGCACCGGTCAAACACTGGCACGGAGAGGCTGCAATCAAACCAGAAGCGCGGGGTGGGTGGGTCTGGATGTTACGCTGCCCTCTTGTACATCTCCCAGGCACACACCTGAGCTGCAGCCAGGGGCAGAGTTGGGTGGGCACAAGACGCACCCTTTGGGGTGAAAAGATCTCATCTGTTCTCGTGCTGGCTCCTATGTTGGTGTGCAAAAGCTCTGAACAATCCCCACAGGCCAGAGATGGCGGCACCTTTGGCTCTCCCCACTGGATCTCCCCACAAAACCCCTGAGATCGGTGGAGAGAAACACAAGAATGGGATGGTCAAAAGTTTGCCCAGAGAGGAGTTGGAGTCTCCAGCATTGGAGACATTCAAAACCCAAGTGGACACGGTCCTGGTCATCAGGACAACCTGGCACAGGTGACCTTGCCTTGAGAAGGACTGGGTTATCTCCCCAGGCACACTGTGCATTCCTGAAGCAGCAGAGAAATGAGCACAGAGCAAATGCCCTGGGTGATGGGACCTGTCCCCCAAAGCCACAGCATGTCCCGGAACAACTCCACTCCCTCAGGCACAGCATTCTGGTAAGATATTTCCTTTCTTCTTTAAACCTGACACCTAAACCCCAGGGTGCCAGTTCCAAGACTATAGTTTGTCTGCAACGAGGGTGATGAGCCACGACAAATTCAGTTCCACCTGATATCAGTGCTAGCATGGATAATGGAAAAATGTTGATATTTAAAAAGAAACCATTTGCCAAAAGCTTTCTCAGGACCATGAAAGGACACATGGAATACATGCATCCTGCACAGTCAGACCCCTACCCAGCCACAGCTGAGGTCTGGGGGAAAGAGCTCCCGTCAGCCCCACAGCCAGCTCAGACAGGGCCTGACCTTCCTGGCAACTGAGAACCTCCCTTTCTAAAATGCTGTGAGAACTGGTACCATTGCAGTGGGGGACGTGGCTCCTGATCAGGGAGTGCAGGGCTGGGATGAGGGGGAACGGTTTTCAGCTGGAAGAGGGGAGATTGAGATGAGCATGGCAGGGGGTTGGAACTAGATGGGCTTTAAGGTCCCTTCCAACACAAACCACTCTCTGATTCTATGATTAAGGTAGTGATGCCCTAAGAGACGATAGGGCACCTTGGGGCTGGCCTGGCTTTGCACAACAGTTCACTAAAAGATGTAGCTGCAGTAAAAATAAAATGCCCAAGGTATTTTGCCACAGGCAGGGACACCACAACCTGCTGGAACGACTGGCCAGGAGCACTGAGAGAGCTCAGGCCAGCACCTGGAAAGTTCTCCCCAAGAAGGGATCTGGCCTTCACTGCTGGCTTGAAGGTATTAATTAGAAACCACTTAGGGAGTTGGTGATGGGAGGCTGTGGGCAGCAGTGAGCGTGGGTGCTGCCTGGTGTAGCGTGGAGTATGAACGGGCAGCAGCCAAAGCAGCTCCCCGGGGCAGCAGCGTGGGCTGCGCCGGTGCCATGAGCCACCACCCCTCTCTCACCCCACCTTAGCTGACATCCACAGGAGGGGAAGATTATGGAAAAGTGGTCAAGGGAAGCACAGGATCTATGGAAGCAGAGCGGGATAAAGAAAGCGTGTAGCCTTGGATTCTAGGAGAAACATCCTGGTGCTGATCTGGAACAGAGTTTGAACCAATTCCAGAGGGAGGGATGGGCAGCATTTCGAAGGGCTTTAACAAAGCCAAATGGATAAAGAGACCAGTGCAGAGGGACAGTTCCTGGCCTTACAGGGAGCTGAGACTGGCTTTTCTTTTCCTGCCTGTGCCTGGGGCCTGAAGAAGGCAGAGTTCCCCCAAAAATTGAGCAAAGGGGATCTGTTGTTTTCCCTACCTTCTGGGAGAAAAGATCAGTTCCTCCTGAACTGAGATGGGATCTGGAGGCTTTTATCTATGTAGGTAATCAACAAAAATCGAAGTGCCAGGCAAATGCATGCATTGCTGTTGGCTGATCCACAGGCTTCCAGGGGAGTTGTCTGCTGTGCACCAAGGCAGAGCTGGGCTCCCCAGTGCCTGCAGTGCTCAGCTCCAAAATAAATCCAGGAACCTCAGAGGCTCCCAGAGACCTCCTGCTGCTGCTCAGGATGCTGGGGAGACCCCGGCCTTCCCAGGAGGGAGCGAGTGGAGCATGCCCCGTTCAAAAGCTCCCCACAGGCCCAGAGCCCCCCCCTGCAGCGTGAGTCACCCGCCCCCCCCCCGCAGGACCCGCTGCGCTGCTCCTCGCTTGCTCATTTCATTGATGACTCAGGGTTTAGGAAGCGCATTTTAAATCCCTTAATGAAATAATGGAGAGAGTAATTTTTATCAGTGTGTATTTTTTAAACAAATACTTCAAGCAAGGCTTTCACCCATCTCCACCCTTTCCTCCCAGGACATGGAGGTGAATGGCAGCGCTGGGGCATCTGGAGGGGCAGCAGCAGCCGCCAGAACCCAGCGACAGACCAGGCAGCGACTGCGGAGAAGCCAGGTCACAGCCTCCAACTCTCCTGCTGCTGTCAGGGCCAGAGGAGGACAGGGGGGACACAGGGACGTTCCAGATGATGTTCTCAGAGCCTGGCAGTGCCTCGCTCCCTGCTGGGTTCAGGCCTGCCCTTTGGAATGAGGCCAAGAAGCGTCCTAATCACAGAATCACAGAATGGTTTGGGTCAGAAGGGACCTTAAAGCTCACCCAGTTCCACCCCCCTGCCATCGGCAGGGACAATTCCCACTGGATGAGGGGGCTCAAAGACCCATCCAACCTGGCTTTGAACACCTTCTGCGGGAGCAGCCACCACTTCTCTGGGCAACTTGGGCCAGGGCCTCCCCACCATAGGAAAACATCTCTTCCTAAGATCTCTTCTCAATCTCCCCTCTCACAATTTAAAACTGTTCCCCTCATCCTACCCCTGCACCCCCTGATCAAGAGCCCCTCCCCAGCTTGCCTGGAGCCCCTTTCAGTACTGGGAGGCTGCTCTAAGGTCTCCCCTCAGCCTCCTTTTCTCCAGGCTGAACAACACCAACTCTTTCAGCCTGTCCTTGGTGCTCCAGCCCTTGGATCATCTCCGTGGCCTCCTCTGGACTCACTCCAACAGATCCATGTCCTTCCTGTGCTGACAACTCCAGAACTGAACACAGGGCTCCAGGTGAGGCCTCACCTGAGCAGAGCAGAGGAGCAGAATCCCCTTCTTGGCCCTGCTGGTCCCACTGCTCTGGATGCAGCCCAGGACACAGTTGGTTTCTGGGCTGTGAGTGCACTTTGTCAGCTCATGCTTGGCTTCTCATCCCCCAGCACCCCAAGTCCTTCTCTTCGGGGCTGTTCCCAATTCATTCCCCATCCAGCCAGTTGGTCCCAGTCTCGCTCCTCTGCTGAGTAAGTGAAACAACTGCCCAACAAGGGGCAGCAGCAGAAGGGGACACAGATACCAAGCCCACTGCTCCTGGGTGCCACTATGCAACCTGCCAAGAAGGGGAGATCACCTGCCAATGTGATGAAGAAAGTGTTGTTGCAAGGTCATTGCACCAGTCAACAAGAATACCACGCATTGCCCTTGTTGTGATGGAAGGACCCTTCTGTGTGATGCTCAGAGCCCTTCTGCTCTTGCAAAAAAGTGCAACTTCAGCATGGAAACATGCAACATCACAGGAACACCTTGGATATGCTATGAGGAAAAAGGAGAGGCAACCAGACACCAAATTTCCTGGAGCTTTTACACTAAACCAAGACAAACTGAGAGGCCAGAGTGGATTTCTTTGCCATAAGGACCCATGTCCAGCTTCTCAAAGGCATCTTTTGTAGGGGAGTGAAAAAGCAGCCTCCCAAACTAGCAGAGCAGCACCCAGCTGTATCTGGGACACCGCAAAGGCTTGCCCCGTGCCACCGCAACCAAAGGAGCAAAGCCCAGCCCAGGCACCCGGCTCCTCTGGTCTTCCCACCGGCATTCCCAGCACTGCCCTTCCCAGCCCTCCTCGCCAGGGCAGAGCGATCACAGGGCCAGACACCCGAGTACCCGGCTCCCTTCGGCACTGCAAAATGAGCTCCTTTGAACCCCGGCTTTGGGACGAAGCGTCAGAGCCATCTGTGAGTTCATCCCTCTGTTTAAAACATGACCCACAGTTTTCACCAAGCTTTTGAGAACCTCTGAGAATTTAGGCCAACGTGGAATTATTCTCTTCACATGTCAAGCACTAAGAAAACTATTTTGCAAGTGATTTAAATCACATATTTAACCATCCCGAGTTACACAATGTGTACAAGCTACCAGGCAGGCTTCCCTGGGACAGCTCATCACCAGAGCCAGCCTTGCTGGTCCATGATAGGCATTAGCACCACACACTGCCGACAGAAAAGGTGAGAACAGCTCTGAATTCCAACATCCAGCCAAGCTGGGGAGACAGCAGACTCAGGATTGGAAATAAGGATGCTTGTGGAAGAGCTAAGGCAGAGGTATTGTGTTCTTTATTTATTCACACCAGCAGACATCAGTCTTGTTGCACTTTTTCCCCTTCAAAATGTTGCCAAGCGAAATCTCAGCTCATTTTTCTGGGCAGTGTCTCTGGGACAATGAAGTTATTAGTAAGGCTGAAGGAGCCTCATGCAATTATTTAGAAACTACACCAAAATAGTCCCCAAAGACAGGCAGCTGCTTGCAGGTGGCAGCTTTCTAAGTCATTCCAATAAAATCTGGCTCAGTGACTCCCAGCGTAATCAATGCCCACACAAACAAAAGAGATAAAAACCGAGGGATGAGTTATTTTTCCATGCTAGAAGAGAATTCTGCAAAACAAACTGGGAGGCCAACGCTGACAGCCGACCAGGCTGCAAACCTGCCATCCGTGCCTGGTGACCAGCTGGGACCTCTGTGCCTGCCCCAGCAGCCACAGCCCTGAGCCGGGTCCCTGCTGGGCAGATTCCCGTGGGATGTGGGCAGAGGCAGCAGGCGCTTGACCTCCAGTGCACAACCCACCCCCCCAATCCCAGCTTTTCACCCGGGGACCCTGGTGGTTGATGTTTTCAGGCACAGCCGTTGGGCTCCGCGTGTCTGCAAGTTGCTGCAGTTATGAGTAATCAGGAGTTGATGCCTGACTGTCAGAAAGGGAATAAAATTCAGAACCTGGGATGCGAGAGAGTTGGTTGGAAGGAGATGTCACCCACCTGCCCCAGCTAGCAGCATCCCTCCAAGCAAGGCCAACCCACCCAGAGCATCCCAGGGCTCTGTGCACCCCTGTTTCCCTCCAAGCCCCCGCAATCTGGCACCAGCACTGTGGGAGTGCTGCCTCCTCCCCTGCAGACACCGGCTGCCCTCGCAGGGTGCAGCACCCATCCTGCCTGTCATTGCCACCTGCCCCCAGCACAGTATCCCTTAAACCAGCCCTGCCCCAGGACCCCAGATTTATACAGCCCCGAGTCTACCGGAAACATGAAACTGAGGCCTTGTGATCCCTCGAATCCTAAAACCTGAATTTCAGGCTGGGTGAAATAGATAGTTCAGCTGCAAACCAGCTCATGCCTAGGAGGGAGCTCCAGGCCACCAGGTTGGGCACAGCTTTGCACCTCCAAGGGCAAGCCTGGTCAGAGAGCAGCCCCTCTCTGCATGCCAGAGCACAGGGGTGATGAAGGAATGGAGAACGGGAGTGATTAGGAAAGGACAGGTCACGTGGAAAAAACAAATCTGTTGGCAAGGGAAGGATCAGGCCAGGACAGCAGCACCACTTGCCCAGAAGGAGAGATGGAAGGGGCTGGCTTGAGGGAAGGAGGGAGAAGGGCACGTGGCATTGGGAATCAGAAAATGGCCTTGGTCTCTCAGAGGATGATGTTTTGGCAAAGCCTAAGCATCAGTGGACCATGGAGGGATGAGTGAGCCATCAGCATCTCTGTGTGTGCCAGCCCCAGCCTCTCGCCATGGTGATCCTGTCTCCTCCTGCCTCAGCTACAAAGGCTCTGAGGAGGGGGTGGGTGATTCCCTGCTGACCCGACCCAGCCAGGGGAGGATGCCAATGGCTCTAACATGCTCATTCTTCAGTGGATAACTCATCCCAGCCCAGCTCTGAACCAGCTATCACACTCGCCTGCAAACTGCACTGACCCTGTGCACGCACACGGGGCATTGGCTGCAGCCAAGTTGGCCTTGGAGTCTGATGTAAGGTGAAAAACATGCTGAAAACCAGAGAAAAGTGCTTTTGGACCACTTGGGAGGAGGGAGAAGGGAAACACGCTGTACACGCAAAGTACTCCAAAGCAATCCAGGGAACAGAAATGAAGCCCTGCAGCTCAGCCCACGCCCGGGAGCCAGAGGAGCTCGCGGTGTCCTCCAAGCACCTCTTCCCACTGGAGGCACTCACCCAGAAAAAGGTCTTGGGCTTCACCAGCTCCCCCAGCTGCCACATCCTGACACCACAGCCAGGCTCAGATGCCACCACCCTGCCACACTAGGACAGTCTTCTGCGAGCAGGCAGGGTCTCGTGCTCCACCAGCTCATCTTACCGGAGGCTGGATGCTCTTTGGTTGCCCATGCACCTCCTTGCCAGGGACCCAGGAGGGGAGATCTTGGTGTTTTCCTTGGGGGTGGAATGCAAACCTAAATTTGGTTCTTTGGAAAATGGTCTTCCTTTTCACCCAACCTTTATCTGGCCCCCAGGAAAGTGGAGGCGGATTCTCCTGGAGAGCAGCCCCACTACCAGTCTCTCACTCCAGAGCACATCTCAGCAGCTCACCCTGGCCCTGCTGACAGGTCGTGTTCATGAGGACCAGGCCAAGCCAAAACAGGGCCAAACTCCCCAACATCATTAAATCCTGCTTCGTCCTCCTTCTGGGAGCACATCCATGTAAGTGAGGAGCAGAGATCTGTGCACGTGTGTGTCAGATCAAGAAGGAACCAAGCCAAGCCCCGGTGCTGTGAGCCACCCTGGCCCAGCCTTGGCGCCCGCCAGCCCCAGCAGTACCCAATGACCTCCCTCCTCCCTCGATCTCTTTCTGCTCTGCAATTAAACACATACAACTGGTGTGGCTGCAGTGGAACCCTTGCAATCGCCTCATCAGCCAGGGTAATGAGGACAGGCTTCGTCCCTGAGCCTGCCTTCCTACCAGGAGGAGCAGCCAGCCTGCTAATGAGCATCTTCCCACACCCCCAATAAACAAGTTCATTTGCACTCAGCTTTCATTCCCCCGACACCGCACCCTCCCTTGCCTTCCACCCCCCTCAGCATCTCCCCAGCCTTCTCCCACCCCTGCTTTCCCCAGCCAAGCCTCTTTCCGGGCCACACTCTGCATCAACGGGGGCTGCTCGCCCTCAAACCCCTTGCAGCTCACACCACGCTGGGGCAGCCCCACACTTCAAAGCATTTCTTCACGGAGAGCTCATTCAGGAAACTCTTTTTTTTTTTCCTGACTCCTATTGTACTACTACACGCCTGTAAAAATTAATTTATGCACATACACACATGCATGCACGCACAGCCTCGTTGTTATAAACTTTCTCCTCCTGAAGGCCTTCCCCGAGCCATGCTGAGGGCTGGCACAGACTGAGCCTTGCACTTGCTACTCATCTGAGCTCCTCTGCATGAAAGAACTTGTCAAATTGCTGGCAAAACTACTGGAGATTGTAAACTCTGTCAGCTCAACAACAGCCAGGGTGATACACACACATGGGCACCTTCTCTCTGGGTTTTCATTAATCAAAGTCTTAATGAGGCAGGTAAGGGCACAGGAGCTGCCAGGGAGGAGCAGCACCCACCCAGCTGTGTATTCATTGCCAACCAGCACTTACACCGCGCTGCACAGCCACTAAGTTCTACCTTATTTTTATTTCTCTCTCTTGATCACAGCCTGCAAACTATTACTGCGACTTGAAGCATGTTGAGAAAGAGCTGTGCTCGGGCTTAAATGTTTGCAGCATCAGGGCTGGGATGTGTAGCGGAGCACATTGCTATTTATAGCGCCGAGCCCTGAGTGCGGGCGGCGCGGGGCGTGCAGTGCGGCTGAGTTCGTGCCGCTGTGAGAAACTGGCAGGCTTGATTTTGACTCCTTGAAGGGGGTGTCAGCTACATTCATGCACTGCCTGGGATTTCCAGACTTCCTTCATTGATTTTTCTATCTTTGGGCATACCAGCTCCTACCTGTTCATGGGTGAAGTTATACATGAAGGGGAGATTGAGATGAGATCTTGGGAAGAAATGTTTTGCTGTGAGGGTGGGGAGGCCCTGGCCCAGGTTTCCCAGAGCAGTGGTGGCTGCCCCATCCCTGGAGGTGTTCAAGGCCAGGTTGAACGGGGCTTTGAGCACCCTGATCCAGTGGGAAGCATCCCTTCCTACTGAAGAAGGTTGGAACTGAATGGGTTTTAAGATTCCTTCCAGCCCAAAGCGTTCTGTGATTCCATATTTCATCACTAAAAGTAAAAAAAAAAGGTCAAGAAGTAAGGGTGGAAGGAGAGTAATCAGCTCACAGCTCCACAGGCCCGCAGCAAATGACACCCTGTCCTCCAGCACGTGCGGCACCGCCAGCCCCGCAGCCCGAGGGCAGCTCTGCCCACCAACCCCACTGATTACAGCAGAGGCAGCAAATGAGTGGGTGCTCTCCCTGTCTCACGCTCCATTCGATCAGCTTGGCCTCCCAGGGCACAGGGCTGCAGTTCAGGCTGGGAAAGACCATTCCCCTGAGGCACCCAGGGGCCCAGTGGGTGACACACAGGTGAGGGTCTCCAGGAGAGACCTTTAGGTGGTGTCCAAAGGCGCTGGTCCCCCTGGAGTGCCGTGGCAGGGAGCAAGCTCACCCACACACCACCCACACATCACCCCAGTCACCCTTCACCCTACCCTGCTGGAGCTGGCTGAGCATGGCCAGTCCCATCTGAAGCCCGGTTTCCATCTGACCAGCGGGTCCAGCTCTCCTTGGACAGATGTCTCCAGCTTCCTTGTTTTCTCCCTCTGCCTTCACCAGCCACCCCAACTGTGGGTCAGTGGGGGACCCCTCTGCTTAGTTTGAGAAGTAAAGGCGTGTGGATACGCCCCCCTCTCTGCCAGCAGCCTCCTCCCCTTGGTGGGGACAAGCCATCGTGGACCACAGCGTGGGGTTCTCCACAGCAGGGTGTGGGATTCTACGGTTCTATGAAACCTGCTGCTTACAGAGAGTGGCCAGGACTTTGGTGCTCAGGGTAACACCGAAGGGTCCATGCTGAGCACCCTTTTCCCACCATAACCATGATAACTCCTCTAAGCCTAAAAAATTAATGTTTAGCCTCAAACCAGAAGTGGTTCTTTTACAAAGAGGGCTTAAAGCACATCAGCCGAGCCATCTCCAAAATTGCTGCACGCCAGGCTTTTGAGGGCAGACACTAAGGTCCATGCTCCTCTAATCCTTGCCACCAGGCAACCCTTGTCCCTCTGCTGAGCCCAGGGAGACCGGCCCCACTCTTCAGCCTCCTCCTCCTGCCTGCAGGCCTGCACTGGCGGGCAGCTCTGGCTCTCCCCAGGCACTGCCCCAGGCACACAAATGGGCTCCCAAGAACCAGGGGAAGGAAGGAAAGTGCCCTTGGAGAGCCCAGGTGCCCGCAGGAGAACAGCCCTGGGGCACCAAAGTCCAGTCCACTCTGGAACCACTCAGTCCACTCAGAGGTTTAGGCTGAATTTGCAGCCCCTGGCACCACCAGAGAAAGCTGGAAAAGGAGCATCTTCAGAAGGCAGCACCAATGGCCACAGAGGACAGAAAGCCTGGGGTTGCTCACCTGGATGGGACCGTAAGAAAGGTATTTACCCAAAAGGCTGTGTAAGCAGAGAAAAGTGTCCAAAAACATGACCTATGTACATTAGAAATGAGACTTTAAGTAGGAGAAGCCCCCAGAGCTTAGCACATTTCTCCTTTCCCTGCCACCCTGAGGATAGGGAAGGAGGCGCCGGCTCACTCCGGGCAGGTCAGTAACAAAGAGAAGGAGGACGGGGGTCTCCTTCCACCCCCCCAGAGCAAGCGCTTTCCCCCATAAAGCCAAGTCCAGGTCAGCACGGGGGGTGGGGGACACAGCCACGGCCCCAAGCTCCCATCAGGGCCCAAAGCATCGAAACGGGCTCCGGCCGGCCAACCACCACTACATATTTAGGCATCAAACTCCATAAAGGAAGCACAAGACGCCTTACAGAATAAATTGAGTACATTAGAAAAAGCCCAAAGGGGAAAAATAGATTTTTGGAACGTGTTCTCAATCTCATTAATTCGGAAGACAGCCTTGGAGGGGAAAAAAAATTATTATATTCCTCCCTAAACTATTATCCACTCTTCAGAGTGTATCATATGAAAACAGTTATATAAAAGAATAAATTATATTTGGAATGGCAAGAACCCCAGAATAAAGCTAGGAACTCTGATGTTCCCATATAAAGATAGGAGACAGTTATCTGTTCCAAATTCTCGAGTTTTCTGCTGCGCCAATTCAAATTCACTACATACCAGCATGGCCATAGAACGGGGGCTCCACCCATGTAATCTTGGAACGAGCAATAATCCCCCAAACTATCAATTTAATGTATGGGGATACAAAATGAGACAAGAATGTACTCACAGAGCAAGCAATCCATTAGCAGCACGGCGAAAGGCACCAGAACGTGCGCACAGGAATATCGATTTAAAGCGACATTTGCATTGGAAGACCAGCTCTGAAATTAGGAGTTTTGCATGCAGACATCGTAGATTCTGCACATTAAAAAGCCATTACTTGATCCAATGTGAAATTTATTTTGTGTTTTATTTTCTACCATTTGTTCAGTGTTGTGGTGCTTGGCTGGCACCAGAAAAAAAGATCCCGGAGGTTTGGGGGGGGTTAAACTAACTGTTCTTCAGATCAGCTTTACAGCCCACCTCACTTGGGCTCTCTTGAGCAGCAGAGGAATGGGGAAGGTTAAGGGGTGGCTCTGCTTCAAGGATGGAGCCAGGCAGGGTCTCTTCGCCTAAGCACACGGAGATGCCCCAGGGTACCGGCTGGACCCGAGCTCCCCCTTCCCCTGCGTTATAGCCGAGATGGATAAAACCCTGCCTTGTCACAGGCTTCTGCAGATGCCCCATGTCCTCCAAAGCCTGGATGCTGGCAGCCCAGTCCAGCCATCTCTGCCCCAGGAGCACGGGGCTGGCGTGGGATCAGGTGATGCAGCACACAGGGAAGGAGGATGTGATCCCACAATCCGCCAGCTCCCGAGCCCCGGTGAATGTCCGGTCACATCTGAAAATGCAGAAGGGGCAAGTTCCTCACCTAAACTGAACAAGTGATGAGCAGAGCTCAGAGGGATCTTTCCAAGTGCCCTTTCCAGTTCAGAAGAAATGGGCATGCAGAGGCGTGGGAGCATCCCAGCACCTCCACATGCCAACAGCAAGAGGCGAGGTGATGGAGACAAGGCCAAGGGCTCATTTTCGATCAGGTCAACCCACAGATTTTAAACCAGTCCAGTGCCCAGCACGGAGCCCCTTCCTTCACCCCTCTGAAGTCTGTAGATGAAATTGCTTATTTTCTCCAGTTCTACCAGTCTCATAAAAAAATAATTAAAAAGAAATAGAGAATCTTTGCTCTTGCACCACAGCAGCACCACATCCAGCCTCTCCCTGTGCCCTCTGGCACCGTGCGTCGCAGCCAGCGAGCGGCACCGCAAGCGAGCGCCCTGGAAGGCAGCCGGCAGCCAGCAAAGAGGTCTGTCCAAGCCATTGGGATGGATACACAGATAAACCAGGTCAGCTAAGTGTTTCCATCCAAGCCAGACAGTGACTAAGAGACGGCATTAATTTGTTACTCAGCCGAAGTCAAACTTTTCAGACCCAGAAGAGCCAAATGGCTGTTCCAAGTGAAAAAATACTGCAGGATGCATTCCTTCGCCCTGTCCCAACAATACCCGGGGATTCATGACTCCAGGATGGAGTTGACAGCTCTTCCATATATCACAAAGAATAACAAATGAACCTTCCTGGTTTCCTTTTCACTCCTCAAATGCTGTTTACTGGTCGCAAGCAGACGCACGTCATGTTCACGCAGCGCCCCGGGAGGTGGAGGGCTGTACGAGCTCCACATGCTGTTACTGCAGCAGATCAAATCAACACAGAAACCAAAACTTTGGTTTATTGGCATTTCTGATGTCAGCACAGAGAATAAAAAAGCAGGCCCAAGGGAGAATCCACCTTCCACCCCCTTCTGCATTCATGATGGCACACATGAGATTTACCCAGAGATGTGAGACCAAGAAACAGAAACAGATGAACCCTCTGGTGCTTGGAAGCTCTTCCAAATTTCTTTGAAATCTGAAATACTGCTCAAATCCCTGTGGCCCTTGCATAGTCCCCATGTGCAGCAAGGCCAGGGCAGCACCTCCGTGCCCAGGGCGCAGGGACCACCAGGCCCAGGTTATGGGGCAGGAGCCGAAGCCTCACTGCAGAGCCCAGCAATCCCACCAGCAGCTGTCACAGCAACAGCTTCTTTATTGATTTTCTACTTCTGGGGCCTCCACAAAATGGCATTTTCAAGGCCCAAACTCAGAGCTGGGCAGGACTCATGGACAACACCATGTAAGGTGGCACCAACCAGGGGCAGCCGCGCACAGAGAACGTAGCGGAAGGCTTCCTCAGTCCCTCTGGCATCACAACCCTTTGGCCTCAGGCTGAGGCTGCAGAGCCCGGGGCACCGTGGGGTCCCCTGGGGACACAGTGGGGTCCCCTGGGTGCCCCACACGGTGGCCACACGTCCACCGCCTGCAGGCAGAGGTGTTCACACCCTGTCAACCTGGAAAACCCCCGCACAGCAGAGTTCTAAACACACGCACTGCCACAGACACTGCATCCAATTCCATCTCAAACACTGGCCTCAGAAAACTACGAGCAAAACCCACAGCTATGGCAGGATAGAGCCTCGGTAAATCCCTGCAAAGAACACAGACAATGTAGCACTAACATCCTATTTTATAAAATGCAATGCTTTCTCACAGTAGATCAAACCCGGGTTCCACAGAGCGCTCACCTCCAGCATTCCTCTTTTGCCAGTCTTCCCCATAAGTCATTCCAAGCTGCCATGTAGCAGAGCTAGAAATCCAGCTACCCTCTGCCCCCCAGCACACCCCCTGCACACCTCGCTGTTGCCTGGCCCCTCCTGAAACCCACTGATCCCCTCTCCTCCATCCCTCAGGACATGTGGACTATTCTTAACGCACAATCAGCCAAGCTTAAGCAACCCATTTGAGGCAGTGGGTGATGCCCAGAGAGGACCCAGCCCCAGGAAGGACCTGCAGAGCAGCATCCTGTCATTTGAGAGACAGTGCAGCAAAGGTCCTCACATCCTTATGGACATGAAGACTAGGGAGAAAGGGAATGTGTCGACTCCACCTGGAGAAAGGGGATGTGCCAAACTCCACCTGGTCTCCAGTAAAACTCCAACCAACTTCAGCTGAGCCAAACCTCGCCTCCATGCAGAAGGTGACAAACAGGCAAAAAAGTGACTCTTACGTGCACACAGGGCCTCCTCCCCTGGCAGGTGATGCATGGTTGAAGGACTGTGCTGAAGTGCAGCGGCCGCTCAGGTGGTGGGTGACACATCCTGCGTGCAGAATGCACATCTCTGAAAGCTGCTGGGCTTTTAGGGCTGAACAGGCTCTGCTGCTCCTCCTCCTGCTGCCCACAGCCCTTCCGTGTCGCACCTACTGCCTGGTCCCCACCCTGCAGCTCCTGCCGGTGTCCTCACGCTCGCCCCATCCTGCCGGATCCTGCCCACCTGTGGATCGCTGGGCACGGGGAAGCCTTTGGAGCTGAGGTAATGTATCAGGCCAAACCAAGAGGCCACCGAGCAGCCGCTGCTCGGAGCCACAATGGCTTGATGCCAGCTCCCACGACGCTCGCCGGAGCAGTCCCTGCTCCATCACATCCTCCCACGTGCAGGAATGTGGGCATCGGTTGCCTCCGCCCTGCACAGGCCAGCAGCACCCAGGCTGCCTGCTGAGCCCATTGCCCCTTCTGGCCTGCATCACAGCCAGATCCACGATGCCTCCAGGAACCATGTGAAAAAAACAACTGCCTTGAATTCATTTTAGCTTTTTCCCAGCAAATCTCCCTGGTGCTCCCTTAGTTCTGGTATTAAATCACTCACCATCTCCAGAACATTGAGACCTGCACACAGCCCCCTGCTTCTTCCTTATCCTCCACCTCTTCTTCCTTCTTCTCCTTGTCCTCCTCCCTTCCCTTCTGGGGTGGCCCGGGCTCTTTCTGCCGGGAGGGCAGCAGCCCGTCCCAAGATTCCTATCTGGCCACCCGCAGCCTCTCTCCACAATTACAGGCCTCAGTGGCTGTCCCAGGGTGAGCAGCAATGACAAACCTCGAGGCAACTTCCATGGAAATGTCCTTTCAGAGGCAGGTTTATCCGCTCCTGCCTTCTCCTGTCTGGAGAAGAGCCTCCCGCATACACCCGCAGTGTGGCAGTCAGAAACAACCAGGCAAAGAGCAGCAAGATTACCTCAATGTGTCCCTAGAAAACAAGGGTACAGGCGTTCCCTCGGGACCCTGCATCACCCCAGCAGCCCCAGTCTCCAGTCCCAGCTCTTTCCCAGAAAGGACAGGGCTGGGGGGGCCAGGGTGGCCGTCCCCAAAAGTGGGATAATGGCTGGCAACGGCCCACAGCTTGCGTGAGCCCTGCGTGTGCAAAGATAAAGCGACCCTTTAATGCTACATCCAAACGGCTGCTGGTGGGTTTTCCTAAGCCCATGACAGCATTTGGCAGGCACCCTCGTGCTGTCTGGCCCTGGCAAGCTGTGGGTGCTGGGGCTGGGGCTGGGCAGCGCAGGGTACAGCCCCGGCCGGCGGCTGCAGGAGAAGCCTTGTACACCTGGGCTTGGGGTGTGGCTGTACCCTAAAGAGGCACAGCCTGGGGCTGATGCCAGTGGGGACACCGGTACCATGGCTCTCATGAAGCACTCACTCCACCTCTGACCTCTTGAGCCTGACCATCACAAAAGCCCAGAAGCCTCATCCAAAGTGCAAAGCTGGGAAATCACAGCTCCAGTGGACAACAAAACCCACACTCCTCAGAGAAACTCCTTCTCTGGGGTATGATGAGCTTACAGCTCCTCTCCCCACACACCTCCCCATACTCCACAAGCAATAAACGACCTTTTCAGCTTGTTCCCCCTGTCCCACAGGAGTTAATGAACCCACAACCCCTTCTCAACCTTAACCCCGCTACAACTGCCAGCCCTGTCAGGTGGACTCTTGGTACAAAGTCACCACAAGTGCACCACAAACTTTGGAGATGCAGCCTCTGCCCTAAGGAAGAGTTTATGTCCTGTTTCCCAGCTCCCACAGTTGACACCATAAAAGCCCTCACAAATGACCAGAAGGCCAGTAACCCCAGTGCTGCCCAACCACGCTGTTCCACTCGGAGTCAGCAACTGCTCCAGGAGTTCCCCAGGTCACCCACTGTTGGGTTGCCCACTTATTTCAGGGACACGAGGCACCACAGGGAGGATGCAGGAACCTCTGGTCCAGAGCTCGCTTGTTGTAAGCAAAAAGCACCCCAATATTGCTGATCACAGGCATCCACTAAGCACCACCCACTGATGGAGAGAGTCCCTTCGAAACAAGGGGCGCACAGCCCAGGGCAGGGTGACAAGAGGAAAGGCAGAAGAAGAACTGACTGACCTGAGATACAGAGGCTCCTGCATCCAGATCCCACTTCATCCCAGCAACAGCCAAAACCTTACCAGGGGTTTGTATGAAAGCCCCTGATCTTCGCTGAGCTCCATCCCTGGCCTCTGCGTGTTCTCATGTCAGGAGACAATCACTGCCCCAAACCAATTTCAATCCAAATAACACTAAAAAAAATACTGTGAGGATTAAATGACCTGGCAAGTCACAGGCACTGCCTAGGATGGAAAACTCTCTTGCACCAGTGGCAGGATCACATGACCCTTCTGGTGCTCGGACCATTGGCCTCAGGTCCCCCCACCCGGCTAGAGACAGGTTCAGCAGCCGCTCCTGCAGGCAGTGGGAGGTCAGACACACACACACATCCACACATGTGTTCTGTTGAAGAGTGTGGTTCCTAGGACTGCTCCCATGGGCAGCAGGGCATGATGCTGCCCTGGCCGGGGTTGGGATGCGCTGCATCAGAAGACAGGCGAGCTGTGCCTCCAGCAGGCCCCGGGAGTGCTGCCTCTGCCACGCGGTGTTTATGCTGCTGCAAGGGAAGAAATTAAAGAAATCAATCCTATTTTGTTCATGCCCAGTAAACACTCGCTAGAGAGTCATGATCAAACCTTGCATATGCTCATCCCCAAGCCTGGGCAGGAGCAAACAGTGCTGGGTACCACAGGCTGGTCCCAGCGTGGCACAGCAGCCCTGGGCTGGAGTGGGGATGTGGGGGCTCTCAGGAGGAGCAGGATGGGTGCTGCCAAGGCAGGAGGGAGGAAGACAGGGGTGTCAGTGCACAAGGAGGCTCAGCCAGGGATGTGGGCACCAAGGGCTTGGCAGGGCAATGTAAAGGATTTGCTGTGCAGGAAAAGTTGGGCTTAGATGAGATGGCACAAGAGGAGCTGGGGAGGAGAGGGAAGGTGCAGCCTGAGCTCTGCTGCCAGTATGGAGAAGGGCAGCAGAAACCACCCTCCACGGACTGGCACCATGGAGTGGCACGGATTGGCTCTGCCGCAGCTGGGGTCTCCCTGCCTGGCCCCTGCCCCAGCCAGTCTGGAGCATCCTGGCATCTTGGGCTTCCCAGCAGCAGCACAGTGGGCACGGCTGCCTGCTCCAAAAATGAATTGGGAAAGCCAGGCCAGGGGCAAAAGGGTCCTGCTGGGAGAAGAGAGGAGAAGAGGAAATTCAAGAAAAAATAAATAGGGAAGAAAAAGCTGCTGTGTAAGAGATGCAGGAGGGGGAAGGAAAAAAAAAAGAAAAAAAAAAGTTGAACAGAAATCCCTGGGGAATTGTGGAGGAGAAGAAAGAGTGGAGACATGCCAGGCGAGCCAGAGGGAGAGCCAGTGAGCAGGAAGCGCCTAACTAGGATGGAGACAGAGATACTACAAAATCACAGTGACGTTGTGCCGGAGCTGCAGCGGTTTCCAAAACAACTCCAAGCTCCAGAGCCCAGAGAGGGAGTGAGAAGCATGGGAGAAGTGGAAAGGAGATGGGGTTCCGTGCTTAGAGGGAGCTGGGACAGAAGCTCGATGAGTCTGCGGAGCCGAGCCTGCTCCCGGCTCCCTGTTGGTCTGCATCGGCGGGACAGGCTCTGGGGAGCCGGCAGACACGGAGACAGAAGTTATAGCAGAGCCAGGCAGCACCAGAAAAGAAACTCCTGAGGGTGTTTTCCTAATTGACACGTACAGTGAAATCCCAGTCCCCCAAAGCCCCTGTCTGCAAGAAGGTAAATGCTCGATGCTCCCGAGAAGCAGAGCCAAGGAGTGAGCAACAACAGAGACGGCGACCCAGAGGAAATAAATCTGCACTGAATGGAAACCACACACGGCGCGAGCTGTCCCGAGGCTTTGATGGGGCTGCCCGGGGCGGGGGCACACGGGGAGGCTGTGCCAGGGCGCCTGGGCAGACTCAGGGCTGTTGGCAGAAGGGAGAGAACAAAACGAGAGGAAGGCAGAGCGAACCCCCCGGGGGTCCAGCTGCGATGCCCCTCGAGTGGGGCTGGCGATGCGAAGCTGCCTGGCCGTGCCCCCAGCCCACCCCGGCAGTCAGACACAGCCATGTGGGAGGGTGACTCAACAGCCAGGGTGACTCCAAACAAGGACATTCCTTGGCTGCAGGGACAACCTGGTGACCAAGCAGCTTCTCATTCACAGAAGGGATTTACCCTTTTTCCAGGCAGGGAGAGTCCGGCAGAGACCTTTGCACCCTCCCAGGGTCTGCACAGGACCCCATCATCACAGCACAACTTCTAGGAAGTCCTTTTGGAAGAGATTTCTCTGCCAGAACGCTACAAGCAAGATGGAGAAACCCATCTTGATGCCTTCGCTTGCACCTCCCTTGCAATGTTGCCAGAGCTCAGGTAGACGTCAAACTAGCAGGACTGGTATCATCAGTCCTCAGGAGCCACAGTCCAAATGCCCCCCAGGCCAGGGACCCCTTTGGTGAGGTTGGCCTGGGCACGTGTGCCATGGTGCCCACTTGCACCATCATGGTTCAGCTGAGACTGGGAGCTGGTCGATCTCAACCCTCCAGCTGCAGCCATCCCTGCAGTACCCACAACTGCCCCATCCTTCTGATGGCCCTGAAGGCAGCCAGGATGCCTGGAGCAGTGGCTCCTGGCACAAGGTAGGTGGGATGGGGTTCTTTCAGCATGCATCCTCCAAGGACAGAGCTAACTAGGATTTCACAAACTGTTCTCCCACTCCTCCTCTCACAGCTCTTATTGCCTGCATGTTTAGGGAAGCTCTGACTTCTCCCATCTCCCCAACTTTAGATGAGTTCTTAGCAACTCACTGGGCAACTCGCCGTGGGCTGGAGGCACCTCTGCAACTTCTCCACTGCCTGCCTGGTCACAGCCATGGCAAAGGCAGCAGCCTGAGTGCCCCCCGACCTCTGCTGTCAAGGTTTTACCTACTTCAAAGTTGGAGTCCAGCTGCTTTCATGGGCCTGTCACAGTTGTTAATTGGCAAAGCAGTAATTTGGGCTGTCAGGGTGCTGCAGCTGATCCTGGGGGTCAGGTACCCTGCAGCAATCCAGGCCTGGATCACGACAAGACACAAAGCTGCCCACTCTGCAAGCACTGTGTGATGAATGTATGAGGTCTCAGTCCTGTCCTACTGCTCCCACAGCTTCTGCCAAGCAACAGAGTGTGCAGACGACACTGCTGAACGCGCTGGCCCGCAGGAGGTTGGGTGCCAGGACAGGCCTGCCAGGACAGGTCTGGGGTGGGGAAAGGGGCTCCCAGCCCTGTGTCACACTCCAAGAGAGATGCGTGGGGCAAGCTGGCTGGACCATCTCCCTTGGCCTCCCAAACTCTCACCAAGCTTGGCCACGAGCCCAGCTCCCAAACCTCCCCCCCGTGCCCGGGGCAATCCTCGGGATGGCAGCGAGGCCTCTGAGCCAGGGAGAGAGGAGATCGCTAGGACCACAGCTCCACAGGACCCAGCAGGAGATGCAATGGGTACCAGCACAGTGCTGTCCCCTCTGCACGGGCTGGCTGACTCTGAGGTGGTGGCACCCAGAGAGCAGGGTGGCCCAAGCCTGTCAGTCTCTCCACAGCCCCCTTCCAAGCTCCCTATTTAAACCTCTCCACGGCTGCCTGCCTGCCCGGGGGTGAGAGAGCCTGACTCACACACTAGAAGAAATTAATAAGCAAGCAGAGAAGATGGGCTCATCCCATCCACCAGGCAGCATGAATCACTGCCTCTCCTGACTGTCTCATGTATTGTTCCAGCACTGAGTCAGTGCTGCTGCGCAGGTTAACAAGGGGAGAAATGAAAAGTTATGGCCTATGAAACACAGCAGTGCTGACAAACGAGAAAAGAAGTCCTACTGTAAGAAAGCTAATAGGACTGCCCACAGAGTCCCAGAAAAGAAATGCTCCGTGCTCCAGCCTTCCCCTCCACAGAAATCAAACCTCCTGCCTGCAGCACGGGCAACGCGCTCAGCAGCAGTTTTCTTTCTGTTTAAAAGCTGCCACCTCTGTATTTATCATTTTAAATGTGCAATATTAATTGAATGACGTGGTCTGGTTGTACTTCTCACCCCGACTGGGACACCTCTGTCACACACACACAACCCCATGCCTTGCCCACTGCCCCCAAACTCACAGTCCTGGCCCATTGCTTCCTCCAAAAGTACAAAATGGGATTTTGAAGGCAGAGTAGTAAAACAGTAACTCCTGGAGCAAGTTCTGTCTCAGGAGAGGGGTCCTTCTCAAGGGCCAAGCCCTCCAGCTCCTCTCCAAGTTGCCAGGTTGTTCCAGCTCTCCCTGGTAAGGAGAAACCCTGCCTGTTCTTCCCAAACATGCAAACCCCGTGTCCCACCCTCAAACAGCTCCTGCCCTGCAGCGACGCCTCAGTGTGAACAGGAATCACTTGCTGGGCCTCACAAAATAACACCTCAAAATAAAACAAGAGACGCAGGGACTCCGACTGCTGCAACAACCTGCTGTTTGAGGGGGGGACGGAGCTTCTCAAGCCCTCTGAGGGTCCTTGTTCTCCAACAACCTACACGCGCTGCAACCCGGAAAGTACTTAACTGATGCACAAGGCAAGGCTATAAAATCTTGGGAGAAACAGGGGACCAGAACCTGATTGATTTGATGGAGCAGAGAGATGAGAAACAGCCTGGGAAATGGGGTCAGCTGCTGCTCTGTCCTTAAACACCAACATGAATTAGAAACCTCGCCTGTGCCCTAAGTGATTCTTCCTGATCATATCATCCGCAAACGAGTCTCATCCTCCTTTGACACCAGCTAATGAATTGGCTTTGAAGACACTGCATGGCAGTGAGTTCTGCTGTTAATGCCTCCTATATAAGCAGCACTTCCCCACAGCAGTGCTTCATCTCCTTCCTTGCAGCCCTGTGTAAGGTATTTCCGCCCAAGAGAAAGACCACAAAGCACTCAAAGGCCACTCTGAGACTCACAGTGCCACTCCCCAACCATCGACCCTGCCACGCCGAGGCTCCAGCGCAGCTCTGCCAGCCCTTGGCATCTCAGATGGATGCTCTGCCCCGAGTGCTCCCAGCAGTCCCCTTCATCACCCTGCACCCCACTCCTAGCGACTGCGGTGGTGGTGGGGGCTCTGGGTGGGTCTGTGGGGCCTACTTGTCCATCATCCAACCCAGTGTCATCCAATCTTCAACAACCCTAGCAAAAGCTAATCTCAACGAACCATCAACTCAAAACAAACCAGCAAACACTCAAAAATCCAGCAAGCACCAGGTTACCCCCGTTTTCTCCGACAAGGATCTAATTCAGCTCTAAGAGGACAGTTATTATTATATATTAAATGAATGGCAATTGATTAAGAGCGTATTCATTGAAACTGGGTGGATGGGTAATAAGATACCTGTCTGTTACATAGCTGTGAAACCACACTGAATATGCTTCTAATGACCAACTGGTATTTACTTAACATTCAATATCCATCACTAAGAAAGGTCTTGCTAGTTTTAATAAGCCTCTGTTATTTTATGTTTAATTAAATACCATCCACTATTAAAAACATATTTAACTGAGGTCAAAACCAGTAAAAACTGTATCTTATAACACAGCTGCTAAGCCTCAAATATCTTCTTAATGATTAATTGGGATTTAGCACATGATTGCTGTCCTACCGAGAGCGGCTGGAAAGCGGAAGCTCAACGACTCGGGGACCAAAGTGCCTTGCTCTGCAAACAATTCTGCTGCTTAAATAGTTTGGCTAATAGAAATCAAACAGAGCAGAGGGAGCCTCAGTCACTCCACAACCCAGCTTTGGAAAATGCAGGACACAGCAGGGCCACTTCCACAGCGCCTGCTGGACAGTGCCAGGCAGCACAGGGGAGCCAGGACCGCTGTCACCCTGTGCTTGGAGACCCCGCAGGCCAGGACGGCAGCAGAATCTCTCTGCCCCAGCTTCAGCACAGAACTGGTGGGCCCAGGGACTCCTGAAGGGACGATTGCAGTTGGGATTGTGAAAAGCTTCCTGTCTGGTTGGGCTGGCCGCACCTACAGCCTCTCCAGCGGAACCAACGGTGTCTGGAAGAAGCTGGAGATGGTTTTGCCACGATGGTCCAAAACCTTGACGTTAAAAACTAAAACCAAGAGACATTTCCATGCTAAGGGACCAACGAGCTCCCAAAACCAAGGAGCCTGCAAGCACAAGTCCTGAAAGAGCAGCAGAGCAAGGATGGATGCTTCTGACACTGCTCTGCACAAGCACCCTCTGTATCCTCCATGAAGGCAGAACGGGAGCCACTCACTCACCCAGCCTGAGCACCCAGAGCACCACATACCCATTGCTGGGCACAGAAACAACTGATGGGGGAGAAGTGCCTCTTGGCAAGGGGGAAATAAGCTTGAACAGGGAACAGGAAGAAATCCAAAGTGTGTCAACACTCAGGAAAAAGCCATTCCACCTCTGTGACCTCCTGCAAGATTTGGTTTTATTGTTTTTGTTTTGCAAGCCCTTGAAAGCAAAATCTGATACTAGGAAAGAATTAAATATAGCAGCACAAACCCACACAGATTGCACAAGAAAACCATTTCAATATAGAAACCGTGATAACGAATATGAAGGCAGAGAAAATATCAAGGGAGGAAATCCAACGGGTCCTTCCCTTCTGCTGTTCCCTTCCTAAGCTCAGGCATGCTGGTGAAATAGAGGTTAGACAGTGGGCTGTGCACTTTGGTCCTGGGAAATGAGTCAAGAGTCTGGAATAGGTGCTCAGCACCAGGCAAACCTGGTGGCAACCGTTTTATGAGCTCATTCACTTCACTTGGAGGATCCTTCACATGTCAGACCTCAGTTTCATGATGCTCTCAAGAGATGCACTGAGGAAGTGTCACAAAGGAGTTGCTCACCCCAGCTGGGCAGCTGGACTGGGCTGGAGATAACTAAAGGTCTACCTCAAAGTCATGTCTTAAGAGTGAATCATCGTCATGACATACCAAAAGCATAAGAAAACATTCCCATGCTAAGCATGAGGAGGGGTTGTCGTAGAATCAGAGAGAGGTTTGGGCTGGAAGCAACCTTAAAGCTCATCAGCCCAATCCCTTGCCATGGGCAGGGACATCTCCCACTCCATCAGGTTGCTCAGAGCCTTGTCCAGCTTGGCCTTGAAAGTTCTCAGGAATGGGGCATCTGTCACCTCTCTGGGCAGCCTCTGCCAGAGTTTCACAATCTTCACTGTAAACAATTTCTTCCCTAGATCAGGGCTGAAACTCTCTTCTTTTAGTTTAAAACCATTCCCTCTTATCCTATTCCCTCTTATCCTATTCCTACAGGCCCATCTTTCTCTCCAGCCTCCTTTCAGTACTGGGAGGCTGCTCTAAGGTCTCCCTGGAGCCCCCTTTTCTCCTGGCTGATCAACCCCAACTCTCTCAGCCTTTCCCCGTAGCAGAATTGTTACACCTCTCTGGTCACTTTTGTAGCCTCCTTAGGACTCGCTCCAACAGGTCCATGTCCTTCCAGTGCTGAGGCTTTGAGGGTTTCAGAGATGGATGCAGCACTGCAGGTGAAGTCTCACCAGAGCAGAGGGGCAAAATTCCCTCCCTCGCCCTGCTGGTCCCACTGCTTTGGATGCAGCCCAGGACATGGCTGGCATGAGATTTGGCATGAGATTTCCAGATCTCATGGAGAGTGGTTGGACAACTACAGCATCCAATTCCCTCAGGACTCTGGGATGCATCTTGGCAGTCCCCATAGACTCGCACATACCCAGGTTCCTCAGGTGGTCACAGACCTGATCTTCTCTCACAGCTGGAGGGACTTTGCTCCCCCAGTCCTTGCCTTATGGTCCCTCCACTTGAGAGCTGTGGGAAGAGAGGCTGCCAGTGAAGACTGAGGCAAAAAAAGTTGTTGACTACCTCAGCCTTCTCTTTTCCTTTTTTTTTCTAAATCCCCACACCAAGCAGGCATCTCTGGAGGAAACCTCCACGTTACCCAGTATTTCTGAAAACAAAAGAGACCTCTGGAGTCCAAGCACCTTACAGAGAGGGAAGCATTTCAAAGAAGACCAGGTTGGTTGCCTCTCTGCCTTGTGGGCAGGTTAGTTAGAGGCTGCCCCCACAGACGCTCCAAGGAGAAGACATGAATGGTAAAGATCTCTTGGGATGATGCTTGTGGAATAATCACATCACCAAACAACATCTCTCACCTCTCAAATCTAAGCACCAGGAGGAAAGCCCCATTGGTGTTTACTTCCTTCTCCAAGCACTGCAGTGTATGAATATATAGACACACAAATGTATAAACCACCTCCTCGCTCTTCACAACACCCCTCCCATGAACTGGCCACACCACAATGGTAAACAGTCCACAGGAGATACCATCTGAGCTGCTTCAAAGCCATGGAGCTGACTAGATAAAGAGCAGAGGTGTCTGTCTGAGGGATATGTTGATTAAGGATGTCTTAATCTCCAAATCAGCCTTGGAGACCTTGCTGGAATATTGACTGCTGCCTCACAATGCCATGGAAGGAGCTCACCACAGGATCTGTCCTGTCTCATTCAGGACAAGTCAGTGGATATGAAGTGCCAGGAGGAGCCCTCTAGAGATGCCTGCCTTGCCCAGAGGAGGACAACTGCTCTCTACACGTTCATCTTTACCAGACTGTGTTGGACTTCTCTCTTTCACCTTGTCAGGAACATTTGCCTATCTTAAAGCAATTTAATCTCACTTTTGATCGAGTCTTCATAAGGACGAAGGAGCACCTTTTCCACCAACAGAAACATGGTCCCATGCACATGTTTACTTGAGGCTCCAAACCATCATCCTTTTGAGTTCAAGTGTTGCCAGGAGAACATTACACAGCTGAACATGTGAACATGTGGGATGAGGAGATGGAGAAGGGCTGAAGCAGCCTCCACAGAGATGTCTTTGCAAGTTTATCTCCCTAACAGCAAATACAATCCTTGGCCCAAAGCTGAGTGAGGCCAGCCAAGCCCTCTGCAGAGGAGGACAACTAAAACACACACAGGACTCACAACAGAGCCAAATCCCACTTCCATTTCTACTGAAGATTTCTTACATCACTTGAGACATATCACCAGGCACAAGCTTGACATCCTCTTTTCCATATCTGCAATGGAGGCATCTGCTCCAGCCAACGGCAAGACGGGGCTATCTCCAGAGACATCATCCCTCTCATCTGTTTTACACACCCATCCACACAAGCCAACAATACCCTGATGATGCCCATTTCTCTCCACCACTACCGAAGGGAGTCCAGACACCCAGCCCAGACTCGCACACCCGCCCTGCCGTGTCTCTATTTGCACAGACAAACCCCACCCCTCGTGTTTCCATGCCTCAGTTTCCTCTGCTGCAAAAGAAAAACAGAAGGCGAATGCCATCCCAACCCAACCACAGCAACACAGCGAGGCTTAATTCATTACAGCCTGCAAACCACCCCGAGATCCTCCACTGCTCTATAAACCCAGCCCTGATATTTGTTTAACCCCGCCGCGCAGTCGGAGGCAGCACCCAAAGCCACAGCCCCGCTGGCTTCTCGCAGCCGGCCCCGGCCCCACCAGGGGTGGCAGATGGATCGGCTCCTGCGAAACAACAACTTCCTTCTTTCTTTTCACTGGAGTTAACTGGGATTTAGCCTTGGATTTCAGTCATGTTTTGTGGCCAGCCTTTCTGGAGACAACCACCCGCCTGATGCTGGGGGAGTACGAGATGTCTAAAACCACGGGCAGTTCGGTTTGTTTGGATTCAATTCTTCCCGGCGTTCAAAATCCTGGGAAAATGAAGATACGATGCTGGGGTGAAATTTTTGTTTTGGAAATAAGTTTTAGACGGGGGGCAACTGGTTGTCTGGCCAACCAGTTGGGAGGCTGGGCTCCCTCCCACCCTCAGTTTGGCTCTCCCAGGCTTCTCAGTCGGAGCAGGAGTTTGTAAGCACGATGGGGATGTGCGTGGCCTCCGAGATATTCGGGAGCTCGCAGGCCAAGCAGAGCACACAGGCACCCACAGAGCTTGCCCTCCGCCAAAACCCGACACCGCTCTGGAATGTAGAAAATTGCAAATGATACTTTAATTCCACAGTCACTCAACGGTAGCTCCAGCCATGGGAAATACTGGGAAAGGCGCATGCTTGGGAGCGCTCACACGGAGCATGTCCAGCCCCAGCCTAATCCGCTGGGCTGGAAACCACGCTATCTTTATGAGAACGTCCAGCCCCATCAAGTCATGTCCACCTGCCTGCCCTTGAATCAGCAAGAAATGCTGTGAGGCTTCAGCCAGCTCCAGAGCCACAAGGCAGCTTACGCCATCTCTCTGCCAGCACCGGGACACAGCAACGCAGGCACTGCAGCTCCATGACCACACAGCCTTTTCCTCCAGCCTGGGCACTGCAAATCTCATCACTGCCCTCTCCATCCAGAAAGCTGTTGTGCTGGGTGGTTTTGTCCAAATGCCCTTTCTCTCCATAGGGAAAATCCCCAAGCACATCCTGCATCCCCCAGGCAGGGCGCTCCCCTCCCAACGCTCAGCAGAGGTTGAGCCGTGGCCGCAATTGGCCCCAGCTCCTGGCGCTGAGCCATGTGCCTCACTCTCTCCCCAGCCACCTCCAGCTGCCATCCTGTATTGGGCACGCTGAGGTTGTGTCCCCTGCCCCACCAAGGGGACGTGCTCAGCCACAGCATTTAAGGAGCCTGCAAAACCTGTGGGACCCACACCCCAAGTCCTCTGCTCCCCCAGGAGCTGCTTTGCACCTTGAGTCACCTCTGCAGGGGGAAATACCCATCAGGAACAGATCCGTGGGATCCCAGCAGTGATGAAGAGTCAGAATAGACCCAACAAAACCAAACGCAGATGATATGGTACATTCAGAAGATCACCATCAGGAGGACATGGATTTATCATCATGAGGGAGGATCCAAACTTCAAAATGGTTTGCAGTTAAGATTTAACACCACCCGGTGCTCAGCCAAAAGTGTTAGGAGAGGAGAAGAGGCTCAGCACGTCAGGATGAAGGATGCTCTCACATTTCAGGAACTTCCTGCTCCAGTTTCAGGTCTTCCTTCCTTCCTCTCAAGCTGTCCTCTCTGAAACCAGTGGTTTTGGAGACCAAAGAATAGCACAATTTGCTTCTCTGTTGCTGAGAAGGGGTTTTCAGGTCCCTGCTCTCATTCTCCGATAGCTCTCAGTGGCATCCAAGGGGCAGGAGAGGACAGCCATTCCCAGAGAGGGGTCACCTCCCACACCTCAGGAGACCTTTCTTGACCCCTGTCTATGCTCCCACCTCCCCCCTGCCTGCTCACTGACAATGGGGCAGCAGCAGATGAGGTCCTGATCCCATATACCAGATCCTATTCCCCTCCAGCAATGCACAGTGGAAGAGCTGTCCCACAGTGTGTCCCTGCTGTCACCCAGCGTGTCACACCACAGAAAGCCAAGTACTGTGATTGAGACAGCCTGGACCTGCGACACAAGACCCCTCTCCACACTGCAGCCTACCTGGATGGACACATGCCATGCCTGTACATCAGGGGAAGGATTTACTGCTTCTCCTGTGCTGGGTGGCACGGCTACTGTGTCCTTCCTACCTTGCACACCCCAGGGATGTGTTCTAGGGGACCTGCATTGAGTTAAGGTTATCATGATGGAAAAAACTTACAGTATTCGGCTTAAAACCCTCCTCTGCTCTTCTGGCACTGGAACAGCCCCTCAGCTGAAGTCTCTGCACCACAAACACACAGCTCTGAAGCAGAGGAAAACTGCTCCTCCCCTGCTCCGGTCCCCATCGCCTTCGCGCTCACTACTCACTCTAAAAAAAGGTTCCTTTTTGAGTCCTAGGCCGAAACATCAGTCCTGCAACAGAAAAGGCTCAGGGGGCTCTGCACGAGTGCTCACTGATCCCACAGGATGCTGGTCTGTGGGGGATAACATACAAAGGGCAAGGCCCCATCCTCTGCGATACCAGCACCCACCGGCCCTATCTCCAAGGGTCCCAACTAGCAGAGGCTCTGGCAGCGTTCAGGGTGCCCAGCACAGCGAGTCCAGAAGTGCACCCATCGCCTCAGTCCTGGAACTACTGAATGAGGTCATCCTTCAGGAGGTGCATATCCCTCATATAGAATCATGGAATGGTTTGGGTTGGAAGGGACATCAAAGCCCATCCAGCTCCACCCCCTGCCATGGGCAGGGACACCTCCCGCTAGACCAAGCTGCCCAAGGCCCCATCCAACCCGGCCTTTCCAGGGAGGAGAGCATCTCTCTCCTACCTGAGTGTTCCCTGTCTCTGATGTAGCTCTGGTTCCTTGGGAGGTTTTGCCAACAAGCAAATCCATCAAAACCAAGAGCCAAACGGAGCTCTGGCCACTTTGGGGAGTGAACCAGAGCAGGCAAAGGGGACAGCACTGGTCTCCCAGTGCTAGCTACACTGGTTTTGGCTCCTGGGGCTCCTCTGCACTGTTTGCCACCTGCACTGAGCAGCCTCCATCCCATGGGCTGCAATTTCTCTTCCCACAGTGCTCCCGTGGGTCAGGGCAGGGTTTTACTTGGTGCTCTGTATTACAGGGGCGAGGAGAGAGAAGTCCCTTCTGCCACCCAGGCGGAGCATCACGCGGAGCATTGGAAGAGGGTAACCTGAGCTGTGGTTTACCCGGCATTCCTTGTGGCTTCATCTCCCCAGCCAAAACAAAACCAACATTTGCCTTTTTATTTTTTTATTCCCTCCTCTACTTGAGGCCAAATAAGAGGACGGGTCCCCCCCAGTACCGAGCCCAACTCATGCTGGCTGGAAACCAGCTAAATTCAGCTGCTTCCCAACACTATTCCCAGCTGCAGCCCTTCCCTGCAGCAGCACCGGTGCGTGGGTCAATACTGTGGGGTGATGCCACAGGGCAATGCTGTGGGGAGATGCCATGGGGTGATACCATGGGGTAATGCTGTGGGGAGATGCCGTGGAGTGATGCCATGGGGTGATGCCATGGGGTAATGCTGTGGGGAGATGCTGTGGGGTGATGCCACAGGGCAATGCTGTGGGGAGATGCTGTTGGGAGATGCTGTGGGGTGACGCTGTGTGATGATGCCGTGGGGCGATGCCATGGGGCACTGCCATGGTTCCAGGGCACACAGCGAGCACATGGGAACGGGCTGTCTGCTCCCAGCTCACCTAAATTGGTGCCTCTGCAAGTGGAGCCAGAGAAGTGCTGCTGATTTACATCGTCAGGGAGCCGGGCTCTCCACCTTTACAGGGCTTTAGAAACCTCTGTGAGAACAGCGAGGGGGAGGAGAGACGATGCCACTCCAGTGACACCACCAGACGTGTTCTTGTTGCTCAGCTGACACAGCAGTAGCTGTGGAACTTTTGAAGGAACACACAATACGAACTGGAAGCCATCCCAGCACAGGGTTCATGAGCACAGTAAAAGGGGTCCAGCAAGAGAGGAGGACACCATGCCCCAAGGCTGTGGAGCGCATCCTGCTTGTGTTTCCCAGATGAGCTCTGGTGCTGGCATCCCCATCTACCACCTTTCAACATCCTCACAGCACCTACATGAAGGCTCCTGCTATCCACACCATCCCACAGCGGGGCAGGTGGCCGTGGGGACAGGGTGCCAGGAGGGGGCACAGCTTGTCTGCTCTCCCCAAACACCTGGATCCACCATCCCATAGCTGTCCCGCTAAGCTATGGGGCACAATGAAATGCAGGAGGAACTGGAGAGTAGGCTCACTCCCTGATACACTGGGTGAAGGGGACATGCTGAGCCCTGTCCCCAGGCAGGGGGAGGCAGCAGGGAGCAGTAAGGAACCCCAGGGACAGTCAGGGTTGACCATGGCTGGTTGCTCAGTGTCCACTAAGCCGCTCTCTCACTCCCTCAACAGCAGCCTCAGTGCCATGCTTTGCAAATCTTGACCAAATACAAGCTGGCTTGGGAAGATGACCAGACCTACAGTGCCAAGGGGGGTGACAGGAGGAGGAGGATGAGTTCAGGGCCTCAGCAGGGAGCTCCCACCATGGAAGGTCTCTGTCAGACCCAGGCACAGCGGGCAGTAGTGTGAAACTCCAATTCAGGGCTGTTCAGCCTAGAGAAGGAAAGGCTCCCGGGGAGACCTTAGAGAAGACTCCCAGGACTGAAAGGGGCTCCAGGAAAGCTGGGGAGGGGCTCTTGATCAGGGAGTGCAGGGACACAAAAAGGGGAGATGGTTTTCAGCTGAAAGAGGGGAGATGGAGATGAGATCATAGGAAGAAATGTTTTGCTGTGAGGGTGGGGAGGCCCTGGCCCAGGTTGCCCAGAGCAGTGGTGGCTGCCCCATCCTTGGAGGTGTTCAAGGCCGGGTTGGATGGGGCTTTGAGCCCCCTGATCCAGTGGGAGGTGTCCCTGCCCATGGCAGGGGGTTGGAACTGGATGGGCTTTGATGTCCCTTCCAAGCCAAACCATTCTGTGATTCTATGACTTTCATCACCACAGGCAAAACGCTGCAACAGACCTGGCACTTCTGCTCCTCAAGCCAGCATGAGCTGGGTGCTGGGCACTGCTCTGGGGGAGAACTGTGGGAACCTGCCACAAACGTTAAAGGTGAAATCCTCTGCCTGCATTAAAGGAGCACAGATTTAATGATGATAATGTCCCTTCCCCCGGCATCAGTGCTCACGCATTTACGAACCGATGGCTGCTTGCTGGGATTGGCCATCCCTCAGTGCTGCCAGAAATCCCTGCCATGGGGAAAAAATACATTCATAGAGTCACAGAATAGTTTGGGTTGGAAGGGACCTCAAAGCCCATCCAGTTCCAACCCCCTGCCATGGGCAGGGACACCTCCCACTGGATCAGGGGGCTCAAATCCCCATCCAACGTGGCCTTGAACACCTCCGGGAATGGGGCAGCCACCACTGCTCTGGGAAACCTGTGTCAGGGCCTCTCCACCCTCATCGTGAAGAATTTCTTCCTAATGTCTCATCTAAATCTTCCCCCTTCCAATTTAAAGCCATTCCTCCTCATCGTATCACTCCTTGTCCTTGTAAAAAGCCCCTCCCCAGCGTTCTTGAAGGGCCCCTTCAGGTACCTGAAGGTGCATTCAACACCAAGGAACCACAGGGAGGGAAGCCCTGTCCTGGTGAGCGGGAGCTGCCAACAAGGACAGGGTGGGATGATGCAGAAAGTGGTTGCAGCTGGGTAGGTACAGATGAGAAGCTGAAGCACTTCTCAGGTGGGGAATCTCCATTCTGGAAGTGCTAAAAGCTGCTTCTCAGTCACCAGGACAGAAAAAAAAAAACCTAGAGCTGTGCCGAATCTCAACAGCAAGCAATACCTTCTTATTTCATGTGATTGCACTGATGAACTCCCAGCTTTACCAGAAAACCATGCCCTACCTCACGCTCATCAGCAGATGGGGAGGGACGTGGTGCCCATCGTTCTCCCTCCACAGCTGGGGTAAGGGAGCAATCTTAGGGGGAGGGACCCCCAGGGCTGTGTTTTTACCACCCCCAACCCCAGGAGCAGTGCTCTCCCTCAAAGGCTCACCGCTGCAAGCTGCTGACTAGGGAAAGAGTTAACGCTTCCCCCAGTTTCTTACATTGTTATTCAATACATTATTGACGTTGAAAAGTCGTCATGTTACCAGCCAGCAGTCCACGAGTATTAAGAGGAAAATAAGGCACGCAGAGAGAGACACACACCGCAGAGCTCTGGGCCCCTCCGAGCTACGGTTATGTTACCCCACAGAAACTCCTTTCCCAGACTCGTTTTCCTCCCCCATTTGGTGCAAACCTGACTCGTTCATTATTGCATTTAATGCCACAGTGAATCCCTAAATCCTGCTCACAGAAAGGATTACTGAAGGGGGAGGGACGGCTGTGCTAGGAAGTTTTTTTCCAGACCTCAACAGTTCTGATGCTCTGCGGTTGAAATGAGCACCAGGACAGTGGTGCCAGGGGTTGGAGCCCCTTCAAGGCTGCCCCAACGGGGCTTTGCCAGAGCTGTGGCCCGAGAAGGGCTCTGGCCACCCCACAGGGCTCACCCTGCTGGCTCTCCCTGAACACACCTCTCCCTGCTCCGACTGCCGTGGTTCTCATGGAGCTGAGGATGGCAGCTGCTTGCACCAAGTCAGAACCATTTGCTACAGAGCACCAACACCAACACTCTTCCCAGGAACAGGTTTATTCCCTGCCCCTTCCTCCAGCCCATACCTCAGCCTCCTCTCAGGGCCCTAAGATGCTGCTTCTCTGGGAGCTCAAACCCATCAGCAAGAAAAGAAAATTCAAACAAAAAAGAAAAGCTGAGAAGCAGGTGCTACCAAACGGGCCTCATCCCTTCAGCCAGCACCGAGCAGGGGAATCCTACCATGTTACAGACCTCAGTGCACCACAAAGTGTTTGCCTCCCATCAAAGCTCCATCAAGGGCTTCAAGCTCCACCAGCTGCTCCAGCCATGGACATCTCCACCCAGGTCAACCCTGCAGGAGCCCCAGCCCACAGTGGGTCCCACAACCCCGATGCAGGAGCAGCCCAAGAGAGCTGGGAAGGTGGGATGGCAGGCAGGGGCTGGCAGCTGGCCTGCAGGGGGTTGAGAAAGGAGCCCAGGAGAGGCAGGAGCCCAGGAGAGGCAGGAGCCCAGCAGCACCTGCCCACCGCAGCGTACCTCACGAGTGGATGGAGCAGGCGCAAGGGATGAGGCTGGACTCTGAATGGGAGCGCGCCAGGCACGCTCTTTCCCTGCTTGTATTTTATTTCATCTCCTGATGGGTGAAATGTGTCCTTAATTTGTTCTAAAAGAAAAAGAGAGTGAGCTGCATTCTCACACCCATAACGAAGACAACACGCAAAGCCCTTTAAAAGCAGGCGCCACACATACTACGCGCTGCCTTTTTCTAATTAAAGATGTCTTTTCTAGTTAGCCAGGGCTGTGGGAGCTCCAGGCGATGCTGCCTGTCGGGTCAGGGCCCCCAGGCTCCCTCCTGCCCGGCAGCAGGCAGGGCATCGCCTTGCCCGCGCCTTTGCGGGGCCTTGGCGCGCGGTGGCCGGGCACGGGCGAAGGAGCGCGTCCAAGCCCTTCCCAGACGATGGGTCCCCAGAGGGTTGTTTCTGGCTCAGCTAGTGTTTGAGAAAGAGGGGTGCATCTGGTTTTAATCTTACCCCTCGCGGTAGCTGTCACCATGGGTTTGCTGTCAGGGTAAAAGATGCCTTCACGCAGCCTCGTGCCAAAGCAGCAGACATGAAAACCCCAGGCTGCAGCAAAACCCCCACATCCTGGGCTGCCCCCAACCCAGGCTCCGCACCTCGGCCCAGCAAGCAGGGGACGAGGCTGCTGCTCCTGCCCCATCGCTCAGGGGACAGCCAGCCGAAAGCGAGCTCAGGAGCATCGCGTTAGGGAGCACTCCTGCCTTCCAGCCAGCAGCACCAGTGAGGTGGGGGGGGCACCCATCCCAGGGACCCCAGCAACAGCATCCCGGGCTGCGGGCACCACACCGTGACAGGCAGCGCAAACACTCCCAAGGCCACCGCCTGCCCCAGAGCGTGCTCGAGCCGCAGGTCTGTGCTCCAGTCGCCTCTTCCCTTCTCCCAAAAAACACAGGGAACCACAAGAACCACAAAAATGCATCTTCCCAGCACTGCCGAGCCTCCCTCTCTGCAGGGCACGCCGTGCTGCCGGGGGACCGGCCGCTCCGCTAACCCACGGCTCTCGCCGCCTGGAGAGCTGCCAGCTTTTAAGAGCAGCTGTCACATAAAAGCAAACATTGAAAACCATTACATTTACAGCAGTTTATCTTTAGTGCCGTCTCAATTTTTGACGTTGCTCCGTTCTGATTCAGTTCAATGGGTTCCCCCCTCGCAGCCGGCGCGCCCACCCCTCCCGCGTGTTGGCGCTTGCCGGGACACTCCTCCTGCTCCACTGAATTTGCAGAGCCGTGACGTCACGCTGCTCGGCCACGGTGACAGTAGTGAGGTCACAGGCTCACCCAGAGGTTGGCAAATCTACCCCTTGCCAAGCAAAGGAATCAGAGGTGGCAGTGGCAGAGGATGTCACAAGCGCAGGACAGCACAATGGGTTGTCCAAGCATGGACTCACCTCAATGCAGCCTCAGGCAGTGCAGTCCTCTTCCAAAGAGACCTGCAAGGCAAGGGGCTGGAAGCATCCTTGGGAACCAAATCAGTGTTCTCTGGCTGCATCTGGGAATGCCAACCACCAACAGCACAGGAAAATGCCATCTCCTTGACGTGTTATGGGGTGTCTTGACAGGCACTGCTCCTCCTGCACCGCGCCTGGCTGGAAGTGGCCCCACTGACTGATCTGTTTTGCCATGGAAGGACCACTCGCCATCTGCCCTGCAGGGAGCTCATGGACACAGTGCCCTCGCTCCTCTGATCTGCTCCGTGGCACGGCGAGCCAGGGGGCAGCTGGGACAGAAACTGGGCAGTGGGCTCACAGCTCTGTCCAGGGACCGAGTGGCAGAGTCCCCACAGAGGGCAGGACAGTGAATCCCACCCTGCTCCTTGCCCCCGCAAGCCCTGTGGCTTTGCAGAGCCCATTCCCCTGCCTCCACCGCTCATGCTGCAGTCAGAGCCCCCAGGGCCATGGAGGCAGTGGCATCCCCAGGCCCTGCACCCCTGCACAGTCCCCCATTCCTTGCTGCTTCTTCCCCAGGCTGGGGAAGAAAGCCCAGCTCCAAAACATCCGCAGCACGATGGGCCACATCCTGCTCTGCACCAAGGGTCTGCACTGGGGAAGTCCCCATCCCCGTCACTCTGACTGGAGGCCGTTTCACCCTCCAAACAGATCAATGATGCAACAGCATCCCTGGAATTTGTCATGGCAAACCTCAAACCCAAATGGGCTGATTTGGAAACCAGAACAAACAAAGCCACTAAAAGTTAACAGGCAAATACAGGGGCTGGATCTTAGGAAATGCCCTCGGGCATGTGCATCCCAGTAATCACAATAAAAAGTGTACTGTGGCAGGACTGACAGCATTCCATGGGCTGGCATCCCCTCTCCTGGTACAGTCACTGAAGGATGAGCCCTTCCCCAGGCTGCCACCTCCCCAGCAAACACAGAGGTCCCCTCTGGCCACAGCCTCCCAGCAAGTTCCATAGGGAACGGTTCCAAAACATGCCCCAGACCTGGCCGGTTCCTTGGCTTGGGCTGCACAGCAGTCGTAGCAGGGTCAGGGGAGGGACACCCCAAAGCCGTTCCACTCTTCACTCCTTCAGCTCACGACACATTTAACACAAAACAAACTAATAATGCATGAAACAAAGAGCAGAGCAATTGTGAGCAGCCTGACCGGCACCCACAGCTGTGCCACAGGCCTTGGGCTGCTTGGTGTTCCCCTTACAGCTCACGTACCAGCTCTCCTCCGATGCCACAACCATCACACATTTTTTAAACATTAATTTTAAGCATATTTTCTAGCCCTTTGACTGCAAATAATTGAAAACATGGGCACAGTTTGACTCAGTTCTGGAGTCCTGAGTTAAGGAAGGACATGGAGCTGTTAGAGTGAGTCCAGAGGAGGCCACAGAGATGATCCAAGGGCTGGAGCACCTCCCATCCAAGGACAGACTGGGAGAGTTGGATGTTTAGCCTGGAGAAGAGAAGGCTCCAGGGAGAGCTTAGAGAAGACTCCAAGTACTGAAAGGGGCTCCAGGAGAGCTGGGGAGGGGCTCTTGATCAGGGAGTGCAGGGATACAAAAAGGGGAGATGGTTTTCAGCTGCAAGAGGGGAGACTGAGATGAGATCATGGGAAGAAATCTTTTGCTGTGAAGCTGGGGAGGCCCTGGCCCAGGTTGCCCAGAGCAGCGGTGGCTGCCCCATCCCTGGAGGTGTTGAAGGCCAGGTTGGATGGGGCTTTGAGCCCCCTGATCCCGTGGGAGGTGTCCCTGCCCATGGCAGGGGGTTGGAAGTGGATGGGTTTTGAGGTCCCTTCTGACCCAAACCGTTCCATGATTCCATGATTCTGTGAAGAAGACAAGAAGAGCCCCACTCTATAGATTTTCTGATGCCTGATGCTTCCATATCAACTTCATCCTCTCTGAAGAGGATGAAGCAAAGCCGCGCGCCTGGCACAGACACACTCTATTACCAGCTGGAGTCACGCAGGGTAAGGAAAGATCCCACCACCCCAGTCTCTGCATCCCAGTCCCCAGCAGCTTTTGAGCCCCAGATATTGGTGGGCAAAGGATCAAACCCTCCCTTCTGGGGCTGATAATGATATCAGCAACCCTGATGGAAAACCTGAGCCAGGGCAGTGCCTGCCCCAGGAGCTGCCATCACGCTGTGGTACAGAGGATACCAGGAGCCGCTGAAGCTGGTGCTGGGCTGCCACCCTTGCCTCCTCTGGCTGCCAAAGGACTCCTGCCTCGCTCTCGGTGGGTTTGCTGCCTGGCCTTGGCAGCCAGGAGAGTTTTATGGTTGTCAAAACCGGATTGCACAGCCCCAACACCTGAGAACAAGCCTTTTGTGCTGTTGTCTCAGCTGAGCCTGCAGACACAGGAGGTGTGGAGGTGCCAACAGCCCCCAGTCTCGCTTAATAAAGTGTTAACTCCCAGGCCTAATTGCGACCACTTAACATGTCAACACCCTTCACCTCCCTCCTGCCAACCACGGAGAAGTTTTGCACGGGCGCTGCTCAGCGCGCACTCATGTGTTTGATCCTAAGCTGCATTTTCTATCCATCCTCCTCTCCTCCTTCACTCTGGTGTTGGACCCCAGCTTCCCCCCAGCTTCCCAGGTTTCCTTCCCTGCCCAGTGAGCTTTGTTGAGCATCTTGGTTCCAACCAACAGCGTTCCTCCCTCTCTCTCTCTCTACACACCCACACGCACAAAGGAAACTTCACATCCAGCATCCTGAGGCTGCACAGAAAAAAAATGACTGGCAGGAAATTAAAAAGGTTCGTGTAACAACGTTAACACAGCTGTAACGCACAGCCAGCACGTACAAAATAACGTGGCAGGCAATCCCCTCACCAGAAGAGCCGGGCAGCGTCGGAATCCAAACAGGGAGGGGTTCGCTGTCGGCAGCGCAGGCAGAAGGCAGCACCCATGTGTTTGCTGCAAATCACCTCCCATCCGATGCCAGGCTGAGAAAGTTGGGGTTGTTCTGCCTGGAGAAGAGAAGGCTCCCGGGAAAGCTGGGGAGGGGCTCTTGATCAGAGAGTGCAGGGATAGGATGAGGGGGAAGGGTTTTCAGGTGAAAGAGAAGAGATTGAGATGAGATCTTGGGAAGAAATGTCTTCCTGTGGAGGGTGGGGAGGCCCTGGCCCAGGTTGCCCAGAGAAGTGGTGGCTGCCCCATCCCTGGTGGTGTTCAAGGCCAGGTTGGTTGGGGATTTGAGTCCCCTGGTCCAGTGGGAGGTGTCTGCCCGTGGCAGGGGGTTGGAACTGGGTGGGTTTTGAGGTCCCTTCCAAGCCAAACTGTTCTGTGACTCTGTGACCCTATGACTCTATGATGCCTTGAAATCCCTGTGGCTGATGTCCCCGAAACCCTGCATCAGCCCCACCACGGCTCAGCCACCTTGCTTGGGGTGAGCACCTCCACCTTGAGCATAAGCTTAGCTGCAGGGAGCTCTGGAGTCCCCTGGAGAAGGGTTGTCAGGAGGAAATCTGCAGAGATCTGGTGGAAGCGCTGGGATGGACGAGCCTCGGCCCCTGTTTCCGTGGATGGAATGTGCCAGCCAGGGCATAGCTGGTCTCCTCTATTGCAACATAGGGATGACCTCAATCAAGCTTCTACCGGCATCACCAATGAAAGGTCATCTGAAAACAAGGAAGGGGCATGAGAACCTGCAGTGTGTTCAACTCCATGGGAGAGAGGGAGGGAGGGTCTGAGGGACATCAAGGAAGAGGAAAGGGGAAAGAAAGGTTTGGGAAAGCTGAAGCCAGACAGCAGGGGGATTTCTCTCCAGTTCACCAGTGTTGGGAGCCATCGCCCTGAGCGCTCAATGGGTTTGTGAACAGCGAAACCCGATCGGCTGTTAACCCAGGAATGCGTGGAAATGGCAACTGCACATAACTCCAGGGAATCCACCACCGGTGCCCCCAGCACCCGGAATCACATGAATAACCCGCGCGCTTTGCGCATGAGCTCATCCCAGGGATAAAGCCTTCACATGAGCCCAGCCAGCAGGAATTCACCGCACGCTTAGTGGCCTGGGGAAGGGGGGGTGAGGTGGGACACCATTCTCGTCCTCCTCCTTTCTCCTTCCCCTCCCGCCACCATCCCACAGTTCCCACGGATCGCACGTTGCACCCTGAGAGTGTGCACAGCTCCTAAAGGCCCTGCGAGCCACACTCAGCCTCCCCCTCTCCCAAGGGGCTCCCTTCACAGGGCTGAGAGGTGCTGGGAAACATTATAAAGTCAGGAGGAAAAGAAAGGAAGGGAGAGGTATCTGCAGTCCCGCATCCTTAGCACCAAACCTGCTCCTTTCTGTTCCTCCAGCCTGCTGGGAAAGGGAATGGGAATATCTTCTCTGCTCCACCTGTGTCCCAGCTGCTGGTGGTGCTTTGTGCACCCAGCACGGCACACAGAGCGGCCAGGAGGGACCCTGTTCCAACCCCAGGATCACCTTAGACTACATCAGGTGTTGGACTCCGCGCAGCACTGCATCCATGTGGGTTCTCTCCTCTCCTCTGCTTTCTCCTTTCACCATAGTCTGCCTCATAGAAAGAGGCTGAACTCCATGGGAGTCCCCTCTTCCCGGGAACCATCCTGCTCCCAAACACAACAGCTTTGTTCTTCTCAACAGTGACCTTGGAGGAGTCGTAAATATTATTTGCTTATTCTGTTCCTCAGTCTCCCAACCAGATCAACCCCAGACCCTGCTGTCTGCTGAAATAGGTGGTAAAAACCCCACAGAGCTGAGTGAGACTCAACCTCTGGCCATGGGAGGGGCCATGCTCCACAGAGTCGATGTCCAGGTGGTCTGCAAAGCCAGCCTGGCTCACAGACGACACATCCATCACCTCTCAAGCACCAGCAGCTCCTGTCAATGGTGGCTCTTTCAAGAATCAGCTAAGACTAACAAGGGAAAGTCAAATGGGACCTGTCTGGCCCTTCCCCACTTAGGCCTGTCTCCCGCCGTGAGCAGCTGCCCCACATCCACCTTCTGGTGTGAACCAAGGGGAAATGGAGCCACCACAACTGGAGAGAGATCTCAGTCCTGCAAGAGCAGAAATCCAGCTGCAGATATTGAAAACATGGGGCTACTGGTGCTGAGAGGGCTCAGCAAATCCTGCGCCTGCCGTGAGAGGGGAAGTGGCAGAGGCAGGCAGGCTGCCAGCACCAGATGAGCCTTCTGGGTTCACTGGAGCGAACGGGAATGGCTGTGCCCAAGGTACTTGGTACAGGTCATGCAGCCAGAGCTGCTGTGTTCTCCTCCAGCCACCACAGGCTCTGCAGATGTGGCTGTGTTAGGACTTCACAGAGGGTGAGTTTCACTTCACCTCCCAAAGCTCTCGCCTATATGTGTTGCTCACGTTCCTCACTTGAATGACAGGATGCTGTGCCAGAGGGGGACCTGGACCAGCCAGCAGCAGAGAAGGCACAGCACCTGGCACTGGGAGTGCTGTCAACAGGTAAGGGGACCAGAGCCAGTCCCCCAACAGCACCTCGGTTGGCTCCGAGCTGGGTCCTGCTGGGGCGAGATCCCTCCCAGGATGGTAGAGCCTGGCAGGGGTTGCAGAGGAGCAGAGCAATGTGACCAAGGTCAGATAATCTGTGTTTTGGAAACAATTCTGGGCTTTCTGAACTGCCTCCAGAGAAGAGGGACCTTCTACCTTTGAAGTGAATGATCCAGTCTTTCTGCAAGCGCTCCACAATTGAATTGTCTCCCCTCCAGCAGCGCAACTCCAGAGCCTCCGATGTCACTCGTCCTGGAAATGCCAGGGCAGGAACAAAATGAGCCAGCACAAAAATAGCTTAGCTGAGACAAAGGTGCAGGCTGAGCAGCACACGGAGCTGGGTCCATAATGTGTCCCAGTCCAGCTGGACAGGTCTTGAAAGAGGACGGGAGATGCAATTTAATGCACCAGCAGAAACATAGATCATTTTACACCTGGACAACTCTGCTCAAAGCAGTGCCATGTAGGGCTGTGGGTCTCCCAGAAACACCCTCATGCTGCCTCCTTTCCCAGAGGTGCACCCCATGGAGAGCTCCTGGCTTCTCCTCCAGCCCAGGGGCTCTTCCCTTCCCCAAGGCAGTGGGACCAAAGGCCAGACAGAGAGCTGACAGCTGGAGAAGGAAAAAGATCAAGACTCAAACTGCAAAAGGAACAAGAAAATGAAAAGTTATGGCAAGGGAATGGAAAGCTGAGAGGCAGAGCAACATCAGGATGAAAAACCATGGTGAGAGAGAGCCAGTAGAGGACACAGACAATCCACCCCAGGGAAAGGGTTAGGAGCAGTGCAGAGCAGGGGCAGCTCCTTCGACCCCTTCCAAGCCTCCACCCCACGCTAGAGCTGGGTTTGTGCTCAACCACCAGAGCACAGGACATCAAGCAACAAGAGATGCTTTTCTCTGCCCTGGGGGTTCCCAGCCCTCGGCCCCACAAACATTCCCTGCACTGCGTCACCACCGGTAAACTTAGATTTTCCCCAGAGCCAGCCAAGAGCCCCGAGCGAGCGGTCGGCATGCGAGAGGGCACACGGCCCGCGGGGAGGATGCTTTGGAGCCCCGGGGTAACCCGACACCCGGCTGGCTGATGAAAGCACAGTGATTTATACCTTTCCCAGGAGAGCACGGATCAGCGTGAGCCCCCCTCCCCATGGGGCAGGTGGGAGCAGCACCCCAGGAGACCCCGTGAGCTCCACAGACCCCCAGGGCTGGCTTCAAACCCCAGACTAGAGCCGTGCCAGCCCCTTCCCAACAGAGTGCCAGGCGACACGACTGTCGCAGCTCCTCATGACTTGCCCTGCACCAGGCGCCAGCAGACACAGTTACCCAAGGCTCCCAAGGGCCAGACGAGGAGGAGGAGGAGGAGGAGGAGGAGGAGGAGGAGGAGGAGCAGGAGCAGGAGGAGGAGAGGAGGAGAAGGAGGAGGAGGAGGCTGAGGGCTCACAAGGGTTCCAGCGCGACACCTAAAGGGCTCTGTACATGGATGCATGAGGAGGATTTTGGTGCTGCATCCCAGCTCCCACTTTGATCTGTCCGGCTGTAGGCACCACTGCCAGACACACAGAGGCGGCTTAAGCACTGTGGCTCCTACCCAGGCTCAGAGGAGATTTAGGTGATGCTGGGCTTAAAATTCCACAGTGACTGCACATCCCTCACCTATATCAGCACATCGGGTTTGATGCAGCTTCCAGGAAGAGACTCAGCCTGCGGGCAAGGCAGAGGGATGTGGGGTGTGCAGGGATGTGGGGTGCCTAGGAATGTGGGGTGTGCAGGGATGTGGGGTGTACAGAAATGCTGCCAACAGCGCTCCCAACAGCAGCTCCTTCAACCGTGATATCCCCAAAGGGGAATCACAGAATCATGGAATGCTTTGGGTTGGAAGGGACCTTAAAGTCCATCCAGTTCCAACCCCAGCTATGGGCAGGGACACCTCCCACTGGATCAGGGGGCTCAAAGCCCCATCCAGCCTGGCCTTGAACACCTCCAGGGATGGGGCAGCCACCACTGCTCTGGGCAACCTGGGCCAGGACGTCTCCACCCTTATCATGAAGAATTCCTTGCTAATGTCTAATCTAAATCCTTCCCCTTCCAATAAAGCCTTTCCCCCTCATCCTATCACTATTTGCTCTTGCAAGCGGGTTTAGGGCTGGCCCCGACCTCTCCTCGTCAGCTCTTTGCTCTCCCCGGGGGAGGCAGAAACAGCAGTTCTGCCCCTCGCAGATACAACCAAACCTGGCCAAAGTGTCCCAAAGCAGGCACTCAGGGATGAAGTCTCAGGACAACTTGCAAGTGCGAGGTGCAGAGCTTGGACTGCAGGAGGCACAGCAGGGTTCACGTTTTATTTTATACAGGCTCGTGGGCTGGCGCTGCATTCTCGTTTCAGGGAGCCAGACCTGCTGTAAAGGAACAAAACTAAAAGCTGATGAGGAAAAGAAGCGAGATGGAAAGGTGCAGTGCACCCTGGGTGCCAGCACAGAGCAAAGAGCCCGCAGCTCCCACGTCCCAGCACTTCTGTTTCCCCCCTCCTTATGGAGCGTTGCTTCTCAATGCTTCTCCACCGGCTCTTAAATGCCTTGCAGGAAAGCCCTGTGAGGAGCTTTGCAGGTATCAAACTAATGGGTTGCTTTACAAACTCTTTTGAAAGCTACAGATTTTATTATTCTTGAGAGTCTTTTCTGTGTTTTTTCTCCACCAGCCTGAAATATTCCTTGACAGGTGGAAATGTAACTGAATTCCAAACAAAGACCTATTCCTAGCAAATTATAGTCATTGCTTTGAACCAACTGAGCAAGGTTACAGTTTGAGGTCCTCACCCCATCAAAATCCTTCAAGCCTGTGATTTGCCCCTGTCAGACCAAGACATTATTTCTATTATAGACAAGAGGATTTTCGGAGCAGCTGCTGGCTCCAGGAGCAGAGGTGTTCTGGGCTTCCACTCCTAAAGCCCTGCATGGAATAAGGGACTCTCACAATAGACCTCAGTCAGAAAACACCCATGGGTGCTGCCAGGGTGCCGCATGCAGCCCCAAACCCCTCTCCCTCTCCTCTCCATGCACCCCCTCTCTGCCCCACCTCAGCACGGATCTGCTCCAGAGGGGGAAATGGAGGGATTGAGAGCCTCAGCAGCTGCTGCCCAATGCAGAGAAGCAGCCGTGTGTGACCACACCTGCAATGGCTGGACTGGATGACCACAGAATCATAGAATCACAGAACAGTTTGGGTTGCAAAGAACCTTGAAGCCCATCCAGTTCCAATCCCCAGACACAAGCAGGGACGCTTCCCATCAGACCAGATTGCTCAAAGCCCCATCCAACCTGGTCTTGAACACCTCCAGGGATGAGGCAGCCACAGCTGCTCTGGGTAACCTGGGCCAGGGCCTCCCCACCCTCACTGTGAAGAATTTCTTCCTAAGATCTAATCTAAATCTTCCCCCTTCCAGTTTAAAGCCGTTCCCTCTCGTCCTGTCACTACTTGCCCTTAGATCTTGGAGGTCTTTTCCAACCTTAACGATTCTGTGATTCTAGAGCTGGGTGCGCACCACACGGACGATGCTCCCTACCAGCACCACACCAGTGGCTGTTGAGCAGGGCAGGCAGCCTCTGCACGCTGGGGGCAGCCCCTGTACCCCACGAGCAGCCCCTGTACACCTCAAGAAGCCCCCATACGCCGTGAGCAGCCCCTGTGCGCTGTGAGCAACCCTTGCATGCCACAGGCAGCCCCATCACCAACCCTTGCAGCCAAGCCGTGCCATGGAAGGAGAGGAAAGGGCTCACCTTGCTGCTGAGCAAAGGTGCAGCAAGGTGAGCAGTGCAGGAGGAACCCAGTTGCCACACGAGTCAACCTGGATACCCCCAGATTCTTCCTAAGAGTCAGAGATCATACAACTTTCCAGTGGGCAGAGCAGCCACAGCCTTGAAACCCACCCTTTCTGAGCAGGGGAAATCTTGATAAATATTCTCCAGTAAGGGATGTATTTGCATATGGCATCTTATCCCAGGGAGGGAGAGGAGCAGATTTGGTGCCTTGCTGGGAGAAGCATCGCGTTTCCAGAGCTGGTGTCTGGCCCTGCACCAGTGATGGTCCTGGCAGTCGCACCTGGGGACTGAACAAGCAGCATCCCCATCTATCAAAAAGCATCACCCATGCCGAGCCGGCATCCGGCTGCTTAGACAACAGCTCACACGAACATTAGTGCAGGGATATATAAACATAGATATTGGCAAGAGCAATTCCCACACATATTAGAGGGAGAGAGATCCAACAGTGAACACAGCCTCCTAATTACACGAGGTAATTCACTCACTGAAGCCCAAAGCCATCCCTCACGCAGGGAGTGGGAGGCAGCAGGGAGCCCCTTGGGTTTCACGGCTGGGGGAGCGGGGCAGCTCTGCCTTCCAGCAGTCTCCCATTTCTAAACACCTCGCTCTCGTCTGCCGGGGTTGCATCAGCTCCTGCACTCGTATTTATAACTGGGTTTTAAAACCTGATATTCCATTTCCAGTAGCTCGGTGGGGGGGGAGCTGAACTCACAGGGCCCCCAGCCAAGCAGCTGCTGCCAGCGTGATCCCTCTCCTCTCCACATCCTGCTCAGAAAAGCTCCCCACCGTCAACCTGGTGCCACGGCTTACTGGCATGGGCTCTTCAGTTAGCTGACAGAGGCACGAGGCAGGCCCTCATTAAAGAGATAGCTGAGCCCGTGGAGCCCAGGCGAGGGGGACGGGGAGTTTTACAGCGTGCTGGTTAATTGAACTGCGTGCACACTGGGGCTCGCCCCTTCCTCCCTCTCCCAGCAAGCCTCACCGCTAGCCTGAGGCTTTCCAGATTAAAAAGATCCCCCAAAAGCTATTTTAAAACTGATGGATGGGTGGGAAAGGGGCTGGGCAAAAGAGGGAGGGGAGTCCCCTTGGGACAGCAGGCTCCATCCCAAGTGCTGTCTCCCCTGTCACAGCCTCTCTTCCCAAGAGGAGCTGCGGGCTGGGAGGAGCAGAAGATCCTTCTCCAGGGCTGCTCCTGCAGAGACCAAACAAGGCTGAGAGGCCCCTGCAGTGGCACTGTGCTCTCCTTCATTTCTTCCCCACACCGGGGCAAGTGACCCCCCAGCTCCAGGGGCCACAGCTCTCAGACCTCACCCCGATGCCACTGGAGATGGCAGAAGGCCCCGTCCTTACCATCGGCCCAGCGTGCCTCCAGGGACCTCCGCTCCCTCCAGGAGGAACCTTCCAGCTGCTTTAGGTTATAAATAAAAAATGACCTGATGAAAACAGTCGATCTCCTGGGCACCAGGATCAATCACACACCTATTAAGTGTACAAAGCAACCTCTCAAAATAACAGCAATTCATAAACCCTGACACCAGGAGCAGATCTGAAGCTTGGCTTGGCCCTATCACCCACTGTGTTGCCATGTAGCATCTATTTCCACAGTTATTTTGCCTTCGTTATTTTTCATGCAGAACCACAGACTCAAATGAGGCAGAAACAGCACAAAAAGGAGAACTCAGGACTGAGACTCTTAAACAAATCCTCTTCCAGCCTTGGCTACACTATGCATGTCCACAAAGGCAAAGCAGCTTCCCCATGCACAAGATTGCTTCTGTGGAAAAGGAAAATAGCATTTGCAAGCCTGAAAGGGGCAGTAAAAGGACAAATTGCCTATTATTTGAAATGTGCTTTGGGAACCTCAGCTGTATATGTATCTGGGAAAAGTAAAATAAGTCTGAAATTATCCAGGCTCCTGTCTGGATCCTGCAGCACTGCTCCATCCCAACCCTGAGCGCTGAGGACCAGCTCGTTTGTGGATGGCTCGGCACAGCCAGCCAGGCAGGGAATGTTTGGGAGTGTTTGGGGCAGGAGGGGTGGGTGCCAGCGGGGAGCAGTACATTCCATAGAATTGTAGCATAGAATCATAGAATGAAATCCAGTCCAGCCCCTGGAGCGAGCAGGGACATCTTTAACCAGATCAGGTTGCTCAGAGCCCCAGCACCTTGAACACCTCCAGGGATGGGCCCAACACTGTCTCCCCGGGCAACCTGGGCCAGGGCCTCCCCACCCTCAGTGTAAAAAAAATTTCTTCATTATATCCACTCTAAATCTCCCCTTTCTTAGTTTAAAACTCCTTGTCCTGTCACAACAAGCCTTGCTAAAAAGTCTGTCCTTAGGTTTCCTGGAGCCCCTTTCAGCACCGGGAGGCTGCTCTAAGGTCTCCCCACAGGCTTCTTTTCTCCAGGATGAACAACCCCAGCTCTTTAAGCCTGGTCTCGTACAGGAGGTGTTCCAGCCCTCAGATCATCTCCATGGCCTCCTCTGGACTCACTCCAACAGCTCAATATTCTTCTTGTGCTGAGGATTCCAGAACTGGACACAGGGCTCCAGGTGGGGTCTCACCAGAGCGGAGCAGAAGAGCAGAATCCCCTCCCTGGCCCTACTGGTCCCACTGCTTTGGGTGCAGCCCAGGGCGTGGTTGGCAGGTTGATTCCCTGCCTTTAGTTCCAAAGCTGTGGCTGGCCCTTCCCCATCACCCCTGGACATCCTCTGCCAGCTCCGTGGTGCCAGCAGCCCGGCCACCCCCGCTCTGCGTGCCAGCCGCCCCCTCGCAGCGCAGCACAGGGCCAGCCGAGCATCCTCCACGCAGCGGCCGCCGGGCCAGACTGCTACACCAGGGGCAGACACTGCATAAACCCCAGCTTCAGTGCTGCAGGGCCATGCCAGCCACCTCCTCCTCAGAGCTGCTGCTGGGAGAGCCCCAGCCCCGCTGGGAGTTCCACCTGGAGTGAGCAAAACCATCGCTTGCTTTCACAAAGGCCCAGCACTAACATATGGAAATTAACAATTTCCTGGTCACCCAAGTTTCAAAGCACTTATTTGCAGGAGGAGAGCTCCATCCTGATTACCAGCCCTCTCTCATCCCGTTCCCTTTCATTTTGAGGCTCCCAGCAGCTGCTGCCTGAGGAGGAACGGACTGGAAGCACCAGACTTTCCATAACATTCCAGTCAGAGATGTGATCCCATTTTGGAGAACGTAGGTGTTATTGTCTGATAACCCTTGAGAATAATCTGGGCAGACGCTCAGTGGAGATGAAAAAGAAATGCAAATCCCAATCCTACTTCAGACCAGAGCATGAGGTCATCCTGAAATCTATTTGCTCACTCCACTCCCTCCTGTTCTAACCATTGAACAGTTAAGCCATACACTTGGAAAGAGGAGAGGAATCCTGTCCCCAGCTCTGCCTGTGTTTGCCCAACCCCTCTGCTCTCCCAGCCCAGCTGCAGAGGTGCCTCCTTGCACAGAGGGCAAGGATTCATCTGCCTCATTTCTTGCTGCTTCCTTGGAGCTCTCAGATGAAAGGCACTCCAGTGCTCCAAAGTATGAACATATTTGAAGTCAGAGAGATTTAAGAAACATCCATTTTATCACTTTTACATTTAACATAAACCTCATATCTTCTAAGCTGACCTGAATAGATAGCAGTGCCTGAGGCAGGGAGGAGCTCTCTAGATCATTATCGAGGAGAGCAAGGTATTTACACAAATACCACCGCCAAATCTTGTTCATCACCTTGCAGCTACCCAGCAGTCAAGTTTTGTTTGTGCAAAAATAATAACCAAGCAATTATTTTCATTCCCATTCACCCAGTGTGTCAGAGGCACCATCAAACAGAGGAACAGCAGGTTGGGTACCCACGGGCAGCAGGAAGAGCACAGCAAAGCACACATTGCTTTCACATGCGAGACATGGATTGTCTGGATACATTTGGCTCTCCATCGTCACAGCAAGATGGTTTTGGGTACCAGCACACATTGTGGTTAGCACTGAGCAATCCAGCAGCTGAGATCTGGATGGGAACACCAGATGGAATTAAACTCATCAATCACTCTAACTCTGAATCTTCAAGTGCTGCAGGCCATGGCAGCAGGATGTGCATCATCTCCACTCAGACATTTGCACGTCCTGCACCGTAACGATGCCATCCTGGTTTGTCCTCACCTGGCTGCTGTGTGGGCCCTTGCCAAGGCAGTACGTGGAAGCATCCCAGGAAAGGTGAGCATCTGGTTTCCAGTTGGTCCCAATGACCCACGTCCAAGAAAGCCTGGAGGACAAGGGATGTCCCTGCCCTCTTCACTGACCAGTAAAGAAAAGTGGAAACAGCAGCTGACTTGCTGTCATTGCCACCGATGAGAACAGCAACAGCAATGCTGGTGACACCTTGAGCTTTGATTACAACTTGTCCCTGTAATTAAGAACAAGAACTACAGAAACAAACATAATTGCAGTACCAATCTTCTGCACAGCTAAAAGGGCACAGGCACAAGGAGTCATTACCACTGAGCAGGGCGGGGGGAGCTGACAGCCCTCCTTTTCTGCAGGGTTCACCACAGGGAGGATGGCCAAGTGATGTGCTCTAAATTAAAATCCGGGCCTCACTAGGCTGAATGCTAAACAAACGTGTAGGAAGTGTCGATCCCAGCTTGCCAAAGCTACCTCATCCCAGCCACGGGATAGAATCATAGACTCACAGAATGATTTCAGTTGGAAAAGACCTTTAAGATCATCAAGTCCAACCATCAATCCAGCCCTGCTAAATTTGCCACTGGCCCACGTCCCCAGGTACCACGTCCCCTACTCTTTTAAACACCTCCAGGGATGGTGACTCAACCCCTCCCCGGGCAGTCCATTCCAATGCTTGACAAAACAATGATGCTTCCTTTCTCAAGGCATCTTCAGGCTCCCACCCATTCATGCCAGACTCCTGCTGCCCAAATGCAGTTTACTCTGGTTAACAGCCAGCATTCCCCAAGTGCCCTCACAAGTCCAAAACCAGCACTGAAATCCCCAGGGATGCAGAAAGGATGCTACGGAGCAGCTGCATTCAGAGCAGACCACCTGGTCCACCAGGAAAGAGCCATCTCAAGCACAGAGCCTGCAGTGCATGCTGGCATTCCAAAAATGCCCTTTCAAAATGCCAAGTTTTCCCCCTGGCAGGGCTGCCCAGCCCACGCTGGCAGTCACTGACCTGCAAGCACGTGGGGCAGGAGGGAACATGGCAGAACTGCCCCACGTGCTTGTCACATACAGGAGCCCCTGGGCAAACCATGCTCTGTTTGAACAGACAGGCATCTGAGAATGAAATCAGGGATGAAAACCTACCAGGTCTGAGAGGGAGGCATCTTCTCTTGGGGTAAATCTGTCTGGTGCTGCCCAGCTGGCTCCTGGCTGGGAGGAAGGAGGCAGCAAGCATTTATGATGGTTGAGAAAAGGTAATGGGAGCTTCCTCCAGGAGAGCAGCTGAAAACCACACAGCCCAGCATGGAAATGCCAGAATAACTCCTGGGCTGAGCAGCCACCGAAGACACAAACACAGGACAGCACAGAGGACAGGCAGCGCAGGCCAAAGGGAGGGATCCAACCCACCTCTGGTGCCTCAGCACAACTGCAGAAAGCAAGTACCAGGAAAGACCTAGACCACTTCCCTGGGATGAGGAGACAAGCCTGTCCAATCCTGGCAGTTGGTCCAGCAGACAGGTGAGACACTTCTCGTCTGTCCAAGGGAGGACACCTCTCCCTGCTGCCCTCAGCAATCTTTGAACGAGCAAAGGTGGCTTGAAGCACCACCTCTCCTTAGCTAAGAGCCTCCTGAGCCTCAGCACACCCAGAAAACCCAGCCCAGAGCGCAGCTGCTCAGGCTGGCTGGGGACAGCAGAACAGCACCAAGGTAAAGGCACTGGCGTTAGCCCAGGGCTGGGTACAAGCCCACCTGGAACCCAGGAGCACCAGTGGGCACTGCCCACCACAGCCTGGCTGTTTCCCACCCCAACAGAGACGGAGGAATCCTTTCTTCTGTGGCTTTGGAAACCAAACCTCACAGCCTTCCAGGTCTTCGCTGAAAGTCTGGCACCAGAAAACGCAGGTGAATGTGAAGGCCACTGTCCCACTGATCCTGCTCACAGATAGGCTCTTTCTCTTGACCACCACAAAATTGTCTCTTGGCTTAATCCAGGGTGACAGAGTACGTTCAGGCAGAACACACATGAGGGGTTTTATTCCTCTCAAAACACATCATCTTCCACTGCCTTGTTCTCCCACAGCAGAAATGCAAACGCTGTCTGTGCTTTAGAAACCACAAAGATTCCTAAGAACCAACAGACATGACATCCCAACACGAATCAACCAGGAATGACTGGGAGGGAAAGCCTGATCCTTTGGTTTTGTTCTGCTTGAAGACACGGAGAACCCAATCTTAGGAAGAAAGAGACTTTCGAAAATTAAGGACTTACATCCTTTAAACCTAGAATTGAAAGAATCAGAATCCTCTGGCTCTTCCTGAGTTTTTGAGGAAAAGACTGCCAAAAGAAAGACAAAATAATTATGTTTCTAGGGTAAAAAACAACTACATGCACCGATCCACACGAACTTGCACCCTTTGCACCCAGATTCATGATCTACACACACACTAAAACGCAGCCCCTGCTCCAGTGCAGCGGGCGGGGGCGGCAGCACCAGGGTGGCTCTTGGGGTTTATGTTGTCATGTCAGAGGCAAAAATTCAGTTAGATCCTCCTGCAGAGGCACAATCACAGCAGCTCATTTGTCCCGTGCTCCCTGATCAGCACTCACACCATCTGAAAGCCTCGCTGAGGACGGCTGCGAGCTCTCTGCTCCCCAGGGAACCAAACCTTCCCGCCTGTCACTGCCACATCCATATCAGCGAGGGGGAGGAAAGAAAGCGCTCAACTGATTTTATAGGCACATCAGTAATAAATTCCTTTCCCAAGAAGAGGATGGGAACAGAGCTCGACAACAGTTATTTTTAAAACAGAGCAGATACCAGGCTGCCTTGTGGTTGCACACACAGTATTTGCTCTCTCAAGAAGTGCCAGCCATGGAGGATGGACCAGGTCCTGCTGCCCAGGGCTCAGCAGATGGCAGAGGAGCTGGATGGTTTGGTCCTTTATCACAGTGGAGAACAAGCTCTCCCTCCCCACGTGCCCCAGACATCCAAGGAAGGATGTCTGGCCTGCTGGCACCTTCCCAGGGTGCCAACCCAGCTCGTGGGCTGCCATGCCCCGGGCACCCTGTCTGCCCCTCTGTCCCTCCCCAGGGACGTGTTCCTTGCCACCAGACACCCATCACACTGCGTGTTCACCAGTGTTTACTTTCCTTTGAACCCCCAGCTCTTCACTTCTTGCTCCCGAGCTCTTGGCCAAAGGGGAGCAGCAGCAACAGCTCAGCTGGGCTCTGTAAAACCCAACTCCTGCCAACAGCTTGGCTGCACTTAGACAGGACACTCTGTCAGCCCCTGCCTCTCCAGGAGCAGTCCTGCTCCAGCATGGGCACTGTGTCCAAGGTGGGAGAGCTCAGAAGGAGCCAAGGTCAAGGGCAGCTCCTCTGAGAGGAGCCAACAGAACCCAGCAGACAGCAGGTATCCTGAGGCCACCCTGCTCTCTGTGGCCTCTTGGTGCTCATGGTTCTGCAGGGATCCTGGCACCCTCCTGCACCACTTCTGAGCAGGAGAACACCCTGCTCCAGCTGCCCCTCTGCGCTGGTCTCCAGCCAAGCTGTGACCAAGCTCCGCTGTGGCAGGACCCAGCTCAGTCCACCACAGCTCCAGGTGAGGGGAAAGCACCACAGCAAACCTGCAACATCATTGCTTAGTTGGGAAGACCTCACCACGACCCAGTGCGAGAACCTTCTCTCCCATGACACTGGAGGTGTCTGGAAACATTTTGAAGGTGATCCCTGCAAAGCTCTGTGGTTTCACAGCTTTGTTGCTGCAGCAGATGCCGGGGAGGCTGCTGCCAGCCCTGGGCAGCACTTTCAGCTTGCTCCCAAGCCTCAGTTGGCACTGCTGGGGCAGAGGGAGAGGCAGGAGATGAGGGGATCCCCCAGCCAGCAGGGCAGAACCACTCCACAGTCCCGAGCGAGGAGCCAAGCAGACCAAGATCATGGCCAAGTTGAACCAAGAGTCCAGATCACCAGCAAGCCAGAGGTGATGAGGTAGATCCCAGGACATGCTGGGATGTCAACCTACAAGTAAGGGTCAGGATCAGACCTGGTGCTCCCCGGGCAGATCCACAGAGATGAGGGCAGGGTCACTCTGGGGATGGAGCCAGGAGCTCCACGGCCAGGCAGGGCAGAGCCACTGCCTGGTCCTCCCGTGATGGTGCACACAGACCCCTCCAGCATCGTCCCTGTAGACCACGCTGCTCCATCCATGAACACCCAGCAACAACACCCATACCCCAGCCAGCAAGGCAGCAACACGGGTTGGCTCCATGTACATCCCAGAGGTCAGTGGACATCTCGGGATGTCTTACCAGCAGCAGCTGAGGGACCTGGGGTTGTTTAGTCTGAGAAGAGGAGGCTGAGGGGAGACCTCATCACTGTCTACAACTGCCTGAAAGGAGGTTGTAGCCAGGTGGATATTGGTCTCTCCTCCCAAGTGACAGGCAACAGGAAATGGCCTCAAGCTGCACCAGGGGAGGATTGGTTTGGACATCAGGAAAAATTTCTTCACTGAAACAGTTCTCAGGCCCTTGCAGAGGCTGCCCAGGGAGGTGGTGGAGTCCCCATCCCTGGAGGGGTTTAAAATATGGGCATACAAATTTCTCAGGGATTTGATTCAGTAGTCAACAGATACGATTGGACTCAATGATCTCAAAGATCTTTTCCAACCAGGAAATTCCATGATTCTATGATTCAGGACTCCTCTCCAGCCCAGGGCTGCTCTCTGTACTGAGTGCAGAGACCACCTTAGACCACCTGCCTTTCCTGCCCAGCCACGATCCCCCAGCACAACTCCCGCCTGGCTGCGGCCACACGCACAACCCAGCCTCTGCCACCAGGCCAAGCGCTGCCCGTCTGGGGCTGCTGCAGCGGAGAGACCCGCGCAGGGCAGCAGCTACTGAGCACGTGCAGTGGCACAGCCTGACCCCAGGCACAGCTTCCTTCCAAACACAACCAACTTCACTGGCAGCGGGCGATGAACTGGGCTGACTTATTGACATTTGACTGCAAATCATAGAATCATCTGGTTGGAAAAGACCTCCGAGATCACCAAGTCCAACCGTACCTGTGCCCTTACTACACCATGTCCCTAAGAAACTCATCTACCTGCCCTTTAAACCCCTCCAGGGATGGGGACTCACCCACCTCCCTGGGCAGCCATTCCAATGCCCGACCACTGTTTCAGTGAAGAAATTTTTCCTGATCTCCAGTCTGAACCTCCCCTGGTGCAACTTGAAACCATTTTCTCTCATCCTGTTACCTGTCACTTGGGAGAAGAGACCAACACCCACCTCACCACAGCCTCCTTTCAGGCAGTTGTAGTCAGTGATGAGGTCTCCCCTCAGCCTCCTCTTCTCCAAGATAAACACCCCCAGGTCCCTCAGTCTCTCCTCGTAGCACTTGTTCTCCAGCCCCTTCCCCGGCTTCGTCGCCCTTCCCTGGACGCACTCCAGCAAATGCTCGAGTGTTCTTGAACCCGACCTGCGTGTGTTTCACTGCTGCACGTCATTTATTGTCTAAGGCAGCAAGTTTGAGCTCAGGAGCAAAGAGATGAGGTTTACAGTGCTGAGCAGCAATTACAGTTCTTACCTGAAATTCACCTGATGCCAAAAGAAACCTTGACGTTGACTTCTAGGGGCTACTATGACAATGCCCCCATTGTCAAGGCCTTGAAGCAAAGACAGATGATTCCATAACCAGCAGGGCAAGGCCAGACCTCAGCATGCTTCCAGGCCAAGCTGTCTAGAGGGGAGAGACTTGATAAAGCCATCATTTCCATGGTCTAACTTCTGGTGAATACCACAGAAGCAAATACATCTCTCCTGGCTCTGGATGAGGGAGTCCGAGCCAGCCCCAAAGGGAAACAAGGGCCGGCCACTTTCAAAAGCAACTCCACACACGGCTCTTGGGTGCTCTGGAAGCCACAGTCACCTCGTTCTCCACTGAGATCCTGCAGCAACCACTGCTCTGACCTCAGAGCAAGATGCTCCCACCAACAAATCCTCTTCGGTGTGCGCTTGTTCTCCTCCTTGCTCTGGTCACTCACCATGAGGATGCCCAACTGACTGGGATGTCTGCTCAGGCTGCTCCAGGCCCAAGAGCAACCCACCACCCTGCCCTCTGCATCCCCTGCTCTGTTGTGATGGACCCCCAGGAGATTTTGAAGAGAGGTCCCGTTGGGGGTCAATGAAGATGGGTGACAATCCCCACAACTAAGAAGCAGTGCAGCAGGACCATAACTCTGACTCAAGACTTTGGCAGCTTTGGCAGCTTTCCAAAGCATATGGGCCAAGAGCTGTAGGGTTGGCAGGGTAGGTGAAGGCACTGTGGGGAGGGCAAAGCATCCTCAAAGGTTTTGCAATATCTAATCCTGGTCCTAACACCACACGGGGCTTAAAACAGTGAGAACTGCTCCCACGTGCTCTTCTGGTGGGTGTCCTGGTGGAAAACAGACTATCCACAGAGCAGAGCACAATCGAGTGAAGGACTTGCTGCAGGCAGAAGAGCCAAGTTCTAGTTTGGATTGGATGATTACTCATGCTGCAGCACTGCTCCACCCAAGCAAAGTGTGAGGCTGCTCTAGGGCTGGGCTCATATGGAAGGAAAGTCGGGCAGTTTGCACGGCCTTGGCATCTGAGCGTGGAGCCAGGGCTCTCCAGCCCACAGAGACCAAGCAGCTGCCCGAGGCCACCAGCTGAGCTGAGACAACGTCTCTTCCAAAGGACCAGCCTGGTGCCTCCTCCCTGCGCACACAGACCCCAGGACTACTCTGCTTTTGGAGGCAGAAGTTTAGACAACACCCCAGAGCCCATCGCTGTGCCCTCCTGGAGCATCCCCAGCACCCCGTGCTTTTCCAGGCTTGGGTGGGCAGCCACAAGATGCTCAGCAGACCATGGCAGGGTCATAGAACCATAGAACCATTTGATTGGAAAAGACCTTTCAGATCATCAAGTCCAGCTGTCCCTGTCCACTACTGAAGCAGACCCTCACCTGCCTGCATTTTAAACCCCTGCAGGGAAGGTTTAAACCACCTCCCTGGGCAGCCCCTGCCAGTGTCTGAAGGGTGAAGCACTCTCCAGCCAAAGCCTGGCTTGCCCTGCAAGCATCAGCAACATGCAAATGGGCTCAGGAGAACAGACACAGGGCTGTGTGCAGCTGTGCCCCTCCTCAGCTCCACTGGCACCCTGCCGCAGGGAACAGCATCAAGAACAGCACCCGAGGCCTCACTCTGCCCACTCTCCATCCCAGCTGGGCTGGGGGGTATCAGGAGGGATCCAGATACATCAGGGGTTAATCCACACACAGGTGGAAATGAAAGAGGGACCCATCCTGTCTCCAGGCAGTGCTGAGCACAGGCACAACTACCAACAATGGTGCCTTGAGAGCACTCTCAGGGCTGGGGTTCCCCTACCCTCAGCCCTAGCAGGGAAGATGGGGAGAGGGGAAGAAGGAAAGGGTTCTTTGCGTCCCCCCCAGGCTCACAGCAGCAGAGCTCAGCCCCACATTAATGCTTCACTCTCTGGCCGCACGGGGCAGGGAGGGTGCAAGGTGGTTTGCCATGGAGACCACAGGCAGGTGTCAGGGGAGGCAAACACCTGCAGATCAATTCATAGCAAACACATCAACCATGAGCCCAAAGCATGGGGACTGGAAGTGGTTCCAGAGCAAGAACTGGTAATAAGGGCTTTAGACAAGAAGAGGCGGGGCAGGGATCGGTGCTGGCACTGGGACTAAACCCATGCATGGGAGAGAGACTAAAGAACAGCTTTGTGTGTGTGCTGACACATGGAGGAACCACACACTGAGTCTTAATAATAATAATAATAGTAATAATAATCATAGATGTCATTTGGAAAGCTAATACAGCCCTGCAGCCCCAGCACTACTGCAGACAAGCACTCTCCCCTAAGAGAGTCCAGAGCCTTTCCCCACGGACCTGCAGCACACAAGGATGGCCATGGCTTAACTACCTCTCCCAGACTCGCCATCCACACATCCCAAAGCAACAGAATCACACAGAATCCCCAGAATTGTAGGGATGGGAAAGGCCTTCTGGAGCTCATTCAGTCCAACCCCCCTGCTACAGCAGGGTCACGGCCAGCAGGCTGCACAGGAACGTGTCCAGGTGAGTTTGGACCTCTCCAGAGAAGGAGACTTCACACCCTCCCTGGGCAGCCTAGTCCAGTGCTCCGTCATCCGCACATGTCCAGGTGGAACTTCCCATGCTCCAGTTTGGGCCCATTGCCCCCTGTCCTGTTGCTGGCCATCACTGAACAGAGCCTGGCTCCATCCTCCAGACATCCACCCTTCAGATACTGACGAGATCCCCTCTCAGCCTTTTCTTCTCCAGGCTGAACATACCCAGTTTTCTCCACCTTTCCTCCTCATAGAGATGCTTCAGCCCCCTCATCATCTCTGCTGCACTCTCTCCAGGCATTCCCAGTCTTCCTTGAGCTGGGCTCCTGGATTTCCATACTTCAAGGGGCCCCATCAGCCCTGCACATGCCCAGCTCTACTGGAGAAAAAAAATACACAATCAGACCCTTTAAACCAAAGCCAGGCTGGTCACTCTGGTCACAGTGTTTCTGCTTGGGCGAGTACAAGGGCAGGGAATGGTTTTGTTTCCACACTCAGGGACACATCACCTGCTTCCCTGCCCTCTGATGGTGAAACCATAGAGCAGCGCTGTGTCCAGTTCTGGAATCCCCAAAATAAGAAGGACGTGGAACTGTTGGAGGGAGCCCAGATGAGGACACAAAGATGACACAAAGGGTTGGAGCATCCTCTGCCATGAGGACAGGCTGAGAGAGTTGGGGTTGTTCAGCCTGGAGAAGAGAAGGCTCCAGAGAGACCTTAGAGCAACACTCCAGTTGAAAGGGGCTCTGGGAAAGCTGAGGAGGGAATTTTTACATGGGCATATAGTGATAGGACGAGGGGGAATGGCTTTAAAATGGAAGGGGGAAGATTTAAATTAGACATCAGGAAGAAATTCCTCATTATGAGGGTGCTGAGGCCCTGGCCCAGGTTGCCCAGGGAAGTTGTGGCTGCGTCATCCCTGAAGGTGTTCAAGGCCAAGGCTGAATGGGGTCTTGAGCAGCCTGAGAGTTGTCCCTGCCTATGGCAGGGGGTCGGAACTGGATGGGTGTAAAGTTCCTTCCCAGTCAGACCATTCTATGATCTGGGATCCTCCTGCAGCAGCCGAGAGAGGCCATGTCTGAGGATTTTAAGCCGATGAGCAGGTACTGCCAGGAGCTGCCAGGAGAACGGGCTGGAAGCAGCAGTGAAGGGCAGCCCGCAGCCTCCCTGAGCACAGCGGGGAAGAACAACCCTGCAGGCTCACGCGCTTTTATTTTCTCAGAAAACTTTGGAGTTGGAAGGCGGTGGCCAAGGATGGGGTGTTTAAAATAACAGCTGGGAGGAGGCTGGGGAGGCAGCCGGTGGGGAAGGGATGCTGCTCCCGAGCGTAAATGAGAGTCTGTGTTTGGCCGCGCCGGCAGGAAGGGGAGCCCTGTGCGGGGGGCATCTCTGTGCCTCCCCCCTTCCCCTTGCCAAAACCTTCAGGGTGGGCTCTGCTGAGTCCAACTGAGCCCCTGTGTTCAACAAGTTTAAGCCCACGCTGGGCAAGGGCACGGAGATCGCCACGATTTACCGAGACGCTGACAGGCACCCGGAGGGGTGACCCTGGGCTCTGCATCCCGGCGTGACCGAGCATCACGGGGTGTGGGGAGCACTGGGGGCACGTGCTGGGAGGTGCAAGGCTGGCCCCCAATAAACACATCGTTTTCTCTTGGTGGTTCATGTACAGTAATGGCTAAATATATACTCAACGGAAAGTGTGGAGTGATTTATTTTTGTTATTGTTGGTCTAAAATTATGCTGCCTGGAATGGTGCTGCTGAGTTATAGGGCCTTGCTGGGCACACACGAAACATTATCAAAGATATGTCATAAAGCAAATATTAGCAGGACCTGCCGTGGTGGTTACGCAGGGCCACCACTGCCAACCGCAGCCACCACACAGCAGGAGCCACCACAGAGGGTGACCTAATCCTGCTCTGCCCCTGGCAGGTCCTGCAGCCTGCCTGGCCACCCTCAATCAGGGTGGAGGAGGAGGGGAACCACAGCATCACCTCACCTTGGGAAGACACCAAGATGAAACAGGATCTGATGGGCAAGACCAACACGCACAAGGTGGGAGAAAAACTCTCCCTGCAGAAGGGTTCTGAGCTGCCTGACTTCTCCCTGCAGCCCATCTCTGGCAGCAAGATGCAATCCCCTCAAGAGATCCCATAAGGGAGTTATTAGCCTTTCATCAGCAGGCGTACAGATGAAGGTTATAAAAATCACAAAGCCACCATGTACTCCAGACACCCAACCCACCCAAACTCAGCAGTGCTTTTCTCTGGGATGTCTTTCCAGAATTTATTTCCTGCTGGAGGGAGGGGGAGGACTCTGACGCCAGCGGGAATCTCCCTCCTCTCCTCTTTGTCACGAGGATGTTTCCCTGCTGGCTCTCCCTGTGGTGGCCATCATTCCCATGCTGTCCTCTTCATTTCCATACCTCTGCACTCCCCATCTCCCCTGCATGCATCCAATGGTGACTACAAAGTGCAACATTCCTTGTACCACCAGCTGAGACAGGCTTTGATGAGCACAGCAGCAGTGACGTGACAGCCTCCTCTGCTCCACACCCTTAGGTACCCTCTCGCCCAGAAGAAATGCCCATTGTAGGGACAAATAGAGAAAAGGGAGAGGAAGCTCCTGCCAGTGCACACTCGAAGCAGAGTTCACACCAAGCTGCTCTGCCTGCGCAGAGGCCCTGCAGCACATGGCCAGGGATGCCTGGGTGGGAGAAAGTCCGAGCTCTGACATCCACCCTGCAGAGGAGCAGGACCTGCAGTGTCCCCTGGCTCCACACAGAGTGCAGAGCAGCCGGTTCCTCACTGAATGGCAGCAGAGGGAGATCAACTTTGGAAAGCTTTGCCCTTGGCAAATGGCAATTCCCTCTCTGCAGGCTGCTCTTCAGGTGTTGATGGCAGAGGAAAGAGCAGGAATGAAGCTCAACCACAAGAGCGTTTTGGCGCGCCGTGCAGTAAGCTCGGTTTTTAGAGGCATCACCTCGTGCAGGCTTGAGCCCTGCAGACATGGAGTTTACAGATCCTGGCCTCCCAGCACCACGCAGATCCAGCACCATCCGCCATCCAGAACCAGCACCATGGAGCCATCCCGAGCCACCGGCACTGATTCCCATTGGAGCAACATGGACCGGCTGTTTCCCCCCAATAACCGGCCACTGCTGCAGCCTCAACACAGCCACTGGAGAGGAACACACAGGGGACACAGAGATGGGTCCAAAGCCCAAATTAATGACAAAAGCCACAGCCACCACGGCCATACGGTTTTGTTCTGCCCAATGAAACCTCCCTCCGCACCGCTACCGCCTGCCGCACCGCAACCTGAGGTTCCAACTGCTGCGCCAGGGACTCTGGTGCTGGAAAATCACAGGGTTTTCCGCTTCTGAGCAGGGCATGCTCACAGCCCCACAGCCCTCCCTGCTGGGGGCAGTGCCTTCCCTGCCCTCCCTGCTGCCAGGAGACCCCCGAGCTGCTGGGGAGGAGAGAAGGGCAGGAAAACACCAGGCTGCCAGCTCTTCCTCACAACCACTTCCAGGCACAAAACCCCTTTATTATTCCTTTCAAAAGCCTGCTGCACGGCCCCTGCCTGGGTTAGCACCCCAAAGATCCACGAAGCAGGAGAACTGCTGGGTTTCTGTAAGCAGAAGCCCACACACAGGTGCTCTTCTTTCCTACTTCCAGGAGACCACCTTTACCTGACACTAAAGGTCACTGGCACAAGACAGACCTTGCCATGGCATCCTCCAAGCGATCTGCAGGAAATCTCTATTGAAGGAGTCCAATTTAATTTAAATATTTATTTAGAACCAGTTTCTTTGTCTGTGGATCAAGACTTCCTTCCAGAGTGTGCCTGAGACTCCACTGCCCCCTGTCTCCTCGCACAGCCCTGGCCCCAGTTTGGCTCTGGCCCCAGGATCTGGCCTTCCCAGGTGTGTGCCGGCGCGTTGGATGGGCCATCAGCAAACTCGTCGGCAGTGCTGGCTGAGCTTTGCAGAGCAGCAAAGCGACTCAACACCCAGCCAAGTCTCCAGCTCCACCGAGGTTTTGCAGAAAGCAAAACCTCCAACTCCTCCAGCCAGCCTGGAGCAGGGTTGGTGGAGGTGCCCAGCCCACAGCCGGGATGGGGATGGCAGCTAAGCCACTGCTGCATCCTCGGTCCTTAACTTCCCCCACCCTGACACTCTGTCCACTCTATTGCAACCAAGCTCAGGAGGCAGATGCCTGCAGACCTCGAGAAAAACACACAAACTGCTTTCTCAGTGATGCTAACTGTGGTAATTTCCTCCCTCCTCGGGACAGAGGGGTGCAGAGTTCAGCCATTCCCCCTCCCGCGGCCCCAGCTCACCCCTCACCCATCCGAAAACCAATATTCTCCTGTTAAACTTCACACGCTGCCCTGGTTTTCCCTCTCTCAGCACATCCTTCAAACACACTCACTCACTGTATGCAACCGACAGGAGAGCTGAACAAGCTTCATCTACAGAAGAGAAAATTAAGACACAAACTCTCCCTACAGATCATCTTTAAAGTTTTTTTAAGTTGTCCTTCTTTATTAGTCCCAGACAGAAATCTGAAACCCCCTTTTAAAAAAAAACAGATATATAATGTTTTTCAAAGCCATGTCACATAATTAATGTCACATTTATCTCTTCAGCTGTAGAGATAAAAAGAAACCATCTATCCATGTCCTCATTATTTTTTTATTCTCCTCTTAAAGCCAGTGTTTAAATCCAGAGGATGGGAGTGCTCTAAAGGAGGAGAGAAGTCTGACTTGTCCTTTATGTCACAAAATGATGGCGATAGAAGATTTCTCCCTCCCCTCTCCCCCATCCCCTTTTCTCCATCGCTAGTGATCAGAAGGCAGCATGGGTTGACCATCCCTTCAGCAAACCTCTCCCTCTCCCCCATGGAACACCTCCTCTCCCTCCCTCTCCTGCCCCACCACCCTAAGTTCCTCAGGGGACATTTCAGCAGCCAGGAGTTTTGCTCCTGTCGTCTCAGGCTGAGCAAAGGGCCAACCTTTCATCTCCTGTGACGCACAAGCTGAGTCCCATAGAAATATTAGTTTTTAAAAGCCATGTGCATTTTCCACCATTAGCACAGTTTTGATTCATCTCATATTGCGTTCTGCTTCATTTAGGGGGATGCTGTCCACATTAAAATGATATTTAACACCGCGCCGCTCCCTCGGGCCACCAGGAACACCTCTGAGCAGCAGCGCCGGACGGGACCACCAGCGCGGTTCCCCACGGCTGCTCATTCCCACCCCTTATTCCTCTCAGCTCAGAGCTACCTCCTCCTGGATCAGATGAGGGCATGGTGGTCACAGCCTCATAATAATGTCCCAAAAAGTGAGAAGGTCCCTTTATGAAATCTAACAAATGCAGATAATGTGGTTTTGATCAGCTCATGACAGCTCCAAACTCCACAGCTAGAGCTCTCCAGAGCTTCCAGCAAGCCTTGTATCCTGGACATCTCACCAGGACCCCTGCACCGCCGTCTGCCCTCAACCTCTGGTCCCACCAAGGACCTCTCTCATTAGATATTCCCCAAAATGCAGGGGCTGAATAACAGCAACAATCAGGTGGAGCAACCGGTAAATGCTTTGGTAAGAGGAAGGGCTGCTGGATCTTGGGAAGAACAGGAGACCTCTCCCAGCACATCACTGCCCCTCTGCAAGCACCCACGCAGACTCTGCTGATACTGAGGCAGTTTCTTCTCTCCTTGGCCTTTCAACCCAGCAGCTCTGCCACGCTGCTGCACCAGAGATGATGCACTGTGCATTTGTTTAAGGCAGAGGCACACTCGGTTCACTGCCCTTCTTCAAAAAGTACCCAGAATAGCCACAAAGAGCTGAAAGGCATTCGGAAAACTCCAGGAATGGGGAGCATCGGGTGCCCAGACCCCTGCATCCGACTGAGGACAGCATAAACCGTTCGGCTCCTCCACATCACTTGCACTACCAGACGGGTTCAAAAGCTGGTCCTTCCTGCCCTGAATGGCACTGGCAGAGGAAAAAACATCCCATGCTCTTGTCCCCGCTGTCAGCAGCGTGCACGTCTGCCTCCCGTGAGTGTTTCTGAAACACATTAAAAAGAGCAGGACTGGCAATCCCTACTTGCGCTCCTGGAACCGCAAAGGAGCATTTTTCGGGAGACAACCACAGCCTCCAATGGCAGCAGTTGGATCCCAGGCTTGAGACCGTTCCTTTCATCCCATCTCGCCAACCAGCAGGTCAGAGCCCTTTAATCTCCTGCCACCTGTTTCATCAAGGTGGAGCCAGCTGCCACACACCCACTCCAGCACAGCAGAGGTGGCAATGCCTGTGGTCACTGTCACCCAGCCTGGACCTGTGACCAGCTCAAGGAGGGCTCCTCCGCTGAGCACCATCAAATCAATTAGCCATAAGCCATGGACAGTTTAATTTAGCATCTCTAACTTCACTGCATCTCTTTTTTCGGGCAGAAAAGGACACTCACAGAAGAAAAACAAGCCTCGAGCATCCTCTTCAGTCGGGAGCAGCCTGGGGGGATGGAGCCCAGTGCCTGTCCTTGCCAGCCAAAACCCACGCCACATCCAGGGGGGCGGCTCGGGGGCAGCTCAGGGAGGGGCAGACATTAAAACAAGGGAGAGCATTGCTGTGTCAAGGTACCCAAATGCCACCAGGCTCTTGGGGAGCTCTACAGCTCCAGCAAAGAAAACGAGTCCATGAACTCTTCCAAAGAGGTGCTTTTGCTCCACAACCGCTTGGCGCATCAGCGGCCATCCTGAGCTGCTTTCCTTCCTCTCTCATCTGAGAAAGGAGAAAGAAAAAGGGACATTTTCGTTGCTGAAAGCTTCACCCACAAAAAACAGGGGAGTCAAAGTCACTCTTCACTTGTTCACACTGAGCATGCAGAGTCTTGAAATGAAACAATTGCTCTGGGTAAAATATCTTCAAAACGCCCTACAAGCACCTGGCTGCACAGCTCAACACTCAGTACTAACATCAGCTCTGCTCTCTGCCCCAAAACAAACCCACTCAGCTGGGCAAAAGCATTGATGGAGCAACTCTGGCCCACGGAGCCGCTGATATATCACAGTTACAAACTGAAGTTGCAGCTTGTCCACAAAATCCCTTCAAAGGGAGTCGCTGAAGGGCAGCAGGAAAGCTGCACCACTGCTGGGAATGTCTCCCCACACCTCCCGAGCGTGCGGCGCAGCACACACACGGCAGCATTTCCATGGATGTGCACGGAGAGACAAGAGTGCTCCCCAGTGTACAGACAGACAGACAGACAGGCGAGTTGCAAAAGGGGGGGAAATGACTCCATGGGGAGCTTCCAATTGTGAGAGGTCCCAGCTGTGCCCCTGCACATGGGAGAGGGGCTGGGCTGCTGCAGCAGCTCCTCTTGCTGAGCAGGGATGAGCCAGACTGCACCCCTTGAGAACTGGGACAGCCGAAACGGGAGCAGCGAGCACAACAAACCAGCTCCTTATCCAGCAAAGCAGAACTCCCTGCTCCACACTACCACACTCCCACTCCACCCTGCCTGAGCCAGCCTGCCATCCCTGCAGCCTCATGCCAGAGTGGACAAACCCCGCAGCTGCCCCTCCCGGGAGGCTCAGCACCCAGCTGTGAGTGCTGGAGGAACCTGCCAGCTCCACCAAATCCAGCCTCCACTCAAAGGCACAGCAATCCCATCCCTGGATGGGCTGCTTAGCCTGGCATTCGTAAACTGCAGTTATTCACACGAGAGGGTTTGCAGACATATCACCAAATCATAGGATCATGGAATGGTTTGGCTTGGAAGGGACCTCAAAGCCCATCCTGTTCCAACCCCCTGCCATGGGCAGGGACACCTCCCACTGGATCAGGGGGCTCAAAGCCCCATCCAACCTGGCCTTCAGGGATGGGGCAGCCACCACTTATCTGGGCAACCTGAGCCAGTGTCTCCCCACCCTCATTGTGAAGAATTTCTTCCTAATGTCTAATCTAAAACTTCCCCCTTCCAATTTAAAGCCATTCATCCTATCGCTGCTTGCCCTCATCTGCAGGGACATTCCCATGGCAGCTCTCCCTATATCTGTTCAATTATAGAAAGTTATTTCTGTAGGATAACACACCCACGGAGACACAGCCACCCCGCTCACACACCCCCTGCAAACACAAGCAGCTACACACACAGCTTCACAGGTGGATGATTAATTAAACCCACTGTATATTCCCAAGGCACTAGAGACTGCTGAGTCAAACTTGGATCCCAAGCACCAGGAGACTTGAAGTCTGGTCTCTGTACATGTGGTCTCAGGCAAGATCCTGAGCTCACGTCCCACCACCAGGGATGCCAAGGTCTGGGCAGCACAGCCCAGGGGACCAAGGCTCCAGGCTCGTCTTTGCCACAGGTATCCCTTAAAAAACCCCTTCTCTGTGCTGCCCCAGCTTGTGCAGCTCTAACAGGGAACCCACTGCCCACACACAGCACATGTCAGGGGTGTCAAACTCACGGTCCACGTGCTGAATCCAGCCCTCCACCTTGTTTTATCCAGCACAGCACCTTGTTTCTCCCCAGCGGCAGTGCCGAGCTCCCTGTCCCTGTGCTCCTGCCAGCGCTGGGCACGTGTGCAGCGCATGACGCGCGTTACGCTGCAGGGGCAGGAGAACAGCAGGAGCTGTGTTTGACACCCTTGGCATATGGACTGGGGAAAAACCCTCCAACCCTCCAGCCACAGGCTGGAGCACAGGACCTGCACCCTTCCTTGTTATGGTTGCACCTACAGGTTCATTTTCTCTGCCCAGAGCAAGGAGTAGATGGGTGGAGACACAAATACAATGCAAAAATGTTAAAACATGAGAAGTGGCAGCATTTAGGGAAGAGAGACTCGAGGAGAGGTTGCTGAGACAACAGAGATTTTGTTCTTCAGCTTTTACAGGAGGAAATGCAGGCTCCTAATCCCAACAGGAGATTTGGAAAGGCTTTTGGGGCTCTTTGCTCCTCAGAAAATAACTAAAAATTGGTGAGACTGGGGAGAAGAGTAGGGATGCTGCAGGCAGAACACGCCTGCAGGGCACAATGTAGACCAGGGCTACAGCCACTCATGGTCCTGAGCCTGATACCCTGCCCATCTTTCTCCTTCGAAAAGCCTTTTCGTGTCAGTTTGGGAATCAGACTGAAGTGCCCATGCACATCCAGGTATTGCTTCCAGAGCAGGAGCCCTCCCAAGCCCAGAGGTTGTGCTGCTTTCTGGGTGAGGATGGTTCACTATTGAAAACAGCCCTTCAGAGGCTCACATGACAAAGAAAACTGCTGCATTTTCATTACACAGCCCTACTTGTCATGATCTGGGTGCAAAATTAGGAAAATTTTCTTACTCTTTCTGGATTTCATCTATCAAATACTATTCGCAGTGATCCACCTGGCTTGAGCAAGACAAGACTCAAACCCTATGGGTCCCTGGCTAATCAATGTCTCAGTGGACACTGGGATCTGGTTTCCTCTCCCAGCACAGAGGGTATTGAGGGTTGGTCCTCAGTTATCCAGGCAGCTTACACTCTTCTCCAAGCACCTTCACAGAATCATGGAATGGTTTGGGTCAGAAGGGACCTCAAAGCCCATCCAGTTTCACCCCCCTGCCATGGGCAGGAACACCTCCCACTGGATCAGGGGCTCAAAGCCCCATCCAACCTGGCATTGAACACCTCCAGGGATGGGGCAGCCACCACTTCTCTGGGCAACCTGGGCCAGGGCCTCCCCACCCTCACAGAAAACATTTCTCCCTAAGATCTCATCTTAATCTCCCCTCTTTCAGCTGGAAACTGTTCCACTCATCCGATCCCTGCAATCCCTGATCAAGAGTCCCTCCCCAGCTTTCCTGGAGCCCCTTTCAGTCCTGGGAGGCTGCTCTAAGGTCTCCCCACAGCCTTCTCTTCTCCAGGATCAACAACCCCAACTGTCTCAACCTGTCCTCGTACAGGAGGTGCTCCAGCCCTTGGATCCACCTTGTACTGAAGCCAGTAAGATCTGTGCTGCTGTGCAGCCTCTTGTGTCCTCAAAGGAGGATACAGCTTCCAAAACTCACATCCACTGCAAGTCCTTCACCCCTGTGTGTGCACACTGTCGCTGGCCAAGCAGGATGGCAGCAGCCCTGCTGCGAGCCAGGGAGGCACATGAACCCCACAGCTAGGATTTGGAGACCACTGGGTCAGGCAGGAGAGGGCCTTTTGCCCCCAGAAAGTCTAACACTTTGCCATAACACTCATCCCATCCCTTTGGGGTCAATGCACCAGTGCAGGGGCATTCTGTGGTAATCCATTAGGATTGGATTCGATGATCATAAAGATCTTTTCTATCTAAGCAATTCTATGGTTACACGTGATCCTTCTAAACCACCTCTCCAGTAAAAGCAGCGATATTTGGGGGATGCCTATGCAAGTAGCCAGATTACCAGATTACCCAAGTTTAACCTTAGCCCAGTCAATCTCTACCAGCTTGTGGAGACTTGAACTAATCAGACCAGCTGCTGCCAGCCTGCAGAAAAGAAAACAGCATTGTTCCTCCAACACAGGCGTCCTCCTCCCTGTGCACAGGCCAGCCTAGCCCAGCACCCCGAAACGGGCTGGCAGATGGGAAGCTGAAGGATATGGAAAGAGAGAACAAGAAGAAAGGACCATTTCTTGTACAGACTGGTTTAGTGGATTAAACATTTCCCCTCCTACCAGTGCATGGAAATGGTAAAAGGCCATGGAAAAGCCAGCTGATGAGAACGTGTCCGGGGAGGCTCTATCCACGTGGTCCAGGCTGGTCCCAGCACACCTGGAGTGCAGACAACAGCGGAAAAAACAGGTACAACGTGTCTGAAGTCATGGCAAGGGCTTCCCTCAGCAAGCTGGGGCTACCAGAATTTCCTCCCATCACTGCAGCACAAGTCCTTCAAGAAACCTCCACTAGCTGCATCGATGAGATGCCTGCTCCTAGATCCAAGCTTGCGGCGCCGATGCCTGCAGCCCCAAGTGCCAGCCAGGGACTCTTGCTGAGCCTCACAGGTTGCTTGGCTTATCCACCTTCCCTCAGCCCCACCACTCCTCTACAAAGCTCCTTTGCTTCACTACAGTGGGGGACAGAGGGCATCCTCCATCCCCAGGCTCTGCCCTTCACCTGAACGTTAATTCGGAAAGTAACCCAGTCTCCATTTCCCTCCCACTTCCATCCAGTGCATTTTTGGCACGACTACTCCACAGACAGGAAAAAAATGACCACGAATTCTGCTTCTGAACACCCCCATGCTTGAAATCCCAAAATGTAAAAGCAAAACAAAGAGCACAGCACCTCCTGCTGCACCTGGCAAAACCCCTGGTGCAGTGCCGGGACCACCCAGCTCTCAGGGTGTGAGTTGGACCATTGGCAGCAGCCAGGTGGGACCTCATAAGAAGATCCAGCAAGTTGTCTTCTCCCACCAGGCCACACCACCAGGCAGACCATGGCCCATCCTGAGACACTCATGGCTTTCACTACCTAGTTTCTCTCTCCAGTTTCTCTCTGCAGAGGAAGCCAGAGGCCTGGCCTTGCTATCCTAACAGGGATGGGCTGTTCTGCCTCAGCACTGCTCACCACCTTCTTCACCCCCTTCTTCACCACCAAAGAGCAAAGCAAAAAAAAACCCCAATTGCTTTCCCCATGACCCAGAGGAGCCCCAGCCGTGCCCCCAGAGCAAAAGCATGGGAAGATGGCAAAAGAAGCACCAGTTTCAGGGTGACCAGGTGCACCAGCAGCCTTGGGGTGCATGGTGAGTGTGGGGCAACACATTAAAACAGAGACCCTTCTTCTGCTTCTCACACCACTGGCTGTTGGACACCAAGATGATATGGGGGGGGGGGGGGAATGCCTCCCAGGTAGGTACACCTACCCCTTAGCAACTGACCCCAAACCCAACCCAGCAGCAAGAGGGTCACACACCGATGCCCGTCCTCTTAGTACCCAACAGCAAGGGCACACACACTTTGAACAGGGCATGTTGGGGGGGGGGGACGGACACACAATGGCACAGATGCAGTTTATCCTAGTGGATCTTTGAAACAAATGCCTCCCAAGAAAGGGAGAAATCCAAAATCCCCAGAAGAGCACAACACATGACACAGAGCCTCTCTCCAGTTTCCCTAGGGGACTTCTCCCTTCTTTATCAGGGAGTGCAGCAATAGCATGAGGTGGAATGGTTTTAGGCTGAAACAGGGGAGATTGAGATGAGATCTTAGGAAGAAATGTTTTGCTGTGAGGGTGGGGAGGCCCTGGCCCAGGATGCCCAGAGAAGTGTTGGTTGCCCTGTTCCTGGAAGTGTTGAAGGTCAGGTTGGATGGGGCTTTGAGCCAGTGGGAGGTGTCCCTGCCCATGGCAGGGTGGTAGAAACGGACGGGCTTTAAGGTCCCTTCCAACCCAAACCACTCTATGATTCTATCATTCTTCCCCTTCACACTCTTAATTTCCCTGTGGACTTCTCCAGCGCCACCACGACACTGCCAGGCTTGGCTGGGTGTGGTGCCGGGGTTGGCTCAGTGTGTACACAGAGTCTGAGGAACTCTTGGCTGCCAGAGCCCAGTCAAAGAAAGGCTGGTGGCCGTGCAGTCCTGGTTAGCAGGAGGAGCCATGTCTTTGTCCAGCCAGGGGCAGCAGGTTAGTCCCAGCTTGGAGGCATTGGAAAGATCGTGAATGTCAGTCTCTGCACCACTGATGGACCAGCCCTGTTTCTTAGCCTTTCTTGGCATGAAGAGATGGAATCTCAGCATCCTTGCATGGCTTTGCTGTTGGTGCCAGCTCAAAAGCAAGTCTTCTGCTTTCACCTCCCGTGAGGTGGGGATCCTTGTGCCTGTCTACTGTTGGGATCTCCAAAAGAACTTCAGGAATGACATAACGCGCGAGGAGCTCCCTCCGTCCGCCCTCTCTCCTGCAGTTTTTCCCTAACCACAACCAAACCCTGTGACACAGAGAACATCCCATCTGCTGGCACCCTGCTGCTCAGCGCAACGGCACATTTGCCACTTCACAGAGTTTGACCTTTGGCAAAAGAAGACGAAAACCCAGTGATTAATTTCACTTCAGGCTGCCAGTGCTGCACATCCCAGCAAAGGTGGGGATGAAGGGAGGGAGCTGCTGCTTCCCCAGCCTTCATTACCGGCATTCCATCACAGAGCAGAAACATCGCTCTTTCAGACCAACGTCCAGTTTACGCTAATTCTTTTCAGCCTGGAAGATAAAATTGTAAGAGAGTACTTTAAACACCAGCTGTGAAGTACCTGGGGAGGACACTGTGGTGATGACAACAGAGCGCCCCAGGAACTGGAGTCAGAGGTCAGAGAGATGTCCATCGCATGGCCGAGGAAGAACTGACTTTAGAGCTCACAAGTGCAGCCATTACCATGCTTTAATATTACCTGGAATAGCAGAATTTTCTTTAATTTGATCAAGTATGGGTTCCCCACCTCTCTTTTTATCTAAAAAAGGGGGTAGAGCTGGCAGTTTAAACTGTCCACAGGCAGAGAAAATGCACACAGTCGCTGTTGACCAAGCAACTGATGGTGACTCAGCTCCTCGCGTTCAAAAACACTCCCTGCACGGAGCTACCAGCCAGGTTTTGCTCCATGAGACCAGTCTGGTGGAACTGGTGAGACAGCTCACTGTGTTTTTCTTGGAGGGGAAGCAGTGGGATACGTGGAAGTTGCTGAATAAAAATCATTGCTCCACATTAACAATGAGCCAGTCATCCAAGGGCAAAACACTTCTCCAAAGAAGAGGAGATAACTCTTTACACACCTCTCTGCTGTGCAGCTCTTTGAAGCCCCTGGAAATCAGCTCCACTCCAGCCTTCCCTGCACGTCAGGGCCAACACAGGATCCTTGTACTGCATGGCTTGGCCTCAGATGACAAAATCCTTCCAAGCACCAGAAGATATCATCAACACTGCAAACTAACGGACGCCTTCAAAATCCCACTGGAAAAGGCAAGCACTTTTCCTGCCAAGCCCACCAAGAAGGGATGAAAGGAGAGCCCTGCTGTCTGTAATTTGTACTGAGTTGTATAAATGGAGGGTTGGGTGTTACCAGTCCTCATCTGAGATACATCCACACAGACAGGGCTGCCCTCAAAGCCAGACCTGCCGATCACACGTGTACAGAGGTGCCAGTGGTGGATTCCTGATGGTGGATGAGCCAAGCAGTGCCAAACTCCATGGTCCCCAGCTCTGCAGGGTCCACACAGCCCCATCATCCCTGCCCTTCTGTGCCAACCAACACAAACAAAGGAGGAACACCCTTGTTCACATTCCCCCAGGATGGCAGCCCAGCCAAAGCTCTGAAGGACCTTGACAGGTCTCTGCATCCACGTGGGGATGACACCCAGCAGCTCCCCACTCCAGCCTCTAAGATCCAGCACACTGACTGTAAGAACAAAAATAAATACAAATAAAACACACCACATTCTTCTGCCCATCTTGTTACTCCACTCCTGCCTGCCATTCCAGTGCCTGCACTGCACAAGGTGTCCTCCAGCTTGGCACCCAGGTTTCACTCACAAACTCAAGTCTTTACCCAGGAATTCTCAGCAGGAGAATCACAGAACCACGGAATGGTTTGGGTTGGAAGGGTCCTCAAAACTCATCCAGTTCCAACAACCCTGCCATAGGCAAGAAAAACTCCCAACTGGATCAGAAGGCTCAAAGCCCCATTCAACCCAACCTTCAACACCTCCAGGGATGGGGCAGCCACCACTGCTCTGGGGAACCTGGGCCAGGGCCTCCCCACCCTCACAGCAAAACATTTCTCCCTCAGATTTCATCTCAATCTCCCTTCTTTCACCTGAAAACCATCCTCCCTTATCCTATCCCTTCACTCCCTGATCAAGAGCCCCTCCCCAGCTTTCCTGGAGCCCCTTTCAGTCCTGGGAGGCTGCTCTAAGGTCTCCCCACAGCCTTCTCTTCTCCAGACTGAACAATCCCAACTCTCTCAGCCTGTCCTCATAGCAGAGGGGCTCCAGCCCTCAGGTCATTTCCGTGGCCTCCTCTGGACCCGTTCCAACAGTTCCATATCCTTCTTATGTTGGGGATTCCAGAATTAGACACAGGGCTTCAGGTAGAGTCTCACAAGAGTGGAGTAGAGGGACAGAATCCCCTCCCTCGCCCTGCTGGCCACAGGAAGAGAAAGGGGAAGGGTGGAAAAAATCCTTTCCCTATTTCAGCTTGTACCCAAGCCTTTTGCAGGCCTGCTTGCCTTTGGCTCACGCCCTCTTCCAGGCCTACCAGCACTTTTTAGGTAATGAAATGCACATTTTCTGGTCAGCTCTAATATATCCAGAGGGACTGGTTTTCGTGTGTGTTTATTTTAAACTTAAGGGTGTTGTAAAGCCGTTCCAACGGCCTCTGGACAGGACGATAAGACATGGCAGGCAGCGCCTCTTTAATGGGTGGTTGTGGTATTCCTATTTATCCCATAATTGAAGAAAGACGTGACAACATGAGCAAAGCAAACCACCACCAGGCTTCCTCATGAGGCACATGCTGAATCCTCAGCAGAGACCACCAGACACGAAGCATTTCATACAATCCTTGTTTATTGCAAAGAGAGAAAATCCCCTCACAAGCCAAATTCACGGAAAAAAAAAGCAAGAAAAAGCAGGACTCAAAGTCAGAATCAATCCTGTCGGCTCTGCTGCCTTCCAGACCAGACCCTCCAGCTCCTGCAGCTGCCTTGGTCAGTGCCTGAGTCACAGAAACATTGAACGCTTTGGGTTAGAAGGGACCTTACAGGTCATCCAGTTCCAACCTCCCTGCAGGAGTAGGGACATCTTTAACCAGATCAGGGTGCTCAACGCCCCATCCAACTTGGCCTTCAACACCTCCAGGGATGGGACAGACACTGCCTCCCTGGACAACCTGGACCAGGGCCTCCCCACATTCAGCATCAAACATTTCTTCATTATATCCAGTCTAAATCTCCCCTTCTTTAATTTAAAACCCTTACTTCTTGTCCTGTCACAACAGGTCTTCCTAGAAAGTCTGTCCTGAGCTTTCCTGGAGCCCCTTTCAGTACTGGGAGGCTGCTCTAAGGTCTCCCCGGAGCCTTCTCTTCTCCAGGATGAACAACCCTGACTCTCTCAGCCTGTCCTCGGACAGGAGGTGCTCCAGCCCTCAGATCATCTCCGTGGCCTCCTCTGGACTCACTCCAATAGCTCCAAGTCCTTCCTGTACTGAGGATTCCAGAACTGGACACAGGGCTCCAGGTGGGGTCTCACCAGAGTGGAGCAGAGGGGCAGAATCCCCCCCCCCTCGCCCTCCTGGTCCCACTGCTCTGGATGCAGCCCAGGATGCAGCTGGCCATACACTGGACCATCCTCTGGAGCAGAGCACCCTGAGCCAGCCCTGCCTGCCATTCAGGATGTAGCTCCATCACAGCACCTTGTGCTGCCAAATCTCATTCCTGCCAGTGCCATTTCCACCACCTCCAGGCGGCTTTCAGAGCACAGATTGGGATCAAGTCCACAAAGCTACAGGGGAAACTCTCTCAAGTCAACTGATTTTGTGCTTGCTTGGTAAAGACAAAAGCTAAAAGTATCTGATTCATCTCAAAAAGCAAATCTAGCTACCCTTCCCAAAATGAATACCAGGAAATTTGAGAGTCACAGCAGCACAGTGCCAAGCAGAGAAGTCTTCAAGCAGAGCTGGTGGAAGCCAGCACTAAAGGGGTATTTGCTGCTGGGGGGATGAGATGTGCCCCGAGCAGGCAGTGGGTGCGAGGACAGAGGAATCCAAGAAACCCCCTCTTTCTGCAGAAATGACAACATGATGTAAAATCCCCTCATTTGGGAATATCCAGGGTGAAGCTCCAGCTTTCCCTTTCTTTTGGTTGCTTGAAAAGTCCAGGTGAGGAAGAAAGAGTTTTTCTGAAGCACTAAGCATGTGGATAAAGCAATGTTAGGTGAAATGGAGTAGAAAAACCTGGAAGCACATCCCTGCATTAGAGGACTGGGAATACAACTGGGAACTAAGTCCACCTCCATGACTTACACACCCACTTAGCATTTGGGGAATGATTCACTGCTGAGCTCAACGACACGGGAACTAGCACAGCTCCCATGCTGGCCTCCTCCTTCTCCAACTCTCTGCTGTTCCACACAGCCTGACAGCAAGAGGTGGAAAGGAACACAATTCCTTAAAAAACTCCCCAGCAGTGGGCAAGAATCAATGCTATTAATTACGCTTAGTGCTCGATGGCATATAAAACGGACACAGAAGGCAAGAGCTTACATGGCCAGGCTGATTCAGAGCCCAGAGGTCCCACCTGGACTTTCATAGGATCATAGAATTACAGAATCATAGAATCATGTGGTTGGAAAAGAGCTTTGAGAGTTCAACTATCCCTGTCCACTTACTAAACCATGTCCCCCAGGAACTTATTGACCCATCTTTAAAACACCTCCAGGGATGGCGAATCCACCACCTCCCTGGACAGCCTCTGCCAGGACCTGAGAACACTTTCAGTGAAGAAATTTTTCCTGATGTCCAGTCTAAACCTGCCCTGGTGCAGCTTGAGGCCATTTCCTCTTGTGCCATCACCTGTCACTTGGGAGAAGAGACCAACACCCACCTCACCACAGCCTCCTTTCAGGCAGTTGTAGACAGCCTCCTCTTCCCTAGGCTAAACAACCCCGTTCCTCATAGCACTTGTTCTCCAGCCCCTTCCCCAGCCTTGTTCCCCTTCTCTGGATGCACTCCAGACCCTCAATGTCCTTCTTGTAGTGAGGGGCCAGAACTGACCCCAGGACTCGAGGTGTGGCCTCACCAGTGCCCAGTACAGGGACACAATCCCTGCCCTGCTCCTGCTGCCCACACTGTGTCTGACACAGCCCAAGATGCCATTGGCCCTCTTGGCCACCTGGGCCACTGCTGGCTCATGTTCAGCCCCTGTCAACCAACACCCCCAGGTCCTTCTCCTCCAGGCAGCTCTGCAGACACTCTTCCCCAAGTCTGTAACGCTGCAGGGGTTGTTGGGTCCCAAGTGCAGGACTCGGCCTTTGGTCTTGTTGAACCTCATCCTGTTGGCCTCAGCCCCTGGCCAGATCCCTCTGCAGAGCTTCCCTTCCTTCCAGCAGATCCACACTGCCACCCAGCTTGGTGCCATCCCTGAACTTGCTAAGGGTGCTCTCAGTCCCTTCATCCAGATCATTGATAAAGATATTGAACAGGACTTTGCTGCGCTGGTGGACAGTGAGGAGGGAGCTCGAACAACCTCAGGGCACAGAGCCATCCCAAAGCCACCTCTCTGTCCAAGCCAACCACCCCAAAGGCCTATTGGGTGGACAGAGGGCTAAGGGAGGGCAAAACTAACGACAGCTGGGGAGGAAGAAGCAACCTCTTCCATCTGCAGAGTTGCCCCTGACCCCAGCTAATGCGGGCAGAGGAGACAGGTCATGACTTGGCTTTTCAAGCAGCCTTGCAAAGGGCTAAGAGTGCAGCCAGGATGAGGCAGCACCTCCCATCCCAGCGCCCTGTGCACCCCGCACCACCCAGCTGCTCCCAGGGCAGCACAAGGAGCAGATGGACACAGAATCCATCCCCACAGCAACACAGAGACCCTCGGGCTCCCCCACTGCTTCCTCCAGAGCCAGTGGGACCTGTACCCAGGGGACAGACCATGCTGTGTTCGACACCACCCTGCTCCCTGCAGAAAGCCAGGCAGCTCCCTCCTTCCCCTCACATCCTGGTCATAACTGGACACCAGGAGGATATTCTACCAGTAAAAAAGGATTAACTTGCATTTTTAAGCCTTCAGAGGAGGCTGCCTACAAAGAAAACCACACTTTAGAGTTAGGGAAGTAGCGATGCCATTTATGAACATGAGACCAGTATTTTCTGTGGTGATTTAAGTCAAGGAGCTACTTCTACCCACAACCTGCCTAAAACCCCAAAGCAGCCTGCTGCTACCTCAGGATTTCTGAGACCCAATAAAGTCTTTGTAGACAAAGACTAGGCAAAGTCTTAATTTCTAGGTGGTACTTTCCTAAGAGTACCAGGGGATTTGGGACTTCTCCCTCAGACATGCACGTGAGTCATCTCCTATTTGTCAAGGTCAGTGGTTTTCCATCTTTCACTCTCTCATCTCTTACAAATGGTCTCTCCACAGAGTATCCAAGCTTTTTCATTATATAGGTGCTCCCTGGATCCTGGTGCTCACTTCAGGGTCTATGATGATGCTCACCTTCCCCCTGACAACCTCCACATCTGTCACCCCTTTCCTTTATTCCTGGGACAGGCAGGACTTTATTTACAGCATTATTCAGTTGCTGGCAGGGAGACACAAGCACATCTGGACAATCAGAAATCCTGAAGACAATGGCTTGGACAAATAAATTCAGTTTATCCCAATCTTAAGTTCACAAACACCAGAAGACACCCAGCCTTGTACTGCACAAGGTGCTCTGCAGTGGGTTCCTGCAGCTGATCTCCCTCAGCTGCTTCTCTCTCTCTTGTCTGGATGAAAATTAGGGGGCAACTGACCACCAGCCCTCTCCCTGCGCACGGGGTGCAGTTTCTGCCAGCCTCATTTATGGAGAACCTCTGGGCAGAGGCATCACCTGGCAAATAAATGACTTAAATTGGAATATTTTAAGCCAACTGCAAAAGTCCAACTATTTCAACACCACACAGGACTTGTCCATGGCAAACAATACCATTGCCCAATAAACCTTTTTAACATTTTCTGATCACAAATAGAGGTGCCATAAATTTCCCTGAATAGTTCATTATCCTCATAAATCTCTCTAAATCCTTTTTTATCTCATCTGGATTGGCAGCTAAGCAAACTTTGCTCTGTTTAGGGCTTACCAAGCCAGCCTCTAACAAGGCAACGCATGCACTTCTTAAAAGAGGGGGTGAAGAGCCTCACCACAGCCCAAACCCAACAAAACCCCCACCCTCCCAGCCACAGAGCTTCCAATGTGGACACATCACCCCCAGACACAGCCAACAACCACGCATACTCCAGGGATTTCCCTACCAGAAACAGTCCTACTATCAAATCATGTTTCTTCTCCTTTCTTATCTTCCAAATGTGCTATTTAAAAGGGGAAAAAAAAAACCCAGCCTAGGTTGGAGCAGCTCAGTTTTGCCAAAATGCATGCCCTGTGTTTCATTCAAAGAGCATTTTTGCTCTGGGATCTTCGCAGCTACTTCGTCAACATTATTTTATAGGAAAATGTTTATATCTTATGGTTTCATTTAAATCAAGTGGATGAACGTAAAAGCATCATCTCTTTGGCTTTTCAATTACAAGACACAGAGACAAACCCATTTTCCACGTTATCCTACCTACTACATGAATTCCAGCTGTTCCATCCAGGCCATTCCTGCTTTACAATCAGATCAGGCAAATGGAGAGTTTTTTCCTATAAGAAATGAATCCGTGTTTCGTTGCATCATAGAATCACAAAATGGGTTGGGTTGGAAGGGACCTCAAAGCCAACCCAGTTCCAAGCCCCTGCCATGGGCAGGGACACCTCCCACTGGATCAGGGGCTCAAAGACCCATCCAACCTGGCTTTGAACACCTCCAGGGATGGGGCAGCCACCACTGCTCTGGGCAACCTGGGCCAGGGCCTCCCCACCCTCACAGCAAAACATTTCTTCCCAAGATCCCATCTCAATCTTCCCTCTTGCAGCTCAAAACCCTTCCCCTCATCCCGTTCCTGCACTCCCTGATCAAGAGCCCCCCCCCAGCTTGCCTGGGGCCCCTTTCAGTACTGGGAGGCTGCTTTAAGGTCTCCCCACAGCCTTCTCTTCTCCAGGCTCAACAACCCCAACACTCTTGGCCTCTCCTTGTATGGGCAGTGCTCCAGCCCTTGAATCCACCTGGTACTGAAGCCAGCAAGATCTGTGCTGCTGTGCAGCCTCTTGTGTCCTCAAAGGAGGATACAGCTTCCAAAACTCACATCCACTGCAAGTCCTTCACCCCTGTGTGTGCACACTGCCACTGGCCAAGCAGGATGGCACCCTCAAAGGAAAACGATTCTCCCTAAGAACTCATCTCAGTCTCCCCTCTTTCAGCTTCAAATCATTCCCCCTCATCCTGTCCCTGCACTCCCTGATCAAGAGCCTTCCCCAGCTCTCCTGGACCCCCTTTTAGTACTGGGAGGCTGCTGTAACATCCAACAGATCACAGCAACCAACCAACATTCCATGGGCTTGATGGCAGCCTGCTCGCTCTCAGTCACATCACCAGGGCTAATGTTTGCAGCTGGCACAGACGACGACTCCTCCTTGTTCAGACCCCTCGTCCTTCTCCAGGACACACGGGTGTTGCTTCCCATGGGCCTCACCACAGCCTGATCCCTGGTTAGATGACGCTGTGTTCTGGACCAGAGGACAGCCAGCACTCACACAGCCTCAGCCTGAGGGAACACCCAGTTTCAATACTTATCATTTTGCTCACTGCCTCTTTTACATTAAGCATGAGCCCATCTCAGCCTCGCTCCTCTGCTCCCCAAGGCTTCCCCCATCCCTCCCTAGCCAGGCAGCCCCCACGGCCTTGGGGGTATGGTTTGCACACAACCTTGGGCCATGGCCCACCCCCAGTTACAGCCACCCTGTGCCACCACTCCCACCGACGCCCTTCCTGCCACGTCAGGAGAGCCAAGCAGCCATTCCCACCACCATCCTCAGGGAAAGAACCAGCAACCCAAGGGAGAGTTCCTGAGCATCTCTGGGGAGTTTGATGGGCAAATATCACACACTGGTGTCTTGACTTCAGGAAGGTGAGGAACAAAATTTTCAGTCACTTCAGGAAGCTTTACGATGAGTTGTGGGCTCATCTCCCCGAAGAACCACATACCAGGGCAAGGGCAGAGCGGATGCAGGGTACAACTGCCCGGAACACAAGCTGGCAGAACACTTGGTCGTGGAAGCCAGGCCACAGCAGCCAGAGAGAGAGAGAGACCTTCAGTCACCACCAGAGAGAGAGACCTTCAGTCACCACCAGAGAGAGACCTTCAATCACCACCACGGTGCTGACCACCGACCTGGCAGGAACGGTGCCACTTCCCCAGCCAGGCCCAGCACCAGCAGACCCAGCTCCAGCTCTCCAGCAGGCAGAGGTGAGGCTCCTGACAAGCCAGATGGCAATTTCCATAGCAACGCAAGGATGCCATCAGCAGAGGATTAAGCTCCAGTGGGAGGAGAAGCGGGATTCGGGGGGGAGGTTGATCAACAAGCACTGCGACAGGGACGCTGCAGAGGGATGGAGGCCCACGGCATCGATTTTCACGCCCATCTTCCCCTTTCAATTCTTCTCTAGCATGAAACTCCCAATTTAAATGGCAGACTTTGACACCATTAAGAACTATCAGAGCATTTAACACACTGCCCCTTCCTCCCACGTCATCGCACCCACGTCTGCCACCGAAATAAAGAGGACGACAAGATCCAGACATCTCCCTGCACTCCCGGCATGAAAGTGCAGCAAATCTGCGTCACACAGAGAACCTTTGAAAGAGGATGAATGCTAAGTGCAGGGAAAAATGATTACTTTATTTGTAAAGACCATGTCTCTTGTCATTCTAATTCATTCCAAATCCAACAGGCACCGGACAGCTGCGGGTTTAATCATGAATATACAAATCAGCAGCAAACGAACAACAAAGAGTCTCTCAACGCAATATGGGAGACTCAGAATTGGGTCTGGGTCGGCTGCTGCTCTCTTTCCTTTGCTCTGAAAAGAAGGAGGGGATGGGTGAAGCCAGGAGCTGCCACCTCCTCCTGCCACCACGCACCCAGGCAGCCCAGTGGCACCGCTCACATTCTCTCCCAGCCATGGGAACGCCAGCCTGCACCTCTCCCTGCTCCGGCAAAGCCTCCCCACAGCTGAGAGGGACCCAGCAGCTGCACCGAGGGCAGCAAAGGGGGGAAGGGAGGGAGGAGAAGGTGGGTACAGAGAGCAGCTGGAGCAGAACAGACAACTCCCAAGAAGAAAACCCATGGGGTTTAATCTAGGCAAAAAAACTGCACCAAGCAATGGGGATCTGCTCAGTTCTGAGTCTTGACCCGGGCAGAGCAGTGGGAGAACTGGTACAGAGGGAACACCTCACACTCCAAAGCAAAGGAAGGCAAGTTCCCACACAGGCACTAATGCTTCCCATCAATCCTAACTGCCTCCCACTGCATCCTAAGTATCTTCTGCCCTGTCACGGACACACATATCGAGATGCTTTGAAGCTGGCGTGCAAGTGAAGGTGGGGCAGGCAGCAATGAACACCCACCAGTGCACAGTACTGTGTGACACTTGGAGGAGAGCTGGGAAGGAAGCAGGAGCTGCCCAGAGCTTGCCAGAGGGTTGCTTTGCAGAACAGATCATTTCTTTTCTACAAAAAGGGCAGGAACTGAGCGTGAGGCAGAGATGAGTCTTAGTCCAGTCACAAAACATCTCCCTCCTGCTGCCAGGAGCTGCTGCACTGCTCCTCACCTTCCACCAGCTCACCTAAACTCAGCAGAGAACATATGAGGAAGTTGCTTTCCAAGGGCCCAAGACCCTGCAGAGCATCACAGCAGACCACTGGCCATCCTGCAACATCCAAGTACCAAGGCCACGGTTTCCACCCTAGTGCTACCTCGGCAGAATTATCTCCTTTTACTTTAACATCTCTGCAGATTTATTCAATGAGATTTGATCTCTTATTGTTTGTCTAGAACTGATGGGGGGTGGAGGTGACCTGCTTCTGGAGAGTGAGCTTCAGAAAAAAAAAAACAATCACACCAGATGGAGAAGAAGTGACCGCTGAGGCCCCTGGGTGGGAGCAGCCTCTTCTCAGGGGTGTTGGGCTCTGGGTGGGCCATCAGGGCAGAGTGTAGCAGAAGGACAGCCCCAGCAGCCTGGGAAACCAACCTCAGTGCAAGCCATGGCCCCTGTGTCATAAGACACTGCTCCACAGGAGGCTTTGAGTGAAAATTATCCTTGTGCAGAGGGAGAATCCCATCCCATTTCTCTGTCCACTGCAATGCAGTCCCTGGACTCCAACACGACCATTTACATCCTCCCTGCTCCATCAGGGATGGTCACAGAACCACAGAATCACAGAATGGTTTGGGTCGGAAGGGACTTCAAAGCCTGTCTGGTTCCACCCCCCTGCCATGGGCAGGGACACCTCCCACTGGATCGGGGGCTCAAAGCCCCATCCAACCTGGCTTTAAACACTTCCAGCGATGGGGCAGCTTCTCTGGGCAACCTGGGCCAGGGCCTCCCCACCCTCACAGCAAAACATTTCTTCCTAAGATCTCATCTCAATCTTCCCTCTTTCAGCTGAAAAGCATTCCCCTCATCCCATCCCTGCACTTCCTGATCAAGAGCCCCTCCCCAGCTTTCCTGGAGCCCCTTTCAGTACTGGGAGGCTGCTCTGAGGTCTCCCCACAGCCTTCTCTTCTCCAGGATGAACAACCCCAACTCTCCCAACCTGTCCTTGTACAGGAGGTGCCCCAGCCTTCGGATCATCTCCGTGGCCTCCTCTGGACTTGCTCCAATTGATCCATGTCCTTCCTGTGCCAAGGACTCCAGAACTGGACACAGGGCTGCAGGTGGGGTCTCACCAGAGTGGAGCAGAGGAGCAGAATCCCCTCCCTCAATACCTGGTCCTGTTGCTCCAGCTGCCCCACACTGGGCAGGGATCCATCCTCTCCTTTAGCGCAGGGCGAGTCACTTACTTAGACATTCTTCTCTGCTTGGAGAAAGACACCTGGGTTGTGGAGTAATGACAATTCCCCCTTCCCCTGCTGTTCCCCCCAACAAAAGGAGCAAGGTCTCCTTGGTCACCTGGAGAAAGCAGGTCTGGAGAGGAAAAGGGAACAAGTGGGAAGACCCTGCAGGTTCTGCTAGGAACAGTGTGTTAAACAGCTTCACATGTCTTCACCAAGATGTTTCATAGTTGAAAACCTTTCCCTCAGCAGGCTGGGGCTTTGTGCTTTAGCATGGCCCAGGATTTCTCACCTTCTCCTGTGCAGAGTCCTCTGTGGTGGCTGGCAGCCACCCCACCCAGTACCAGAGCTGGAGGGACCCTCAAAGCACCACGAGACGCATGTCCTGCACCCTGGCTCCGGCCCACACCACAGCTGATGCCAGAGCTCCTCACACCAGGGCAGGATGGAGTTGGCACACTGGCGAGGTGACCCTGCCAGTTCTCCACAGCCTTCCTGGCCCCAAACAGGCTTGCCCATGGAAGAGGAGGGGTGCCAACAATTTCAGGGGGTTCAGCTGAGCCCTCAAATTTGAAAACATTCTACACCACCCTCCTTCTCTTCAGCAGGTTCCCCTATAAAACCTGCTGTGTGGAGGAGGGACCACGGGGGATGTTTGTGCTTTGAGATTATCAAGATCCAGCAGCGATCTCGGCGTTCCCAGCCCAGCTCTGGGAAGCAGCACTCACACCCCGAGTCCAGTCTCCCACCAACACCCCACTGCCTCCACCTCCCCCCCAAGACCATCAGACAAGGTTCCCTCCAACGTGAGGCTCCATCAATATCAGGTCAATCCTGGGATGACCAAGCAACACCGAATGCACAATGCGGACAATCAAAATCAGCATAAAGAAGAAAAAAGTCCAGTTCCCGAGGGGAATGCCAGGAACCCCACACTGGGGCAGCCCCACTGTGAGCACTGGGGGATGTTCTGGGGCCACAGGATAAAAAGGATCTAAATCTACTGAAATGTGTCCAGAGAAGGCCATGGAGGTGGTGAAGGGTCTGGAGGGGGAGCCGCATGAGGAGCAGCTGAAGTCCCTGGATCTGTTCAGCCTGGAGGGAGAGGAGACTGAGGGGAGACCTCATCGTGCTCTGCAGCTTCCTCACACGGGGAGGAGGAGGAGCAGGTGCTGAGCTCTTCTCTCTGGTGACCAAGGACAGGACCCGAGGGAATGGCAGAAAGATGTGCCAGGGGACGGTTAGCTTGGACATGAGGAGAAGGTTCTTCCCCCAGAGGGTGGTGGAGCACTGGAACAGCTCTCCAGGGAAGCAGTCACAGCTTGACAACATTCCAGAAGGGTTTGGCCAAGCCCCATGGTGTGAATGTTGGGGTTGTCCTGTGCAGGGACAGGGGTGGGACTCAATGGTTCTTGTGGGTCCCTTCCAGCTAAGGACAGTCTATGGGTCTATGGAGATGCTCCACCAGTCAATCTCATTTGTACTTAAAATTCTGGGGTTTAATCTAAACAAAGCATCTGCCCCACATGCTGGAGGGTTGGGAGACAAAGCCCAGCTGGGCTCTGACACTTGGGACAGTCAAGGCATTTCCAACATGGGATGGAGATCCCCAGCCATTCACATTCCTACAGCCACCAGCAAAACCCCTCCAAACCCAGTGACCAGGAAAATAAAAATACCAGTGCTTGCGTGGACAAACTCACCCTCAAGCCTGCAGGCAAAGCTGAGCCCTTCAGCAGCTCTTATGCCATGGGGTTGCCTCCTGCCCCAGCCCAGCCACACAAGCAGGGCTCTCTGCCAGCTGCGCACATCTGTGGGACCATAATCTCAGCCATAAAACCAGAGCTCGGGGCTCCTGCAACTGAGAAAAATGGATGCAAAGCCACAATTTGCCCATGCCAGCCACAGTGGCATTAGCAGGTTCTCCTGGACAGCCTCAAAGCTCTTCTCTCACTGGCAAAACCTGTCCCTGCTGGCTCAGGCTTGGCTGTGGCCCCACTGCCACCCTCCTCTCCACCAGTGCAGGAGGTGGGGCAGGACACGAGGCCCCAGCGCAGCCGCTGAACCACAGAATGTCCTGAGCTGGAAGGGACCCACAAGGACCATCGAGTCCAACTCCTGGCCCTGCACAGGACAACCCCAACAATCACCCCATGGGACTGAGGGCCTTGGCCAAATGCTTCTGGAATATTGTCAGGCTGTGACTGCTTCCCTGGGGAGCTGTTCCAGGGCTCCACCACCCTCTGGGGGAAGAACCTTCTCCTCATGTCCAACCCAACCCTCTGAGCAGCACTCTGAGCACCCACTCAGACGCACACTGGATTTTACTCTCTGCTACAGACAGGGGCTGGACTTTGCCTTCCCTGGCTCCTCTGTGGGCTCGACAAGGAGAGATGGGAAAACACACACACCCTCTGCCATGTGCAAAGCCCAAGTCCCTCTGGGAACAACAATGGTGCCAAACCCATCCCCTGCCCGCCTCTGCTCTGCACAACTCATCTCCTCTCCCCACAGTCACAGAGAAAGGGTCTCCCCCTCCTCTTAAAAATTGCCTTTCTCTTTAAAAAAAATTCCTTGAACAAATGGCAGCAAAACCCAAAGCAGAGCCGCACAATGGACACTTCAGTCTGCCCAGGGGAGGGAGAGACAGGACCTTCAATGCCTAAATAAATTCAATTTGCTCATTAGGAGGGGGCTGGGGAAGGTTAGGCGAGGGGAGCGGTGGTTATTCACTTCCCCCAATTAACATTCCAGTGGCGCTGCTCTGCTTTCTAGGAACAATAACTTTTTGGGAAGGGGGAGCGATGCTCATGGGGCATTCGATGCTCCTGGAGAAAGGAGACACGTCCATGCCTTAACAGGCTCCGACTTTCTGGATGATGGGAACCGCTAAACAAAACTAAAAATAAATAAAGATCGAGCCTATGCAAAAAGAACCTGCAAAATCAAACCCCTCCCATCCCCAGACCAAGATTATTTGCCTTTGCTGCTGATCTAAATATTTTCTGTACAGGCCTTGGCAACAGAAGAAGAGGCAGCTGGATGCTGGTTTGTTTAGAAAAAGTCTCCAAATGCAGAGTAATTAAAAATATTTAGACCAAGCTTTGAGCCTTCCCATCCCAACAGCCGCCCATGGCCCCATCTCAGCTCGCAGCAGCCCAGGACCTGGCCTGCCCATGTTCTACAATAACCCACAGCCTCCTCCTCTCTGCCTTCTCCCAGGCTCTGCATCGCTGCCAGCCCAGCTTAGCAGTGGGGTGGCCAGGAGGACCAGCAGGATGGGCAGGGGAAGGATTTGCTTTGTCCCTGCACCAGCTGAGGAGGATGAAGTCACTTCCCAGCTTGTGGCTCTGTTGGCCGGCTCTCCTGCAGCATGAACAGGGCCGGACTCCATCATCTTCTCTCTTCTGGGCTTCATTCTGCCCAGGCCCCTTTAAAGAGTTCTGCTCACCACTCTGTGACAGTAACTCATTTCCTTCCCAGGGTGACAAATCTGCCTTTTCTTAGCTTGGCCGTTAATTTCTCCACGAACGCACTTGCAGCGCACCTGGAGCTCCTGCTGGTTCCTGCAGCTTCCCCAGTGCCCTGATACGGGAGGCTGCTGGGCTTCACCTCTCTTCAGAGACGCAGAGAACAAGGAACACAAACCAAACCCAACTGGAAGGAAAGCTCCAGCGGGGCTCTGCACACACCAAATGCCCAGCCTGAGCCGCCCTGCTCACGGGCAGAGCCCCAGGGCGAGCGCCGCAGGAGCCGAGGGTGCCCAGGGCAGGGGACAAAGCCCGACACCAGAGGAAGCCGTGGCTACTGCCGGCTCGAGTGCTGCGAGCCTGAGCAGAGCAGGCTCCCCCTTGTAACGCTGAAAGCAGCCTGGAAAAGGAGCGGGTCCATCCATAGCCCCAGGGCGTACGTGCCGGGGCGGATCTATTTCAGCACTTAACAGTTGTGAAGGACTCCCATGAAAATCTAGCCCAAACAGACAGATGGCCAGAGCTCAGCATTCCCACTCACCACATCCGAGCAATAAAAGGGTGCCCAGGAGCAGGACCCTGGCGCACACGTGTGGCTGGACAGACATCTCCGCAGAGGGGGGGTCGGGCACCCCTGCAGAGCAGGCTCGGTTGTATCAGCTGGGGATGCCCACGGCCCCGTGTGGGAAAGAGAAACATCTTGATCTGCTGTACGTGTCAGGAACTACAAACAGGTCGGTTTACCCTGCACGTGCTCAATCAGTGTCTCACCCCAGGCGAACATGGCCAAGTAATAAAGCTCCCACCAGCGCGGTGCTCAGCTGCAGCCACTTCCAGCTCCGTTACATCACATCACGCAGGCGTGAGGCAGACGTGAAGCAGGCAATGTCCAAAGATGCTCCAGTTACCTCACTCATCAGCCACACTCAAGTTGAAGACTTGCAGTGTCCCACTTGGCTTCCCAGGTGACAGATCACCTTGCTGATTTACCAGACAATGCACAATCACATCTTTGGTGCCAACACCACCTCTCGGGAAGAAGACAGAAGGATGGTAGAAAGGCCTTTGCCTATCTAAGAAGGTGCCTCCTCACAAGCTTGATGCAGAAAGACTGTGAAGGCTGTAACAGTCAACCAGGATTGTCACCTTGAGGCACTGGACAACAGCACAACAGAATCCAGCATCCCTCATGGAAGACCAGCCAGAGGTCTGAGGAAAGGCTGGATTGTCCTGAAGCCCTGCTAAACTCTTCAGTGCACCTCCTGCCTCTTGCCATAAATCCTCCTCATGTGTGAAAGTGGGGTCAACAGAAATTCTCCAGGGAAGCTGTGTGGTTTTGTGCATTCCTCCTGGAGCATCACAAGGTTTGATCCCAGTGCAGAGGAGTGGGTGCCTTTTTTACCACAAGCAAAGGTTTTCAGTCAAAACAAATCTGCTCTTGAGGCACCAGGAGGCTCTAGAACCCCATCTTCCCAGCTTTTAGGGGCAGTGAATGCTCTGTCCTGCCATCCAAGCAGCCGCTGCACAGCCTGCTGCTCCAGAGCCAATGCCACGGGTGCTCACTGGAGATACCTTTAATGGCCAGAAGGAGCAGTAAATGACCCTCTGAACAAAAACCTGGGTGAAACAGCCAAGCTATGAGCTGGATTTGCTATTGATTTTCACGCCTGAAAGAGGAACCCACGCATAAAAATGCAGAGGCCAACTACTGAAAGGGAAAGATCCTCACCAGAGGGGAAGCAGCACAAAACCAAACCCAGGCTGGGCACGTGCTCCCCTCCAGCCCCAGCCCAGTGTCCCATAGAGCACTCACATGCTGTCTCCGCACCACACAGTGCAGTTCTGGCCATAGCTGAATGCAGGAGGAGTTAAACAAGGACTCAGGTCCAGCATGGGCCTATCAATATCCCTCAGAGCTTCCCTGTGTGAAGCTCCATACCCTGTCTCCTTCAGCAATAACCTTCCTTCCTCTCCGCCCCGTGAGGTGACAGGGGCTCAGGCAAGAGTGTCCAAACCCCACCACCCTACAGGGAAACTGGGTGCACACAGGGTATTTTGTGCAGACCATCTGTCATCCTGCATTCCTCAAAATGTACAGAAGCACAGGAATGTCAGGAGGATCCAGCAGCTGAATGTTGTCATGCTGATACTCAGCATCTCAGAAAAGCTGTTCTCTTTACCTTAGAAAGCCACCTCTGCAGTAGCCCAAGGAGAGAGAGGGGAGAGCTCACACCTGCCAAAGCATAACTCTGCCTTTCTGCTCCAGTGCCGGTCAGTCCCAGGTCCCAGTTCATCCTGCTCCTGGGCTGCTTTGGCAAGGACAGAGTCCACAGGCCGGCAGCCAGCACACCCCTTGCCATGGAACAAGGTGTCAACACCTCCATAGCCAAACTACCCACCCCACTCCTCTCCAAGCCAGCCCTCCCCCTCCAGGGCGAGCATCAGCAAGGCTGAAGGTGCACACGTCGGGGAACCCAGCCACCCCCCCACCACCCCTCTGCAGCTACGCTCAGCCCTCTGGGGGAGCAGGCTCTGACTGGAGATGCATCTGCAGCAGCAACAGCTTTCTCCACATGAGAGAGACCTCTAAACAGCCAGTGCAGAGAGAGATAAATCTGCTTTTCTTTCCAGGAGATCACGACCCAATTCTGCAAATGGGACAGCCTCCAAAGGCACCTGACTCTCCTCTGAAGCCTGGGCTATTTCTGCCTCTGCAAACGCTCCCTTGCAAGAGATAAGGCTCAGCTTTCTGAGGCTCACAAACCAGTCATTAAAGACATAAAACACAAGGGGGGAGAAGTGAGATGAACAAAATGCTAATAGGAACTTAATAGGAAGCCCCAGGTCACACACCGCCTCCCCTGTCACCAGGCCCTCCTCCTGCCAGCACATTCCTGCTGCTAATGAGGCCCCACCACTTCCTCCTCCCTCCTCAAGTTGCTCCCGGTGATGCAAATCCATCGTCTTTGTTTCTATTCTCGGAGTAATAACAGAACCAAAGTAAATAGCAAAACAGCTCTTAGGTTTCAGGATCCTTTCTTTTTCCATCCTTCCCAACAAGCAGCAAGGCTGTTGTTGCCGTCAAAGCAAGGTGACACCCGACCCCAGACATCAACTTGTTCCCACCGGAAATGCTCCGCTTAATCTTCAGCCTCCGACAACCCTTTGAGGTCACTGCCAGCTCCTTCTCCAAACCTCTGCTCCGCTGAGCTCCTTGGGAGGCTCCAGAGGTCACCACAAGTCTCTTGGTCAGCATCAGAGCCCATGGAGAGCATGCCAAGGACTCCGGGGATGGCAGAGAGCTCTCCCCAGACCCAGTGCCTCTGCGTAAGGCTGGAGACATGTCCCCACCAGACTTTCTGCCTTCCACCTTTGCCTGAGGAGCTGAACCAGTTCCATTCTGAGCCCAGAGAGACCTCCTGGTGCCCAGCATGTTCCTGCGCCCTGGCATGGGCACCAGCGCAGGTGTGCAGAGGGGGAGAGGACAGCACAAGTCAGACACATCCCCTCTCCCCAGCACGTGCCAGAGTCCAGTGAAAGCAGGGTGATGGCCTCACTGCCAGGAAAGCTGCTCATGCAGGGAAGGGCTGGAGATCAGCTCTGCCACTGCCGACCTCCCTTGGAAGCTGCAGACACAGGAGCAGGTCAGGATGCTTTTGTGCAAGGACAAGTTCTACTCAGGTGTGGTGCCTGCTCTGTAACATTGTCCTCCCAAAGCCACTTGCTCCTTAGTTGAGGTCCAGCAAAGCCAAGCAGGCAGCAAACCCTACATTAGGTGCTGGGGCTCTGAGTGCCTGCAGCGGGATGAGAATGCTCCAGGTGGAATCAGGCTCACATCCCAGTGCTCTCTGCACGGTCACGGCTGGTGCTGGAAAGCAGATGGCAGGGAAGAGCCAAGCCTGGGCTCCAGGTCCAGACACAGGGGGGAGCACAGAGCCCCAAGAGCGCTCATCAACAACAAACGGCCGGGTGTGACCACCGTGTTCAGACACGGCACCCCCCCAGTGCTTTGGGGAGCTCTGGCAGCTTTTCCCTTGCTCCCAGGTGCAAGAAGAAGTGGGGAGACCATGAGGATTCGGAGGCTGAGGAGAACTCAGACGTCTCCAATGTGGGAAGGGACAGGTAAAACGAATCCCTTCATCCAGAGATGAGGGAAGTCAGAGCAGCCGGAGGCGCTGCCGCTCTGCGGTGGGTACTGCTGTGCCGAAGCACGGTGCTGCAGAGACCTCTTGCAGCACACAACCGCTACTGCACCCACAGCCTGACACCGCGGAGCATCCTTGGAACCGCACGGTTTCTGAGAGAAAAAGCACTTCACAGCGCACTGGTGATTTCCCCTGCGCATCCCCAGGCTGCACCCAAGGCTGCGCAGCACCCAGCTGGCAGCACCCAGCACACACCCAGTGCCACCTGCAGACAGCCACTATGCTAAATTACTCCCGGTTCTGCAGCTGAATCCACTTGCCAGATCCTTGAGCCCATATGAAACCACAAGGATGTCCAAAAGGGTCTTACTCGGGCACCACCACCTCCCTGCACGAATTTGCTGGCAGGAAAATTATTTTGAAGCATTTAAAGCTCAGGCTGTCCAAGTACTTTCTTCATTGGTGCTCTCCAATAGCTAATGGAAAGCATTTTGGAGACTGCATTTGCAAAGAGCTGCATCATTTGCTCATGGACTTGGGGCACCTGCCCTCCTCAGAGTGAGAAGCCCCAAAATTCTGCAGACTGCAAGCTCTGAGTTGTGAGAGGACAGACTACAGCAACCACATTTGCTGCCTGGTATCTGGAAAAGCAACAGCAAGGAGGCTCAGGAGGACCATCAGGAGAGCAGGTCTACCAAGGGAAACACAAAATGTCTACAGGTGGACCAAGAGGCACTACAGTCAGCAGAGGATGGGATCTACTACACCTGGTCTGAGTAGCAACCAGGCTGGGATCCAGGGACCTGCAATCACAAAGCCATTCTTGCTGGAAAAGCCCAGAGCCCAAAAGCAAGAATAAAAAGAAATCAGGATGACAAAAAAAACACCAGACTGAGCACTTTGAGACTAACAGGAACAGCCCCAGCAGCCAGAGCCTCTCTGGCTGGATGCAGAGGCCAGGAATGACCCCAGCAGCAGGTAAGTGGCTGTTGTCACCACCATGCCCAGCTGTTGGGAGGGCACAAGCAGCCAGAGGCAGGAGGAGAAGCTGTGCCATTCAGAGGCAGCTCCTCACCTGGACCAGAACTCGGTCTGGGTTTTACCAGCACAAGCCTTCATGTGCTCAGCACAATCCACCCATCCAAAAGTGTTCGCTCTTCCAGACAGCTGGACCATCACTGGCTGCAGACCCAACCATCCCCAGCCCACCCTGCAGCGCTGAGACCCCAGTCCAGGCTGCAGCACCAACAGCAAAGCTCATTCAAGTTTCACTCTGTGAGGCTCCAGTTCGGCGCAGAAGAGGAATGCTCCACCTCACGAAATAATGTCTCGCTTATTCTAAAGCACTGAGGTCGTTTTCTGCTTTCACACAAATTTTAAACACCAAAGGACAAAGCACACATTTTTAGCAAGTCTAGCTTGGAGGAGTAGAGTAAAATTGGAAGTTGGCAAAGGACTCTGCTTTCCTCCTCCTCAGCCCAGCTGCTTTCTGTGCATTTGATGCTCCTTGCCCAGAAGTAAAATACTAACGCATCGCAGGCTGGGAAGGTGCTGTGATCCTCTCCATCAGCTCGTGGGATGCTGCCTTGGCCACCTCCCAGCCAGCCTTGCCCTCCACCAGCATCCCCATCACCAGGCAGAACAGCAGGGCTGAGCCCAAGGCTGCTCCTACCCAAGGCAAAGCCAGCAGAGGGAGCAAACACTGCGGGTTTCCAGGGTGGTTTTTGATTGTGGTTACTCTATTTGGAATCTAGAGGCTATTTCCTGGTAGTTTGCATAAGTTATTTGGACAGGCCCAGGGCAGGACCACAGCCAACCTGCATCCTCTGTGAGCCCTGGGAAAAAAATAATCAGTGCACACTGGTACCCAGTCCACAAAAAGACAGCATCCAAACCAAAGCCAAAGCTTTTCGTTCAGCAGTAAAGGCCTTCCAGCTCCGAACAGAGGGGTGCACAGCTACTGCCTGTCTAATCCAAGACACTGTCAAAGGCTGCGCTCCCAACCCCCTACAAGATGTCCACCAGCAGGACTCAAACAGCTCAGGGCAAAGAGGAGAGGTTTCCTGCACGTGATTTACAAATGCAATGAGGTCTGCATTGTATTAAACGTTAAATAAATCATAGAATCACAGAATGCTTTGGAAGAGAATGAGTTGGAAGGGACCTTGACAGGGTCATTCAGTTCCAATCCCTGGGCCAGGGCCTCCCCACCCTCACAGCAAAACATTTCTTCCCAAGATCTCATCTCAATCTCACCTCTTGCAGCTGAAAACCCTTCCCCCTCATCCTATCCCTGCACTCCCTGATCAAGAGCCCCTCCCCAGCTTTCCTGGAGCCCCTTTCAGTGCTGGGAGGCTGCTCTAAGGTCTCCCCACAGCCTTCTCTTCTCCAGGATGAACAACTCCAACTCTCAGCCTGTCCTCACACAGGAGGTGCTCCAGCCCTCAGATCATCTCTGTGGCCTCCTCTGGACTGGCTCCAACAGCTCCAAGTCCTTCCTTTGCTGGGGACTCCAGAACTGGACACAGGGCTCTGGGTGGGTTCTCCCCAGAGCAGAGCAGAGGGGCAGAATCCCCTCCCTGGCCCTCTGGTCCCACTGCTCTGGATGCAGCCCAGGACACGGGTGGTTTCTGGGCTGGGAGCGCACGTTGCCGGCTCATGTTGAGCTTCTCATGCTCCAGCACCCCAAGTCCTTCTCCTCAGAGCTGTTCCCAATCTATTCTCCACCCATCCTGTAATTGTGCTTGGGATTGTCCTGACCCAGCTGCACAACCTTGGCCTTGGCCTTGTTGAACTCCACGAGGTTTGCACCTCTCCAGCTTGTCCAGGTCCCTCTGGATCCATCCTTTCCCTCCAGCATGTCAATCACACCACACAGTTTGGTGTCATAACCAAACTTGCTGAATGCCACTGTCTATAACTGCAACAAAGATGTTAAACTGTACCTGTCCCAATGCTGATCCCTGTGGAACACCACTCATCACCAGCCTCCACTTGGACATTCACCATAATTCTTTGAGTGCAAGCATCCAGCCAATTAAAATATCAAGAAATAGCCTTAAGAGACAAATTGCTGAGTATTTTCCCTTCACAGAACTGCAAAATCTCTCTAACACCAGAACTCCTGCTCTTTCCACCTGAGAGAAGGAAGGAGCACGTGCTCTGATTCTCCCTTCAGGTCCCCACAACCAGACATTCGCTGGTGGAGACTGGCGCACCCCACCAGGCTGGGAATGCCAGCACTTGCCCCATGGATGCAGGATGCACCCAGCTTTTAGCTGTGGGCAGAGAAAGGCTGCCACGTGGCAGGAGACCAAGGATTTGCAGAGCAAAAAAGGATGAGTGGTTGCAAGCTTTCAGGAACCTGCTGCCTGTCGTGCATCAGCACTGAACAACCACCACCCGTGACAGAGGTAAGCAATTAGGGATATGAACAGTTAAGAGGTCACCAGCTTCCACTTTGCAAAGCCATTAAACCCCTCCCAAGCATCATCCTGACCGGCTGCTCTCAGCCAGGATCTCTTCTGCTATTCCCATCTTGGAGCTTGGAACCTTTCCAGGCTACCAAACTGGCTTTGGCCACAAACACACCCTGACTGCAGGCACAGGCTCCTTCAGCCATCACACGGCACGGGCATCACAGAGACAACTGAGGGCACCAGAAAGATGCCCCGATAGCTGAAACGAGACACAGGCAGCTGCCAGACTGTGCCCTGCTCACCCAACCCCTGCAATGGGAGTAGGATTTATGGCTGAGCCAATATTTCCTGAAAGGAAAAAGGCACTGCCTCTCACCTTGTCTGCAGCTTGCTGTGAGGCATCCTCACTGCTCGCCGCGCGTTCCCTCGCTCTCCTGCGGGGCTGTAAATTGTCCCAAGGTGCCAAGTATTGAGTTGCTGGTGCTCTCCCCACGCTGTGAGCCTGTGCAGCTCTGCCCATCCCTGCTGCCGAGGGAGACGGGGGATTAAACACACACAGACCCATCCTGGCACACAGCTGAACACCAGGCAGAGCTGAGCTGCCACTGGGCAAACACCACAGCCCCATCCCAGCCCCATCCCAGCCCCACCTCTGGGTACACCCCCAGCATGCTGGGAAACATAGCCTCAAATTTACAGTATCCAAAGGGAAACAGGGGAAACCACGGAAAGCCAGGGCAGAGTGAGGAGCTCCAGGGAACCAGCTCCGCAGGCCGTCCCAGCGCTGCTGGTGTTTCTGGCCTCCTGGCTTTGTGTGACGTTTGGATTTAATTTTCTTTCTCTTGTTCTCACAGACAAGTTCCCCACTGACCACAGAAAGGACAGGAGGTCAGGAAGGTAAGCACAAAGCAGCAGGCAAGCACGGTTCAGGAATATCAGCAACATTAAGTCCAGAAAAAAATGGCTTGGAATGACCTGCATTTGAGACATTTAGAATAGACAAAGAGCACCTTTACACATCTGATCAAAACCCACGTCCGGACTCCTGCACAAGTGGACAGCCAGCACGGTACAAGGGCCCTTCATGTGGGGATGCTCAGAGCAGACCCACAGACGCTCGCCTCCTCCCAGGCCATTTTTCTACAGGGACCACAAAGCATTTTCCAGGATGCTACAAACTGTCATTGCAAATTAAATCACGCTCACCAAAGAACTGAGCTTGGGCACGTTTTGGTTTGGATATTTTGGTTCCCTCCCATGCTGATGGGCAAAGCCAAGTGATTCACGAGCAGCCTCTCCCACCCACTGCCTGCTCCCAGGACTTCTCTGCTGCCAGCTTTCCCTGGAGCAAGCTGCTGCCCAGCTCAAATGTCACATTAGTTACCAGGTTCCTATACTCCTATATTCCTATACACTGATGAACAATAGCAGCAAGACAGCAATTTCCCGAGGTGACACTGGCACAATTAGATGATACACAGTGTGCATCCCTCCCTGCCTTTGCGCTTCCCTTCTCGAGACAGTCACTGTAACAGTGCTTTGCAAACCTGAGGGCAGTGGGTGCATAAATCCAGTCTGATACTGAGTGCTCTACTTCACCTCTCCAGCCTCCAGCCACTCATCCGATGTGGTTTGAGTCGGTTGCCCTGAACTGCAGGGCACCAACAAGTGATGGCTGTTTGCTAACACTTTCTGAAATCAGGTATGAGAGAGTGGGTTTGTAGCAGTATTGGAACACAACCAAATAAAACAAAGCCAGCAGGAGAGTGTTCCCAGTGGTGGGATTTCACTGGCATCAGTGGGATTACAGCAGGGCCGAGCCTGGCTTTGTGGTCACCATAAGCATCGCACCAGAGCCTCCAGCACCAGCTGCACAGGGACGACTGTACCCAGCAGGCTCAGTGAGTCTCTGCACACCCAGGGACAAGAACAAACCACCAGGATAATGCAGGGATGGGTCTCCCTAAGCAGAAACTGTTCTGCTCCAGGCTCTGCCCAGTGTGCCTGGTGCCAACAGCCCAGTCTGGGATATTCACATCTCATGGACCAGTGATGTTCTGGGGCAAGGCGGTTTCTGCCCAGACCCGTGTGCTCCACCTCCCCAGCATCCCTACAGTGTCCATCAGGAGAGGAGGAGCTTCTGGGCTGATATTAAGAACACACAGGAACAGGAAAACCTAGATGGGTAAACATCAGCAGGTGCCTGCCTCCATCCACAGCCCAGGCACTACAGTAACTTCAGTGAGCACCAGATCTGATCAGGTTTCTACCACAAAGTGAGTTTGTATCCTCACTGCCTCCTTTTTCCAGGCTCTTCCATTCCCAGCAGCCTTTTCTCCATTAGGGGTTTTGTAAGGCAAGAATTACCTCCACTCAACTCATTTGTAGAGCTCCCAAGACAAACAGGGTTCTAAGTCTTTGCTGGAGGGCACGGACATTTCATAACAGAATGACTGCCTGGGAAATATACCGCACCAAAAATAATAAAGATTAACAAATAAAGTAAATCAGTGCATGAGAACCCAGGGACAGCAGCTCAGGACAGTGCAGTGGCAATGCCAATTCTCCACCTGTGCAAACTGACTCGCTCCTCTGGGATGCACCAAGAGCAGCATTTCATTTTTGAGGAGCAGAAGGATCAGAACAGAGACCTGGTACAAATAAAGCTAAAGAGCCATCGGCCGGCTCCTCCTCTGTGGGGAGCAAGAGGATCTGCTCTGTGCTGCAAAATCGCAGCGTCAGTGGGAAATAACAGAACAACTGGTCGCCAGGGGCTGAAGGTGAGCCAGCAGTGGCTCAGATGGGCAAAAAGGCCACCAGCATGGATCAGCCATGGGGTGGCAGCAGGGATTGTCCCCCTGCACTCGGCACTGGTGAGGCCGCATCTCGAATCCTGGGTTCAGTTTTGGGCCCCTCACTCCAAAAAAGACCTTGAGGGGCTGGAGCGCATCTGGAGAAGGGAACAGAGCTGGGGAATGGTCTGGAGAACGGGGGCTGTGGGAGCAGCTGAGGGACCTGGGCCTGTTTAGCCTTGGGGAACAGGACACTGAGGGGAGACCTCATCGCTCTCTGCAGCTCCCAGAAATGAGGTTGGAGTGAGGTCAGTGCTGGTCTCTTCTCCCAAGTAACAAGAGATGGGATGAGAGGAAATGGCCTCCACCTGCAGCAGGAGAGGGTCAGATTGTACATCAGGAAAAAATTCTTTACTAACAGAGTAGCGAAGCCCTGGCAGAGGCTGCCCAGGGCAGTGGGGGAGCCCTCAGCCCTGGATAGGTTCAAAAAGCGTGTAGCTGTGGCACTTGGGGACATGGTTTAGCAGGCACGGTGGGGTTGGGCTGATGGTTGGACTGGATGAGTCCAGAGGTTTTTTCCAACCTTAACCATTCTATGAGTGGCCTAAGTACAGAGCACTGCAAAATCCCAGTGGTGGGAGGAGGAGTCCAAGTCTGTTCTGAGCCCTGCTGTAACCTGCACCAACTGTCCCCGTAGGCATCACAGACAGTGACTCAGTCCTGGGTGCCCTCCTTTAACACTCCCTGAGGCCAATACTGAGTTTAGCAGAGTTAATTCTGCCTTTCATTATCACGGCTACTGTGAAGATGAGAAGTGTCCTCACAGCCTGCAAGGCAGCAGTGCGCTTGGGTCACTCTCCTCTCCCTGACAAGAGACATGGCACAAGGCCCCATCCCTGCTCCTCAGAGGCAACACAGATCCAGCTGGGCATGGAACCCCAAAGTCTCCCTTTCCCATCCATCACCAAGTGACTCAAAGCAACACATGCAAGCTCTACGAGCAGACCCTCAGCCTTGGCCATGGCCACCGCCTCCGCCGCAGCACGGACACCCAGGACCACCCCGGCAAGGCAGGGAGCTGCGGGACAGACACACGTCAGACACAATCAAATGCTCCTCATTCCCAAGGGCGGAAATGTCGCCAACGTTACAAGCCTTGGAGGAGTTAAAAGGAAAGGCTTATTAGAAAGAGAACTCGTTCTGACAGTCACAAACACTGGAGTTCATTTAAAATTCAAATTATGCAAATTCAAGTAATCTGTACGTGCAGATCCGTCACACGCCGGCAGTGGCACCGCAGACACAAGCCAGCGGCTACACGAGAGGGGGAACGCGCCCTCCACAACGCTCTGGGAGGATGCAGGCGTGCTCACCTCCAGCAGACACGGGGAAGGCGGCTGCTCCCCGGGAGCAGGGCCGGAGCAGGATCTGCAGGTGTTCCCTCCCCACTGGCAGGGAGGCGGAAAGATGCCTCGGCAACACCTGCCACGCTCCAGCGCGCCACAGCTCAGGGCACAGGGAGGCAAGGCTCAAATGTTTTCAAATGAGCCACAATAAATCCTCCCTTGGAGAAGCTCAGATGCCCATGACCAACACAAAGCCTTCGTCAGGCAGAGAGCCTAATGAAATGGATGTGAGAGCGCTGCACGGCACAGGATGGGCGCAAGCAATAGCTCTGCCCCATCTCCAGCGACTCTGCCAGGTTAGGGTCCTGGTCCTCCCCCTGTCAGGGGCCTCTCCCTTTCCTCAGCAATTCCCGAAATAGCCAGACGAGCAGCTGCACCGCGAGGCAAAGGCAGCTCAGGCTGTCAGCACGGAAAGAGTAAAGCCAGAAATCCAACATCTCGAGCTGGAAAGCGCAGCAGTCCAGAAAAATGAATCAAGCTTTAAATATGGACTTTCCTAAAAGGTCCCAGTTGAGCCACTGCAGAAAAGGCAAATCCTGTTCTCTCCTGGTAATGCTCTGCTGTACACGGGGAGGGTGGCTCTCACCTGGCACTGATGTCTCCAGCAGCCATGCCTGGGGGAGCTGGGGCTCAGCAGAGCAGGCGTCACACAGCAGGACAACAGGAACCCAGGGAAACTGCAATGCCACCAGCACAGAGATGGAGAGTAACTACCAGACCCTGGGAGGATGTGGAGCTGCCTGGTACCTGTTCTTGAAAATCATAGCAGCATATGACGCTATGGTCATCTGGACACCTCCCACTGGATCAGGGGGCTCAAAGCCCCATCCAACCTGACCTTGAACACCTCCAGGGATGGGGCAGCCACCACTGCTCTGGGCAACCTGGGCCAGGGCCTCCCCACCCTCACAGCAAAACATTTGTTCCCAAGATTTCATCTCAATCTTCCTTCTTTCATCTGAAAATTGTAATGATAATAATAAAAACAATGTAACTTCCCCAGGTTGACAGGACATTGACTTTCAATTCAAAACCCAGGCTCCCCAGCTGTGTGGGGCAGATCAGTCCCACACCAGCCTGAACTTGTGCTAAAGGAGGTGCCAGCTCAGCCTCCTGTATCCTTGCTGCTCTGAGCCTCCATGGCAGGGCCCTGCCGATGCCCTTTCCAGGTAGGATGAGTCTGCTTTTCTCAGCAGGTCTCACAGCCCATGGCTCAGCCTATAGTAACAACATCCTTCAGCTATAAAACCAATCCAGAAATCACACAGCAAGGAAAACAAAAACCCACCCTACAAAATTGTGCCCTGTTACTTGTCAGAAAGCAATCATCTCCTTGGGTGTACCAAGGAAAGCTAAAGGTCTCCACAACTTCGTGAAGTCAAAGGCCAAAGCAAATCAGCCGCAGAGAGCACCGAGAGCCGCCGGCGCCGCGCTGAGCAGGCAGCAGGTCGGCCCCACAGCAGGGGCAGAAGAGGATTGTCCCACAAGAAGGACACAGCCCACCTCTCTGCAGGCACCAGGGTCCTGGTTGGGCTTAGAGCCCAAGTTCCTCCATGCCTTTTGCGCCCATCCCTGCTGCAGAAGGGAGACTTGTGGGTGACAGGTCCCAGGGAGACACTGAAAGACTATCTCTGAAAGAGAAATGGTTCCCAATATCTCACAGCCTCCTGCACTCCTGGGTGCAGCTGAGGGCTGCAGATCCAGGATGAAAGACAGAGAAAACCTTACCCCACAGCAGGACCGCCTCATCTCAAACACCTCCAAAGTCCTTCAGCCACTCACAGGGTGCCCCATCCCACTTCTGCTTGGCTTCATCCCTTTCACCTGCTCCCCAAGCCTGAGGCAGCAGCTCCCAAAGCGAGGGTTCTTGTCTGCTTCTGGCAGCACCAGGGTCGTGACCGGCTCCCCCAAGCTCACCCCCACGGGCATCTGCTGCTACTGCTGCTGCACATGGAAAAGCATCAACCCGTTACCAAAGTCCAGCCCATCCTCCCTGGGAGAGAAGCAACGATGATGTCCAATATTCCACTCAAGCACGAGCTGAGGGGGTGAGCCCCCAGGCCACGTCAGACAGCAGTGACACAGCCCCAGGACAACCTGGGGAGGAGACTTTTGGGGGTCTCAGAAGATGCGTCTGTCTGAAGCCTATGGCAGGGTGAGCACCACTGCCTCAGCCGGCAGCACTCGGCGGCACTTTGGGTTACATGAGTGCCCACTCCCCCCTCCACTCCCATTGAACTGATGTTCTCACCCATTTCCAACCAACACCGAGTGCTTTTCATCACAGGGACACCCGAGCCCTCATTACAACCCCAAGGCCAGTAACGAGGCAGGAGGAAGGCCACACAAACCCCTGGATCAGGTGTCTCTGGGAAAGAGAAGAGGCAAAGCCCATTAAACATTGATCAGAGCCTCCCGCAGCTGCGGTGCAGCCCTGACGTGTCCTTGGCATCCCACCACCAGGATGCTCCCAAAGGGCCAGGAGGGGCTGAGCTGTCCCACAGGCTTGGCCCTGGCTCGTTGCTCGCCCCAACCCCTCTCTATGCCTCTCTGCAACCCGGTTCCTCGTGCAGGTGAGGACAAGGAGAGGAAAACTCATTTCCTACTTTCAACCTTGTTCCAGACTTCAGGCAGCAGAGCCCACAGACAAGACGCTCACCCCACGCATCACGCGGCCCACAACGGCGCAGCGGGGCACAGGGAGCCAGAAACCCCCCCAGGCGAGGCAGGCAGGGGCCCTGCCACCACCACCCGCTCCCCCAGGCTGGCGGCCTCTTCTGCTGTCGTTTTGGTAACGCCGAGCATCAAAACAGCTCTCCAACACGTCAGCGTTTTGGGGAAAGGTGTGAATGCAGGGGACCAGGCGCCCTGATACTCACAAATTGCCGCCGCAGCTTGGTCTTGACACGCTCCGCCTTCGTCTCCGCGGGGTGGACGGCACAGCTGAGCGAGCCCAGGTGGTTGTCAACCGAGAGGCTCTTCCTCATGTAGAAGGAGCGGGTGCGGAAGTAGCTGAACGGGGCGTCCTCCACCGCCGTGCTGAGCTGGGGGTCCCGAGGGGGCTCCGTGCAGTCGTCCTCCAGCCGCCATGCCTCCCCTGGGAACAGAAGGAGATGCCACCCCATCAGAGCCACAGCCTGGGCCACGTCCTACCCCTTCAGGCCATCGGTGGAGATGACAGCCTGGACCTCCTCTGCCCATCCCACTCGCCAGAGCGCCGTGGGGCAGTGCTGCTGCTGAACTCACTGCCCGGAGCGGGTCAGAGCGAACATCCTTGCTCCCAGCCTGTCCAGGTCAAGCACCCACAGCCCCAAACACCTTCCTGGCAGGAATCAGTCAAATACAGCAACGGGCGATGAAGACTTGCCCAGAGCCAAGGCCCCGAGGCTCTACTGCAGTATAAATGTTGTTGCCAAGAATAAATCAGCAGACTAAAACCCCAACACTCAAAACCTCCCTGCTATTTACCTCTAACAGGCTTATTCCAGGGTCATTTATAAAGAAATAAAAAGTGTCACTCATTCTTCATCCCCTCAAGCCCAACCAGACACTCCACATTAAGAGAAAATCTTTGGGGTTTATTTTAAAGCAATAAAACCCCTGCAATCAGAACCACACACAGCTCTTGCCGCTGGCTGCACACCTGTATCAAAACACCCTCCTGCAGGTATCCACACACTTGGCAACAATGACAAATCTTGGTTTGAGAATGGGAAAACCAAGGCACCACAAATCTGCAAATTTTGCAAATTGCGAAAGGATTTACTGCCATCTCCTCCTCCAGAAAACTCTTTATGGCACAGCCAAGAGCAAACCAACAGCCAAACCAAAGACAGCCACCTCGGGGCTCCACACAGCCCATTGCCAGCAGCACCAGCAGATGCAGCACTGCAGGGCTGAGCACCTTTAGACAAAACCTCCCGGAGGCTGGGAACGCCGCAGTGGCAGGGGACTGGGCATCACGCAGTGCTGGTGCTCCTGGGATAGGACTGACTATATATCAATGCAACAAAAGGGAAACTGACAACACAGAGTGGGCAGCGTCTCCATAATGTCACTGCTTTGCTCTTTCCCAAATAGCTTGGATGCCACAGGCTTTTTGTTGCCAATATCATCTTTGCACCTGGAGTTTGCCCTGACTCCCACCCCCGGCCAAAAACCCTCCTCCACAGCCATAACAATAAAGACCTCTTGCTCAGTTCTCGTCACAATGGTCAGTTATTACCATTGCAAGCCAAAAGGTTCCCTCTCATCCTATCCCTGCACTCCCTGATCGAAAGCCCCTCCCCAGCTTTCCTGGAGCCCCTTTCAGTCCTGGGAGGCTGCTCTAAGGTCTCCCCACAGCCTTCTCTTCTCCAGGATGAACAACACCAACTCTCTCAGCCTGTCCTTGTACAGGAGGTGCTCCAGCCCTCGGATCATCTCTGTGGCCTCCTCTGGACTGGCTCCAACAGCTCCAAGTCCTTCCTTTGCTGAGGACTCCAGAACTGAACACGGGGCTCCAGGTAGGGTCTCCCCAGAGCAGAGCAGAGGGGCAGAATCCCCTCCCTGGCCCTCTGGTCCCACTGCTCTGGATGCAGCCCAGGACACAGTTGGTTTCTGGGCTGTGAGCGCACGTTATCGGCTCATGTTGAGTTTCTCCTCCCCCAGCATCCCAAGTCTTTCTCTTCAGCGCTGCTTCCAATCCGTTCTCAACCTGTAGTTGTGCTTGGGATTGCCCTGACCCAGGTGCAGGGCTCGGACTTCTGTAAAACTCAGCATCTTTAGGCACAAACGACCACGACCCTGCCATGCCAGGGCTGAAGAGCGAGATACTTTCAGGATTTAAAGCAGATAAAGGCCTTCAGGTAGAAGTCAGCCTCAAAGACAGTGAGGTTTGGTTTACCCAGTGAGGCTGTGGGTTTGATACGGAATGTGTTGAGGGACAGGCTGGGCTATGAGGCTCCGTGGTCTCACACCAGTGACCGACCACCCCATCTCCTGCATCTCTACAACCACAGTTCCTCCCCGAGCTCCCCCACTTTGTAAGGTGTAAAGACACTTCACTGTGTGCAAGGTTCTGCCAGTGGATCTGAAGGCACAGAATTGAAACCAGCAGGACCCAGGGGATAAGAGGGAAGAAGAGACAGAGAGCTTAACAATGCGAACAAAGAGGCAACCTGGAGCACACCAGTACCTACCAGCACATCTTTTCTTTCCTCCCCTACTTTCAATTTAATAAGCTGCTGCTGCTCCTCTCCAAATGTCAGCTCACACAACACAGGAACTGCTGTTTGAAAGCTGTGATTACTCAAGGCACAAACACGTCAATCGGAGCCCAGCTCCAGACTGCCACCGCAAGATAGCATCGCTCCGGGGCTGCAGCAGGAAACACCTCCACACGGGCAGCACGCCTGGGAGGAGACCCACCCACAGGCAGGTAAATCACACATGGAAGGAGGATCCGGCCCTGCTGCTCCCGTGCTCATCTCCAATGGCTCAGGCACCACTGCATGGCCCTCTGTGCCCAGGACCATCCCTTCCTCATAAGAACGAGTCTTAGGAGGAGCGGCTGAGGAACCTGTTAAGGCTGGAGAAAAGGAGGCTGAGGGGAGACCTCATCACTGTCTACAACTACCTGAAAGGAGTTTGGAGCCAGGTGGGTGTTGGTCTCTTCTCCCAAGTGACAGGTGACAGGATGATAAGAAATGGCACAACAAGAAGTTGCACCGGGGCAGGTTCAGACTGGACATCAGGAAAAATTTCTTTGCCGAAAGGGTTCTCAGGCCCTGGCAGAGGCTGCCAGGAAGGTGATGGAGTCCCTGTCCCTGGAGGGGTTCAAAAGATGGGCAGATGAGATGCTCAGGGATCTGGTTTAGTAGTGGACAGGGATGGTTGGACTCGATGATCTCAAAGGTCCTTTCCAACCAAGCGGCTCTATAACTCTACGATTCCCAGCGCCGGGTCCCTCCCCAGCCCCACGGTGCAGCCAGGCACAGCCGGCACTGCTCTGCTGCCCAGGCTGAGCGAGAGCCAAGGCTGCGTGCGGAACGTAGCCCAGCTGCCAGGGTCTGATGGAAAGGACAGCTGTACCTGCTCCTCAAACCCTGAGGAGGGAGGAGTTGGGGTCAAGACCCACCCGCAATCAGGGTCACATCTGCTCGCACTGATCCCAGTTTCCCACTGATTTTGCTCCTCTTGGTCTCTGCCCTCTCCCAGGGGCTGACAGGCAGCTGCCCCTCTAGTGTAGCCACGGAGCAGGTCCAGCAGCAGAGCTACTCCCCTCCAACATCTCCCCTGCATGGGCAGAAGGCCTGCGGTCCCTCCACCTCCCGGAATGGGGAGCCAGAGCCTCGCTTACCCTAAAAAGCTCTTCTGTGTGCTGAAGGAGCTTGTCATGACTTTTACCAAACAAGTAATGAGCAAACCCAGAGCCTGCAGAGGGAAGAGGGGAAAGATCAAGAAGTGCCTGGAAAAGAAATTCCAGGGGTGGGAACAAGCCCACAGGCTGGAGTCCAACCAACTTTATGCTCTTCTGCCTTGAAGCTGGTCAACTCTCTGCCACCCAGAGCTATGCCTGGCAATATCAGCTCCTCTAAACAGATTAAGCATCTTCTGGGGCTTGGCAATAATGATTGCTACAAAACCTTTTCTCTTTCTGAATTTGAAAGGAAATATGAGGAGCAGCTGAAGTCCCTGGGTCTGTTCAGCCTGGAGAAGAGGAGACTGAGGGGAGATCTCATCGTGCTCTGCAAGTTCCTCACTCAGGGAGGAGGAGGAGGAGTAGGTGCTGAGCTCTTCTCTCTGGTGACCAAGGACAGGACCCGAGGGAATGGCAGGAAGCTGTGCCAGGGGAGGGTTAGGTTGGACATGAGGAGAAGGTTCTTCCCCCAGAGGGTGGTGGAGCACTGGAACAGCTCCCCAGGGAAGCAGTCACAGCCTGACAATATTCCAGCAGCGTTTGGCCAAGGCCCTCAGACCCATGGTGTGAATGTTGGGGTTGTCCTGTGCAGGGACAGGAGTCGAACTCAATGGTCCTTGTGGGTCCCTTCCAACTCAGGACATTCTGTGATTCTGTGATTCTATGAAGTGTCAGGAAGGACATGCACGACAGGACAGAGAGGCAGCAAGGACAGAGACCAGCTCCTCTGCAAAGCTGCTTCTCTCAGCACAGACAGGTTGATCCCTCCGCTGCTGTGAGCAGCATAAACGGTTTTCCTCAGCCCCAACACTGGGTGCTGGGCTGGTGTAAAAAGGTCCTTCTGTTGCTCTCTCACACAGTGGGTGGTACATTGCTGAAGTCTCAGAAGAGGAGCCTTCCTCCTGTCCAACAGCACGTCACCATGGAAAAGAGCAAAGGGACCAGCACCAGCTGAAAGCACAAGCAAAAGCCACTTCTGGAGGGGACTGTGTGCCCACGCTAAGTTCACCAGAGATGCAACATTGACACTCATCCACATGCTGGGGAAGGCCACCCAAAACATCTTCGAGAACTAGGAAAATTAATTCCAGAGTCCTGATCTATGCTCAATCCATCTGCTTCCCTTTGGCTTCTTTCTTTTCCCCCATGGGCATAATTCCCAGTAAGCTCACACCAACCCTGCTCCCACTTAGCTTCTTCCCAGCTTTGCAGCGAGGCCTGGAGCCAGTTTCTGAAGAGCTCAGTGTGTTGCACAACAGACAAGGGAGAGAGGAGGCAGAGAAGAGCTCCAGCATGGTCTGCTCCTTCCAGGTGAAAGGCTGAGGGGATTGCAAGGGGTCAGGCACACAAAACACCTTCACAGGCTGGCAGGAAAGAGCTGCAGGCAACCAGTGGTTGAGAAGCCTGTGCCTGATGCAGAAGGAAGGAAAGCAAGGAAGCAAAGTGTTCCCTTAAAACTTCACAGGAGCAGAGAAGGAGGGACAAGCAAAACGCAGCTCATTGTGCTGCCAGAGCGTGTGAAATCTCTTGGCACACTGCAAACGTGACAGCTTTGGACAAGCACTGCCCCATTTGACCAAGCCCCACTTGCTTTTACCTCCCCCTTGCTATGTCCTGGCCCTCTGGCCATCAGAAGCTCCAGGCTCACCCAGGAGCGCTGCTCCGGCTGCGGAGTTGAAGGATGGAGAACTCAGAGCCTGCCTCAGCTGACCACACCACCACTTACTGCAGGAGAGAAACAACAAACCCAGACCAACAAGGTAACCAAACACGTTCAGCCTGCTGCCTGGCTTGCTGAATGAGAAGGGAGGTTGTTTTTTAGAGAAGAAAAGGGTTCAGTAGGATCATCAGACACAGCTCAGCTCTCCCACCATCCTCAGGGCTCCAGATCCCCATCAGGCAGTTTGGCATCTCCACAAGGGCCTGCACAGGAGCGATGGTGGCACGGCAGGACAATCTCCTGTGACCTCCCACAGGGTGACAGGGCACCTTCTCTCCTCTGGCACTGCCTCGCTGGACCCACAGGACACAAAGCAAAAGGCTGGGGAGCACATCCCAGCAGTCAGATGAGGATGTTGCCTCACACCCACGCAGGAGGAGACGGCTTCTCCCACTTCTCCTGGTGACTCCTCTGCTCGCAGCCTCAAGGGCAACAGCAAACCAGGGCGCAGCATCTCCCCGCAGAGCGGTGATCTCACCTCCACCACAAACAGCCCAGCTCCTGCCAAGGCCTCGTGCTCCTGCAGGAGAGCCTCTGCCCGAGGCAGCTCTGCCCCCCTCAAATGCTGAGCAGTGCACCCTGCTCAAAGCAAATCCACAAGTCCTTTAAGGGAAGGATCTTCTCTCCCTCCTGACACCCCACAGCCCAGCTCTTGCTCTTAAAGGACAGAATCACTGAATGGGTTGGGTCAGAAGGGACCTTAAAGCCCATCCAGTCTCAGCCCCTGCCATGGGCAGGGACACCTCCCACTGGATCAGGGGGCTCAAAGACCCATCCAACCTGGCCTTCAACACCTCCAGGGATGGGGCAGCCACCACTGCTCTGGGAAACCTGGGCCAGGGCCTCTCCACCATTACATGAAAGCGTTTCTCCCTAAGATCTCATCTCAATCTCCCCTCTTGCAGCTCAAACCCATTCTCCTCTTCCTATTCCTGCACTCCCTGATCAAGAGCCCCTCCCCAGCTTTCATGGAGCCCCTTTCAGTACTGGGAGGCTGCTCTAAGGTCTCCCCACAGCCTTCTCTTCTCCAGGATGAACAACCCCAACTCTCTCAGCCTGTCCTTGTACAGGAGGTGCTCCAGCCTTCGGATCATCTCCATGGCTTCCTCTGGACTCCCTCCAACACATCCATGTCCTTTCTGTGCTGAATCCTTGTGGGAAATCTGCTTGCCTCATCAGCACACCAGGAGCCTGCCAGCCTCCTGTGCCATGGGCTGCTCCGCTCCCGTCCTGCTGTCCAGATGTCAGCCCTGCCAGCTGCGCATTCCGTGCAGCTCGAGGGTTGCTGCATCCCCACAGGGAAGGCCAGAGCTTCCACGCTGACTGAGGCCACCACTTGCTGTCCCTGGGCTCAGACTCATCCAGCGTCGTGTGTCCCAGGTAAGTACCGCCAAACCCCTGGTCCAGGCTGCGAGAGACCGATACAACAGCCAGGCAATGTGGAGAAGAGCATCATTTTTTGTTTTCATCTTGATAGCATGCTGATAGCCTTAATGAGTAGCTAATTAGCAGTTCCTAACTGAGTATCAAGGAGCCAGAAGAAGAATCTGGGAGGATCTGGAGAGAAAATAATTCATCCATTCATTCAAGGCTCCGGCTGTGGAGGAAGCCTTCCAGTCCATGAGGGTTTTCATACTGCTCTCTCTGCTTGGCATCCTGGGCACCTTCCTGCTGTGAATGAAGGAACATCCGAGGCCCTTGTTCCAGCAGTCAGGTCTCCTCCTTGCACTGCTGGGCAGGGAGGGCTGGGCACAGGGTTTGCTCTCAGGTGGCCGTTCCGCAGTGCACAAGCACAGCTGCACTCATGTGAGGAGGCGTTTGCAGCAGAAGGTGATGAGCCTTGCAGTGGGTCTGAGTCACACTGGGACTTCATCCCACGGTCTTACACCAGCCTCCCACCCTCTCCCTCCCCCAGCAGCACAGCTCCCTGCAAGCACCAGCACCCCAACCAGAGACCTGCCGGGTGCTGGAAGGTGCTCTGGATGCCGTGTCCTTCATGGTGGATGCTCTCTCCTGCACAAGCCCTGCAGATCACTTTGCTTTGCCCTCTATCAAGTGATAAACCTCCACCATTTATTCCAGACTGCAAACTATGACCCGGGCAATCCTGAGGACCCACAGAACATCACAAGCACCTTTGACTGCAAGCAATGGAGCTGCCTGCCATCACCTACCCACTCAGTGTCCCAGTCTCTCATGTCCCCAGGAGTCAGCTACACAAGCCTTCCCACAGGTCCTCCTCCCATACCAAGACCTGCTCTAACACCGTGATGGGCTAAAATGAAAACCACAGGTCCTGCAGGCAGCGGAGAGCAGTCACTTGGGCACCACAGCACAGCCAGCAGCCCTGCTGCGATAAGGGCAGCAGGATGGGCTCAGCAACGTGTGAAGATCTTCCCTGTGCACAACTTTGGGGAGAACTTGGGGAGAATGAGTAGTGCCAGGAAATGGAAGGCAGCCTGCGGAACGTTCAAATTACTGCAGGGTTTGGCCAGCTGCTCGCAGCGATCTGACTGCGAGCGGGCCGGGATTAGAAAAGAAAATAATCAAAGAATCCAAGGGTGCCATTTGAAGGGAGTTGGTTTATAAGGACTTTATTTAGCACTGGATTGTCAGCCCCAGCTTGCAGGCCTTATCTTTCCTTCAGTGCTAATCATCTCTTTCCTCATCATTTTTATGGCTCTGGTGTGATTCTGCTGGCACTAAAAGTACTGAAACACTTCGGCTCTCAACAGTTTGGCCAATAAACTTGTTCACAGCTGCTGGCCCAAACACATTAGCATTTCATCAGGATCTGTACAGGAGCAGAAGAACATGAGAGCAACCCTCAGCTGCCCTGAAGGCCAAGGCACACCACCAGGCTGGGGAGCATTGGCTACAGCAAATCCCTGCCCCAGGCCAGGAGTGTGAGAAGGGCACAAGGGTGCGACTCTTTGCCACTGCTCCCAATGGAGACCAGCAACGAGTGTCCTAAAGCAACTTCACATCACAGGAAGGCAGCCCTTTGACCTGTTGCAGAGGTCAGAGAGCCACTGAGGCAGCAGCTCGCCGTGGCCAGGAGATGCAGCTCACCCAGAGACAGAAGGCTCTGAGCATCACCTCCCCACACCGGGCGGCTTTCACTACCCAAATCTGCTTTTTTGTCAGAGAAATATGAAAGATGGGCAGGTTTCAGTCACAAGCTCAATGAAAGGCTCAGAGACAGGAAAAAAAAAACCCTAAAACTCATCAAGAAGGGCTGTTTTTGGAGCAGGATAAATTCCACACAGCCCGGGGTTGGATTTCTTTTCTTATTTGTGCCCTTGGAGAAGCAGGAAAGGTTTGCTAGGACTCTGCAGGCTCCCTGGCAGGATGGGGTGGAAGCTCACCCAGTGCTGCAGCACTCACCAGTAGAAGGGACCGTGCAGCCTTTCTGGCAGTCAGAGGCCGAGTGCTTCTTGTAGGCCTTCTGCTCCGGCATCTCCTCCCCGTACGGCGCGGAGTCGAGGAGGGGAAGCCTGCTCAGGACCGGGGACTGCGGGATGCTGGGCAGCGTCCGGGACTTCCCCAGGAGCGGTCGCTGTAGCTTTCTGTCCAGAGACCTTGAGGGGAGAAAACAGAGGGCACAGACCTTTCAGTGGGTGGGATGGCTCCTTCAGGGCAGGACTCTTCTGTGACACAGCGCTGCCACTGGACAGAGAACACACGGCCCTTCCCAGCACCAAACCGCACCCTTTGGCTGCAAAGCTGCTGCTATTTCAGCGCAGACTTCTCTCTTTGCCAGTGTATTTTAACGAGGATTTGCATCTTGAGCTGCAAGCCACAATCAGCACAAACAGCACATGGAGCATCCTCGCGCTCAGCCCACCCCAAAACCCACAGATAATCAGAATTCGGCAAATAAACAAACCAGAGGGTTCAGGACTGAAGTGATGAAAGAGAGTTAAAAACCCTGCTTAGCACTGAGCATCATCTGAGACAGTAGGATGCTTCTTGGGGTGGATGTCAGGTCCCTCAAGGCCCCAGGGACACTCACTACTGAGAAGGTCCACACTAGACCAAGACAGACTCACGCAGGAGGCACTACTGAGGTCACAAAGGCGCCATGCAACATGTAGAAACACAGGTTCAAGGTCTCTATGGGATCAAAACTCCAGGTTTGATGGTGGGGCTCAAAAGCTGCAGTGGTGACCAAGATGAACGTCAACATGATACCAGTTTGACCATGAGCTGCTGCCTTCACCAAAGCCCAGAGTAGGCCGAGCTTCACTGTGGGGCCTGGGAGCAGGTTCTCCTCCTTCACTCCACAGCCTCCATCAAGGGTTGGTCCTGGCCTAGGCCATGCTGAAAACTTGCCACACGTGGGGCAAAAAGGAACGGATGCCCAGCGTCACCATGGTGTGAGGAGACATGGGAGGATCACCCAGTGCACAGGCTGGGATCACACCAAGGCTGTCCCAGTCCCCTGCTGTCACAGAGCCCAGCACACCCCACGGGGGCTCAGCAAAGAGCCCCTCCTCACCCAAGGATGCTCCCCGATCACATACTGAATGCTATGAAACTTTGAAACTCCCATCTCAAATTCAATTCTTAGCTGGTTTGTGCTCATTTATTCTTGTGCCAATATTAACCTTTAGCTTAAATAATTATTTCCCCTCGCCGGTGTTTGCTCTCATGATTAATTTCCATTACCCTGCAGTCACAGCCCCTTTTGCCCTGCGTTTTTCCAGGCTGATTAAGGCACGTTCTCTCAGCCTCCTCTCATAAAATCAGATTTCTTTTCCCATGTCTGTTTCCACATCCCTCCCTCCAGCTCAGACCCAGCATCCCACCTCGTACCACAGCACCCCATGTTGCTGAGCTCCCAGGGTGGCTCAGTGCCTCCCTGCACGTTACAGCTCTAAATTGGATCCTGTTTCCACTGAGCCAGCCCTCAAGGTCGCACGGGGAGAGTCTACCATGCAAAAGCTCCTGACCCTTGCCGACTGCCTGTCACCACAACGTTTATTATGCTCGTTTTTCACTCCCTTGACAAGTGTGAAAGCTCCCGAACTGGTGTTGGCATCAGATGCAATTCCTGGGTGAGCAGAGACCCTGTGGCCAGGGCAGGGCTGTGCCAGGACCATAAAAGATCAGGCACTTGTGGGAGAGGGCAGGAGCCAGGCAGCCCTTGTGCTCAGCGCCAGTGCCTCTGATCCAGACTCTAAAAGCTGTGTCCGTCAGAGCAGGGATGCGGAGCACACTTTGACCTTTAGGGATTAATTGTGGTATCAATCCGACTCACCCTGGGTTCCCAGGCAACGCTGCTCTGTTCCCCAGAGCTGTCACTGAGCACAGTGGGGATGGGACAGCTCAGGGACAGGCACTGCTGCAGCTGCACCAAGCACACAGCACCACCTCACCCGCTCCCAGCCCCACGCTTCGCCCGCATCCACGTGCCAACAAGCTATGCCAGGAGACACGAAACCAGAATCAGCACGTGGAGCTGTTGCTATTTCAGTAGAACGTATGTACCTCTCGTTGTAACACATTTCCCTGCCATAAGATAACAGGGATGTAACTTCACACATCACTGTGCTGCATAAATCAGTCCTGGGCTCTGTCACAGTTCAAAACATTCCTTTTTTCTTGCATGTAAATCTCAGTGCTTTTAAACACACCTGGGTAGGGCTCCATCACCTGCAGCACAGCATTAACATTTTAAGTGCTTACATCCCTTTGTGCCTATAGTGCCACTCACACAAATCACAGGAGCGGGAAGGGAAGAATTCATTCACACCCTTAGAGGAACAACTTTTAAGTTGTGTGGCTGCAGACAAGGATTTAGATCAAGAAAGAACAAAGCAAAGAGAAACCTGTTTCTATCTGAAATCTGAACTCCAATTCCCAAGCAAACTCCAGCTCTCTGGATCAAACATCCTGTGCACAACTGCAGAGGCCCCAGCAGCAGCTGTCAGCCAGGACCCGACGTCTGCCACCGGGAAGTCACATTGCATCTACGTGTGCTTCCCAGAAAGGCTCCACAGCCGGGCGGTATCAAGGACGCCACATCCCATTAGAAAAGATCCCTGATGGAGTGTAAACCTCAATTAGAAAAGCCATAATCAACGCTGCTACAGCCTATATTTAGCCACTGTTCAGAGTTTTGTTAGAAGGGAGAGCACATAATCAAGTCTTGACAAGGGCGGAAAAATCCTTCTGGCCATGTGTAAGAGCTCCAGCAGGAGCCCAGTGACAGCTCCATCACTCCCAGTCTGCGGCCAGATGGGGAAATGTGAGAGCAGCCACCAGGGCCGGGTCCCCTGCCACCAGCCCTGGAACAGCCCAGGGCACAAGCCAGGCAGGGTGCCAGCCCCACCGGTTGTTCCAGCATCCCCCACAGCCGGGCAACCAGTGGCCACGGTTGCTGCTTCCCCAGGCTGATAGTGAAAGCAAACACACCAACAAACCCTGCCACTGGAAGCAAAACAAGCGGAAAACAAGTGGCAGAGCACATCTCAAAAGACTGTGCTGTGTCTGGCACCTGCCCCACGGTGATGTCCTCACTTGGATGGCTTCTCTGTCACCCCAGGGAACGAGAGGGGAAGGGCTGAGCAGGAGGGATAGAGAAAAGGTTAATGCAAGTCAAACCAGGGAAAGCCAAATCCTGCATCTCTCCTGTCTGTCCTCCCACCTTATTTTGATGCAGGAGATGCTGCTCTGTCTCTGGAGGGTGCTTCCCAGCCTGAAGGCTTAGTTTAGTCTCAGTTTGGAAGAGAGTGGTCACGGAGCCTCTGCCTTATGCAGGGGAAGGATGGTGGACGCGCCGTGCCAGTCCCAGCAAAAATCTAGCAACACGACAGAGATAGCAAGCTGGAGGGGAAAATAACCCTAACCCCACTCATAAAATCCAAAAAGGGTCCCAAGGAGCCTCACCATTCACAAGATTTCTCGGGAAGTCAGCAGGAAGACCTCCTCAAGACGCCCGAGGCCAGTGCCCTCTGGACACACCCTGCTCCTGGCAAGGGGGGAAGCCCTGGCCCTGTCGCAGCACCCGGTCCCAGCGACTCTCGGACAAACCCAAGCACACACCATGCTAAACCAGCTCCTCACGGCCTTTGCAGAGCCAGGCTGCTCATGGAAAATGGGAAGAAGAGGAGGAGGTTAATGCAGGGAGCAAGGCTAGAAAGAGTGAGGGGCAGAGGAGAAGGGCACCAGCTGCTCCAGACTTTGCTTTCTGCTCTACTGCTGTGGCTTGGTGACAGCCATAGGCCCCAACACGTGAGACCATTCCCAAGCTGTGAGGTGAACAACGCTTATTCCAAAGTGCTCACAGCTCCAAAAGGCAAATAGGAACGCAAAAAGGAAGATGGGGAAGCCAGGAGGCTGCTCCTCCTCCTACAGGACCACATGGATCCTCTACACTCTCCAACTCCTTCCCTAAACCTGCTGAGCAAAGGAAGCTCATAAAGCTGGAGGGTTGTGGGAGAACAGCCAAAGGAAGTCCTAAGATTAGCCTGAGACTGATGGAGGATGACAGGGATAGGGGCCAGGGGAGCCCGATTATTGCACAGGGACACCACTCCTGGATCTTCCCAGCCAGCGGCTGCTCCTGCCTGTAACGCGCTGCTCAGCTTGCTCCTCCAAGGAGGTGTAACTTAGCAACCTGACCTTAACAACTCCGTAAAGGCTTCAGCCAGATTCAGGAAAATGAGAGATGTTACAAGCCCAGAGGAGCAATCACCCACCACGACCCGACCCTCCCTTGGGCTGGGGCAAGGGTAGGCACGTCCCACCCTGGGAATGAGGGCGACGGCAGCGTGAGCCTCCTCAGCAGCCTGGACCGCTGGCCTCTGTCCACAAGCAGTGGCTGCAAAAGGGAAAAAAATGAACAAAACACCCACATCCATTCCCTAAAACAGCTTGCAGAGACCCAGCTGGATGTACGGCGACAGGCACGGGGGGCACCAGCCACAGCCCGAAGAGCTCACAGCCCGAAAGGGAAAAAAGGTGAGAAGCCAGGGCAGGAGGAGGTTTCCCAGCGCTGCTCAGCTCCATGGGACAGGGTTTATCTTCTACTGCATCCTTGTGGCACCTCACCCCACTTTCTGCCCATGCCCAGGGCAAAGGCAGGAGCTGCTCCTGAGGGAAGCAGCCAGGAGCAGAGCCGGATGGTAAAATGTATGAGGTTTAACAAGGCCAAGTGCCAGGTCCTGCACTTCAGTCGCGCCAACCCCATGCAGCGCCCCAGACTTGCGGAAGAGCAGCTGGAAAGCTGCCCGGTGGAAAAGGCCCTTGGGGCAGCACGGTCAGCAGCAGCTGAACCTGAGCCAGCAGTGGCCCAGGTGGCCAACCAGGCCACCAGCATCCCGGTTTGGATCAGCCCTGGAGTGGCAGCAGGAGCAGGGTAAGGAACATCCCCCTGCACTCAGCACTGGTGAGGCCATGCCTCAAATCTGGGGTTCAGTTTTGGGCCCCTCACTCCAAGAAACACCTTGAGGGGCTGGAGCACATCCAGAGAAGGGAACAGAGCTGGGGAAGGATCTGGAGAACAGGGGTTGTGGGAGCGGCTGAGGGCCCTGGGGCTGTTTAGTCTGGAGAAGAGGATGCTGAGGGGAGACCTCATTGCTCTCGGCAGCCCCTGGAGAGGAGGTTGGAGCGAGGTGGGTGCTGGGCTCTTCTCCCAAGTGATAACGGATAGGATGAGAGGCAACTGCCTCAAGTTGCACTAAGGGAGGGTCAGATTGGATATTAGGAAAAACTTCTTTACTGACAGAGTGGTGAAGCCCTGGCAGAGGCTGCCCGGGGCAGTGGGGGAGCCCTCAGCCCTGGAGGGGTTCAAAAAGCGTGTGGCCGTGGCACTTGGAGACAGAGTTCACGAGGTACAGTGGGGTTGGGCTGACAGTTGGACTGGATGAGTTTGGAGGGCTTTTCCAACCTTAATGACTCTGTGATTCTACAGGAGACATCAACCTGCAGCTGGTTTCTGCAGCGGGGCTGCACAGGAGAAGGCAGCAGCAGGAGGAGAGGAGAAGGAGAGGAGGCTGCAGGTGCTTTCAAAGCCATTTCTGGACAGAAGCGCAAGGCGACAGCAGCAGCAGCTTCAGGATCCAAGTCAACTCGACCCAAAGCAGTGGCAGGGGTGAAGGGTGAGGGGAGGGCACAGCAGTGAGGAAGCCTAGAGAAGAGTCCCAGAGGAAGCAATACAACTGGGTAAAATACAGGGTAGCCTCGAAAACCAAAGCCCAAGGATTTTGGAAGCACGTAGCCTTCACTGGTCATTCGTGCGTGTCCAAATCACCACAGTTTACTCTGGAAACCTTCACAATTGTTAGCAAACCCCTGAGTCACTGCTACTTGTCCAGTGACCCTGTGTACTGCAAAGTCAGAGAAAACCTTCCCTTCACATTCAAAAAACACCCAAACACAAAATCTTCTTTTCCACTGCCCGCTCTGTGTGTCCGAGTCACCTGTCCAGCAGCCAACGCAGAAGCCGCAGACCCTGCACCAGTTTCCATCTCTTGGGCAACGAGCAGTGACAATCCACCACATCCATGCAGCAGGAGCCCTGTCACACAGAGCCGTGCTTTTTAGCAGGAGAGAGGAGCAGCTGACATCACTGATGGAGGCAACCATGAACAACCATGAACAGAGATGCCTGAGCATCGCGGCAGACATGCACAGCCTCTCCCACCCCAGCCCACCCCACTGGCAGGCAGCTCCTCCCCAGTACCTGCACGGTGTCCTCCCCTGTTCCAAGAACACCCCTGGAGCACAGGATGTTCAGACACTCCTCATCCTGTGTGGGGACCACACAACCATGTTTGGTTACAGCTGAACCACTTGGGACCTGGGGGGGAGGCAGCAGCAGCCCTTGTGTCACCAGCACAGAGCACAGCTGGGTCCCCTGCGCAGGAGGAGCTCAGCCGGGCGAATTCTCCCTCTTCCCAAGCCAAACCTCCACAAAACCATCCTCCTGTTGTTGAAAGGTAACAGCAGCTGAAAAGTCGAGGCTGATAGCTGAAAACAGAGCACCTTTTATCTGACTGTGAAACGGTTTCAAAGCAAAACAAAAACCAACGCAGCATTCAGCTCGCAAGTTCAGAAAAGGAAAAAAAACCAGCCCTGTGAATCTATAAAAATACCTTCCCAGCTCAGCTGCGTGCTGGTAAATACCATCATTTCTACCAGCTGGTTTACAAAAGCTTCCTCTCCTGCCGTCTCTCCGGCTTGAAGTGCAGCTCTCCAGCAGGGCCATCGCCCCAGAGCTGAACAAACACTGCCTGGTGGCAGGGCAAGAGCAGCTCCTGTCCCTGCCAACCTGTCTTGCCAACCTGACAGGTGGGACAGGCATCAGGGGGCAGCGGGACTGCAGGAGACAAGGGCACACACCGCACGGGCCGAGAAACACAAACCATTCCAGAAGAGCCATGTGGAGGAGAATCATTCAGCAGCCGTGGACCCTGTGAGCCCAGCATGCCCTGAGCCCAGCCCTGCGCCCAGCACCCACCCTGCCTCCAGCACCCAACCTGCCCCCAGCACCCACCCTGCCACGCCCTGAGCCCAATCCTGCCCCCAGCACCCACGCTGTCATGCCCAGCCCTGCTTTCAGCACCCACCCAACCATGCCCCCAGCCCAGCTCTGCCTCCGGCACCCACCTGGCCCAGCATTCCCAGAAAAGGGCCACAAGGCCTTTTGGTGGCAGTGCCGCCTGCCCTGAGCGCCTCGATGTGTGGCAGCTGTGTCCCACCCAGCTGCTGCTGCCCACTGGGCATCTACAGTTGGACTTCATGATCTCAAAGGTCTTTTCTAACCAAGCAGTTCAATGATTCTATGATTGACTCCGTGCTAAGGACCAGTCACCATGCTGGCACTGAACCCCAGCACCAGCACCAGCAGCCCGGCCGTCCAAGGTGGCCAAGAGGTAAATCCAGCCCCAGCAAGGTGGCATCACACGCTGTGGAAAGGAAACAAGGTCATGAAACACCAATGGTTCACACCAGCAGTTCAGAGCCCAAGCACCAGCAGCTGTGGTTTAGGGCAACACTGCCATTTCATCATTTACTTAAATGTTAAAAAGGGAAAAGGAAATACTTTGGGGCCTGAAACTGCCATTCGTTTAATCAAAGTGTGGTGGTACCTTTGTTAAGAGAATCACAGAAACACAGAATCACAGAATGGTTTGGGTCAGAAGGGACCTCAAAGCCCATCCAGTTCCAACTTCCCTGCCATGGGCAGGGACACCTCCCACTGGATCAGCGTGATCAACCGGCCTGGAACGCCTCCAGGGATGGGGCAGCCACAGCTTCTCTGGGAAACCTGGGCCAGGGCCTCCCCACCCTCACAGCAAAACATTTCTCCATAAGATCTCATCTCAATCTTCCCTCTTTCAGATGAAAACCATTCCCCCTCGTCCTATCCCTGCACTCCCTGATCAAGAGCCCCTCCCCAGCTTGCGTGGAGCCCCTTTCAGTACTGGGAGGCTGCTCTAAAGTCTCCCCAGAGCCTTCTCTTCTCCAGGATCAACAACCCCAACTCTCTCAGCCTGGCCTCGTACAGGAGGTGCTCCAGCCCTTGAAGCATATCCATGGCCTCCTCTGGACTCTCTCCAACAGCTCCAAGTCCTTTCTTTGCTGAGGACTCCAGAACTGGTCACAGGGCTCCAGGTGGGGTCTCACCAGAGTGGAGCAGAGGGGAAGAATCCCCTCCCTCACCCTCTGGTCCCACTGCTCTGGATGCAGCCCAGGACACCCTTGGTTTCTGGGCTGGGAGCGCACGTTGCTGGCTCACGTTGAGCTTCTCCTCCCCCAGCACCCCAAGTCCTTCTCCTCAGGACTGCTGCCAATGCATTCCCCACCCAGCATGTGCTTGTCCTTGGGATTGTCCTCACCCAGGTGCAGGTCATTGCCCTTGGCCTTGTTGAACTCCATGAGGTTTGCACATCTGCACCTTGCCAGCCAGTCCAGGTCCCTCTGGATCCAGCGTGTTGTTCACACCACTCAGCTTGGTGTCCTGGGCAAACTTGCTGAGGGTACCCTCAATCCCACTGTCCATGTCTGTGACAAAGACATTTAACAGCACCGGTCGCGATACTGACCCCTGCAGAACACCACTGGTCACCGGTCTCCACTTGGACACTGAGCCCTTTCTTCTGGCTCCATTGCAGGCAGAAATCAGACCCCCAGCCAGTGGGGAGCTCTCCCAGCTCTGGTGCACCACATGGGAGCCCTCACAGCAGGCACCCTGCCCCTGCCAGGCCCCAGCGCACAGCCGCGCTCTGTTCCTATGATGCCCCAGGACCATCCCTTCCACATCCTGCAGCGGAGAGGAGCCCTGGTACTGGACACTCGGGAGGGCTCCAGCAGCAATACCCAGCCCTGCTGGAGTTGTGCCTCCTCAACTAAAGCAAAGTCCAAAGACAGAAAATCCCCAGGGCCAGGGAAAGAAGCAGAAACACTTACAGAGTGTGAGCATTTATCCTGCTCATGGAGTTCTCTCTGATAAATGGGGAAAGAGGGCAGAGGAAGGTGAACACATGAATTTTGGCACAACAGCAGAGCAGGTGAGCATCCTCCCTCCCAGCAGCTCCAGAGCCTGATCTGCATCCTCAGGGATCAGCATGGTTAAGGTCCCAGGGTCCCCATGCCGTCCAGGCACCTACAAAGTTCAGAGGACAGCTGAAGGCATCTGAGATGCTCCTCAGGGAGCACAGATTGTTCATGGACCACTCTCCAAAAGAAAGAGGACTGAGGCTGCTCTGTCCATCTTTCTGGGGCTATTTTAGATGAATAAGGAAGCTCACCTAAAGATCTTGCTTGCTATAACTCAGTTCATGAGCAGGGTGCAACCCCCAGAGACAGAGCAACAACCCAGGAACACAGCCAGCCCCAAGGCAGGTGAGGGACAACGTGTGTTTGGGACGCAGTCGCTGTGCAACAGGCACTTTGTCAGAGAACAAGCTGGCTCAGAGAAGAGCAACGCAATTCCTTGGTTTAAATGACAAACCTTCCACTTTCACACCGTGATTAACTGTATGCTGAGATGAGAAGGGGGTCTGTGACCTGCCAAAAGCTGGGACAGAGCAGAAACCTCCCACTTCCCAGTTCAGAAGCCACTGAACCACAGGGTTGTGCCCTGCCTCCCGCTTTTCTTTGATGGTGATTACTCATCTCCTGTTTGCCCTTGAAAAATTTCAGAGACAAAAGTTAATGAAGCGCAAGTAACGTGGAAGACAAGCATCCTGGCTCCAGTTTTAAAAGGCTGGCTAGCTGCAAGAATAATACAGAGCTGCCTCCTTTACCTTTGCAAACACCTTTCAGGGAAGATGAGAAGGGGGTCCAGTGCGACGCCCAGCACCACAGCCACCTCGAGCACCCACCGACTTCCTGTCGCTGGCCCTGAATCAGCACTGGATCACAAAGGCATGATCGGAGCCGCAATGCTCAGCCACTGTCACCCCCGAACACAGCACAGCTCCTCCCAGGGATGCCCACCAGCCACATCACCGAATTCCTGCTCCCCTTCCCAGTCTCATGACACAGGGCTGGTCTGCTCTGTTGTTTCCAAATCCGAGTCACACGATAAAGGAGACAAAAAGCCGCTGAGATCATCTTGGAAAGGACACTGCTGCTCCTGACAAACACTGAGGAGACGCTCCAGGCATGATCTCTACGTGCTCCAGCACAGACAGCACAAAGACAACTCCAGACATCCGTCAGGGCTGCTCGGGTGGTTTTAAATCCTATAATTTCTGTAGCGTGACCAAGATTTCCAGCACTTGAGGCTAACAGAGGCAAAGCTGGCCTATCTCTGACTACTAAACCCCTGGCAAAAATAATTATTTCATGTGTTTTGGTCAAAAATATATTTATCCCCATAGGCTTGGACACATATCGTTTGTTTAAGCCCTCCTGGACGCGACTTTTCATCCAGAGCTTTAGGATGATTTTCATTTTCCACCATCAGCAGCACAAGAGGCAGGTCACCACCATGGTCAGACAGACACCAAGCCTGTTCAACAAAGTAGTTTTATGCTCCTAACATGTCCTAGTAGCATCCCTAAAAAAAATGGCTTTCAGTGACAGAGAAATGAATGTGGCACTGAGTGCCATGGTTTAGATTATGGTTGGTGTTAGTGTTGGGTTATAGGTTGGACTTGATGATCTCAGAGGTCCTTTCCAACCTTGTGATACTGTGATACTGTGAAGAGGCTGGGAGCAGAGCTCTGGGCAAGGACAGGACTCCACACAGCAGGCAGTCGCTGCTGTCCTGCCAGGTTCAGTGGGCTTTATCTGTCCTCTGAGCAAGAGCAAGGAACAAACAGCCCAAAAATACCAGAAAGAAGCCTTCTTCTGGTCTTCACAGCATAGCATGGATCAGCTGCAAGGCTGAGGAGAACAGCCCCGGCTGCCGGAGCACGGAGTCCAGGCAGGAGCACCCAGGTCCAGGTTTCCTTAGGGCAGGCTCAGGGTTTGGTCCCAGCAGTGTGGAGGGCACCAAACTGCCCAGCAGGGCTGGGCTGCAGTTCTATCCCATGGGATGCGAGGGAAGCAAAGCCCAAAAGCATCCCATATCTGAGCAATAGCCCAGGCACAGTTGTAGCTGCCAGGTTGGCCATGAGAAAGCTCAGTTCAGCACCCACAGAGGACAGCAAAGCCAGGGAAGCACAGCCCTGCTGCTGCCCCTCAGGAGGACAAACAGCCCCTAACACCACCAGTCCAAATAAGCTCTGGCTCGCTCCACCTCTCTGAAAGAGCTGAACGCTGAAAGCCAGTGCAGCTGCTGGCTCCAGAGCCTCACAACACCACGGGGTGATGAATCAACACCCACCTGCTGACACCCACTTCTCCTTCTTCTGCCTCTTCCCTCCGGGGTGATCTCTGCGCTCTCTGCAGCCCAGCGCCAGGGCTCCGCTCTCCTCTCCTCCCCTGCTTGTCCCTAATCAAACAGCACCACGGGGGATTAATTAGCACCGTGAGTGAGAATTGCTTCTCTGCTTGGGTCACTGGATGTATTTTCTCCATGCATTCCATAGGAATATTCTTCTCCCAGCTGCTGGGTGGTTTGTGCAGGAGGCGGCTGCAGCACCTCCACACCGGAGAGTGCAGGAGGATGACACCCCAAGCAGCCCTATCCCAGGGAATTTCCTCAGCAGCAAATCTTCCTGAGATAAAAACACCCTCTGTTCCTCAGGGATCAAGGTGAAAGAGCTGTTACCCCTCTGGAAGGTCATCAAGGTGGTAGGAAGAAATAACCGTGGAGTTCCTATGGCTCCAAGTGCCGGCCCCTCGCAGCCCCAGGGGTGCCAGCTGTGGGTCCATCTCTGGAGACTTCCCTACCACCCACCAGAGTCCTCCCATCCTCGACTGTTTTGCTATTTGTTGTTTCAAGTAACAGAAAAATGTGCTGAAACCTCCCAGTTTTTCCACAAAAATGGATTTGCAGCCAAAAAATAGATGTAGCAGAGGTGGTCACTTGAATTCTGTGCACAGGGCAGGCAGCAACAGGCCCGGAGCAGCCAGTGGCCACGAACACCACCTCCGGTGGCTTCTGAGTACCCAACACCTATGGAAGCCCCTGGGTGCTCCAGGCAGCAGTGCCCATCACCGAGGGGGCTGTCTCGAGCAGGGGCTGAAGGCCGGGGCTCTGCTTCCCCCATCCCACAGTGGAAGCCACCGCGCGCAAATCAGAAGCTGCTCATTCCCACCAGTGTTCTTACTCATTAAAAAATGCAAACTAAAAATAGTTTGCATAAATTTGTACAATTGCCAACTATTCCTACAGGGGAAAACACAATTTCGGAAAAAAGAAACAACCGCCTTTTTAATTATTAAAAAAAGTCTTCCCATTTGGAATATTCTAAACAGAAGTCTCCTTTTTTTTATTTCCTCTCTGAAATGTTTCTTCCTGGGTCCACAAAAAGCCTTCTTTGCCACCCAAAGCTGCCTCCCCTTCCTCTCCAGCTCTGCAGGAGCCCTGTCTCAGCCCACCTCTGGCAGTTGGATGCTCTCTGTGGAGCAGCCCTCTAGGGCAGCTGCTCCCCAGCAAAGGGCTGGAAGGAGATAATGCACTCCCCAAACTGCCCTGCAGGAGGTGGCTGGGCTGGACAGGTTGCTGTTCTGTCTCCAATTCCTCCCCCAGAGTGGGGCCAGATCAAGGCTGGTCACTTTTAGGAGGTCCTTCAGTATCCAAGAACAAGTGGCTGTTTGCAGGACAGGTCCTCCCCTGGCGCTGAGCAGGGCGATGGATAGATCCCAACGGCACCTCCTCCCTGATCCCCAGGCTCTGCTCTCTCACTCATGAGCTCCAACACCACCAGCCTGATGGGCTCCCCACATGCCCTCCACCTGGCTGTCTCCTTGATGCACACAAGGGCACGGAGCCCCTTCCTTTCCCCTCCTAAGGCGAGTAATTCCAATGCAGCCTGACACCTCCACAGCAGGCAGCCAACACCCCCAGAGCCCCCACAAAACCCACTCCCAGCTGGTGAGCGGCATTCGCTCCCCTAGCAGAGCAAGCAAAGCCCCCAGTGCCACAGCCACCAGGAGCTGGGCTGCCTGGCACCCCCAACAGCCCAGGAATGCCCTGCGCAGGCGGGCGAAGGGCAAACAGGGACAACCTCCATTCAGAAATCCTCCCTTTGCCAGGCACCACTTTTATTAGAAGCTGTTAAAATTCACATCCGCTGTTTGAAATCACTTCCTTCCCCTTTGCCGTGCGCAAGTCCCCGTGTGTATTGCTGGTGCTTCTGTTTCCTACCTGCACACCCACCCAGCTGTGACTCAGTGCCAAAACAGCGGGTGAATTCGGAATCAAACAGTCTTTCTAGCAACCGTGACTCACAGGCCAGGGCCTTCTGCTGAGGGAGAAGTTTTCTGCACTCAGACTTCATATGTAATTCCCCTTAATACCAGTACAACTTCCCCTTCCTCCCACTACCCCATCCAACTACCCTTCCAAAATAAAGCAAGACAATCCATTTTTTTCTGCCTAATCTAGGCAAAGATTAGCTTCAGCTTGTGCAGGAAACAGTCAGCTCCCAAACTCATCTCCTGTCCCAAAGATCAGCTTTCTGAGGAGGCCAGAGCTCAGCAGAAAGGGAGAATCTTGGGTGCAACTCACATCACTTGTCTTTAGATACAACACAGCCCCCAAACCCAAACAGATGACACAGAGCTCAGATGTGCTCTTCCAGCCTGTCAGATCCAGAAAGTTTGATTTTCCCAGCCAGCTCCCAGGCCCACACGTGCCTGCACTTTCACGGGAAACGTATCAACCATAGCTCTACCTATGGCCACGAGAGCAGGTTTCTGAGGGGCATCAAGAGGCCAAGAGCACCAGAGAAGCAAGGGCTGCCTGGCTCTGTCCACATCACATCCCCCTGCACCACAAAATGGGAAGGAGTCAGCAGCCCCTCAGAGCCCAGAGAGCTGGGGCCAGGTTACTGGGTGCTGGAACTGGAAATGCACCCAGGGTGCAGAAACCTCCGTGGAGAACCTGGATGTGTCGAGTTCTGATGGAGAGGCCCCTTGCAAGGACAGGTTTGATGGGGAGACAGAGAAAGATTTCTTCTCCGTGCTGCTCCCCAAGCCCCTTCCTGAGAGATCACAGCCACAGCCACACAAACAACAGGGGAAAGCAAAGCTAAAAAGCCTCTTTAGGTTTAATATGCAAAGCCCAGGCAGCTCAATCAAGCAACAAAAGCTAAATGTCATTTCCTCCCGTGGCACTGCCACTCTGCTCACAAAACACAAGCGTTTACGCCTGACAGCTTGTCATCGCACTGAGATACCCGGGATGCGGCGCTCACACAGCCCGGGGCAAAGCTGACACGGAGGAGAAGGGAGGAAGGCTCAGCCCTCCACCTCACGGTGCCCCAGCAGGGCGGAGGTGAAGGAGGCAGCCACGAAATGCAAGAGCTCCCAGTTTCCACCCAGCCTCACCCCAAAGTACCCCAGCTAAACGGGAGCACCCAGTTGTGCCACCCAAGAGCACCCTGTGAGGCACCGAGCTCCCCGAGCTCCACATTCCTGCATGGCCATTGCAAGCGTCACTGGCCAAGCTGTGAAGATGCTGAGTGTCTGCTGCCTGTTACAGTTAACAGGATTAAGGGGTGCTCAGCACTTCTGCAAAGCAAGTCATGGTTTGAGTCACTAAGACTGGATTTAGGACTTTCTTTCCAGCGCAGAGTACTTCCATGCAGTAGCAATGGACATCAGTATTTGTGTATGTGTATATTTTTAATTTTTAAATACATTGCAATGATCTTTTGCAGCAAAAATGTGAACCCATTCACCCACACACATTTTCCTGCTGGTCACTCAGCAGGCAAGGAAGGTGTCAGCACTGGGAAGTTGGAAATACAAGTGCCACAAACACCTTCTGCACTAATTTCAAGTGAAAACTTGTCACCTAACCCAAAACATTTCCAAGTTTCTGACTTGCCTTCTCTTTTAAAATGCAGGTACCTCTTCATGTTGATGTGTCATTTGGAAGCAGAAAGGTTTGGTTCAAAACATGTCAAAAACAAAGGGGGAAAAAGGCAGGCAGGCAGCTGTGTGTGAGTGACCCTCCATGCCCCTTGGAGACCCCCTTCTGGGGGGCAACTTTCACTGCATGTTAAAAGCCGCTTGCCCGGCTCAAGCTGCAGGATGCAGCATCCAGGGAAAATGGTCCATGCACTTCTGCAAGACTAAACACTGCTGGTGGGTGCCCAAGTCACCCCCAAGCACCCAGCAAAGCCAGCAAATAGACAGAGGCTCCCCAGGAACCTCTCTCTTTCTGCGCATTCCACTTGGCTTCTTGCTCCATCCTACCAGCTCTCAGCTCCCATGGGGGTTTAAAACAGCCAGCACCAACTCAAAACCCCCAGATTGGGACTCTCATGAAGTGGGCTGAGTCCCCAGCACTGTGACTCATGTGGTATCAGGCAGCTCCACACCGCTGTCACACAGCCAGGATGATGCACAAGGCAGTTCTGCTCCAATGATGGGGATCCTGCAAGGATTCCCTGTCAGCCAGAGGTGGGAGACCTGTTGCCACTTTTATCCCTCATGAAGTTAACACAGGATTTGTTCCTTCAGTGCAGTTTTCCTGCCCCAAAACCTGCCAGTTACTTCTCTTCCCCATCACAACCACATGCTGGAACACAGACGTGCTGCCAGAGCTGACAAGATATTTTTAAACACCCCAAAACAAGCGATCACAATCCTGCCAAGAAAAACATGGATCAGTGTGGAAAATACTCCCAAAGGAGGGGAGGTAACAGCTCCCCATTGCAAAGAGCAGCTCCTTGGCCCAGCCTCCCCCGAGAACCGGCACTGGCTCCGACTCTGAGAGCAGCAGGGACACATGGAGCCACCTCTGGTCCCCCGCAAGCGCAAAGCTGGAGCATCACTTAGAGCATCATTCCTTCAGCTGCAGATTATTATTGATGGGTGGACTAGGATGTGGAACCATAGTCACATCCAAAGGGTAGCAGTCAACAGCACAATGTCCAAATGGAGATCAGCGATGAGTGGTGACCCTCAGGGGTCCATATTGGGACCAGTGCTGTATAATATTTTAATCAACAACGCAGACAGAGAGATCGAGTACAGCCTCAGCAAGTTTGCAGATGACACTAGGCTGGCTGGCTTGGTTGACACTCCTGAAGGATGGGATGGCATCCAGAGGGACCTGGACGGGCTGGAGAAGTGGGCCCACACGAACATCGTAGAGTTCCAAAAGGCCAAGCACAAGGTCCTACACCTGGGTTGGGTTAATCCTTACTTTGAACGCAGGCTGGGAATGGTGTGATTGAGAGGAGCCCTGGAGAGAACGATTCGGGTACGCTGGTTGATGAGAAGCTGGACATGAGTGCACTGTGTCCTGAGCTACATCCAGAGCAGTGGGACCAGCAGGGCCAGGGAGGGGATTCTGCCCCTCTGCTGCGCTCTGGTGAGATCCCACCTGGAGCCCTGTGTTCAGGTCTGGAGTCCTCAGCACAGGAAGGACCTGGAGCTGTTGGAGCGAGTCCAGAGGAGGCCACAGAGATGATCCAAGGGCTGGAGCACCTCCTGTATGAGGACAGGTTGGGAGAGTTGGGGTTGTTCAGCCTGGAGAAGAGAAGGCTGTGGGGAGACCTTAGAGCAGCCTCCCAGGACTGAAAGGGGCTCCAGGAAAGCTGAGACAGACTTTTTAGCAAAACCTAGTGTGACAGGACAAGGAGTAATGGTTTTAAACTAAGGGAGAGTAGGTTTGAACTGCATGTAAGGAAGAAATTCTATAAGGTTGGGAGTGTCCTATGTAGGGATAGGACTCAGACTCGATGATCCTTTTGGGTCCCTTCCAACTAGGGCAATTCTATGATTCTATGAAATTTTTACACTGAGGATGGGGAGGCCCTGGCACAGATTGCCCAGGGAGGCAGAGGCTGCCCCATCCCTGGAGGGTTCAAGGCCAGGCTGGATGGGGCTCTGAGCAACTTGATTTGGTTAAAGATGTCCCTGCTCACTGCAGGGGCCTGTAAAGGTCCCTTCTAACTCAAAATGTTCCATGATTCTACGATCTAGTGACACAGGCAAAACAGGCCAGGCAAGGTGCAATTTCTATATAATTTAATTCTTACCTAATTCTATTCATTGTTAATTAATACGAACTTCCAACACCAATCCAGGAATTGAGAAAAAAGGCACTGAAACCCTAAAGCCAACAACCTGCCCGTCTGCTCCCTGGCTCAGCACAAACCAACCACCTCTCCTCCCCATTTCCCAAGTTTAACTTCCCTGGGTTTCACTGCAGCTCACCCCACAGCCTTTCCCCAAGCCAGGGAAAAGCTCCTTTTCTGGAGCTCACTGAGGACATAGGCTCTTAGTGCCCCAAGTTTTTCGGGGTCTTCAGTTCCTCTGCCACCAAGACTGAAGGCCTCCCCCAGGAGAAGGTCACAAGATCCAAAACCAGGCACAAATCTCCTTCCTCTTCCTCCATCCTAAGGATTTGTTTTTCCATAACCAGCCCGCAGTCTCTGGATAAGCACATCAGAGCCCCTCAGTGGGCACCCCAGAGGAGGGGTGATGTGGCAGCTATCAAAGAAGAAACATGCATCAAACTCCTGAAGCCAGGAGAGCAGGTCTATCCCAGTACTGAGCCAAGAGAGAAAGCCACTAAATCAAACAGCAGGGACAGGATGAGGGAGAAGGGTTTTCAGCTGCAAGAAGGAAGACTGAGTTGAGATCTTAGGATGAAATGTGAGGGTGGGGAGGCCCTGGCCCAGGTTGCCCAGAGCAGTGGAGGTGTTCAAGGCCAGGCTGGATGGGGCTTTGAGCCCCCGATGCAGTGGGAGGTGTCCCTGTCCATGGCAGGGGGGTGGAACTGGATGGGTTTGAAGGTCCCTTCTGACCCAAACCATTCCATGATTCGATGATTCCTGCCTTGAGGACAAAAGGCCTCCCAGAAGCCACCTCTGGATGATATTTGGGATTTGAATGAAGTGCCACTTGTTCCCGCAGCAGGTCACGGCTCCCAGGGAAGGACTGGTCTTCTCAAAGGGATTCTGCTCACTGTCATGGCTTTCAGACTAAGACCAACTCCAAGAGCCTCCTTGAGAAATTCTCCCAAACCCATTAACTCTGCCAGATGGCAACGGATCCCAGAACTGCTGGAAGCACCCAGGATCTTGGGCCAGGGCTCTGCCCGGCTCGCTCGCTGCTGCTCAGCCTTGGCTGGAACCAGCAGCTGGAAAGGTGCCGCCCACTCCCCAAAACCTCAGCTCGTCCCACACCTCCCTGCACGCTCACAGCAGAGCAAGGCTGCCTTCTCAGCCCAGTTACAAGACAATAGCCTTCCTCAATTTTCTGATCCGCTTTCCAAAGCTCCAGGAACCCAAAATTACTTGTCCAGACCTTTCAGTTTAAAAATAGCTCACTAAATAGAGGAGTTATCGTACATAACCTGCCTCTTCCTTTCATTACTCCTCTGTGCCAGAAGCAGATCCTCTCTACTCTTCCTGCCAAACACGAGCACCTGGATGCTGGCACCGTAAGAGAACACAAAGAGCAGCCCCACCAGACCTCACCAAGAACCTCCAGCCCCTCCTGTCTTTCACAGGCACCTGCACTCAGCGCCGCAGCTTCTGAACCACAGAGAAACCAGCCCCTGTGATGATCCAGGCTCTCACCCCACACAAAGTGGGACAGCTCAGTGTTGGGTTCATCAGTCAACGGTTCTGTTGGGTCAAAAGAAGTTACTGCAAATAACTTTCCTACTGTGCTGAGATGGACTCTGGCTGCTCTGTTTATGTGTAGTCACTACCACCAGCAGGAGCCAAACGCTGGGGACACTGATCCTGTCACACCTTGGGCCTCGCAGCCCTGGAGATCTGATCATACAATTGATTTAAGAACATGGGACAACGGCAGAGCATCCATCCTGCTGCTGAGCACAGTGGGCAAGTCCGGGGCTGGAACAGCCTCCAGCCCACACACACAGCTCTGTGCTCCAGGGCAGGCAGAGCAGGAGGGCAGCCAGCATCGGAGGATGAAGAGCTCCTGCAGGGATCGTGTTTGGCCCAACAGCACCTGAACATGGGCAGAGATGGTTCTGTTGCTGGGCCCCTCTTCTGTGCACAAGTTGGAGCTCACAAATTCCCAGATCCAGCAGACTCGCTCAATGGAGGTTGCATTTGAAAACACAGGCATATTAGTTAAGATCATAGCTACACACCTGCTAATATCTGCTAGGTCCTCTGAGGATGTGTGGGACCACTATATTTAGAATTTAATAACTCCAGTCAGTGCATCCTCTGTGCAGCAGCCCTGCCTGAGCCTGTTTGCTGGGCTCCTAGGGGACCACAGGGTTTCAGCAAGTGCTTTGGGAGCCCGAGCCATGCAGAGGCCAGGGCAGGGCTCCAGGGGCTCTGGCTGACATCACGCTGCTCAGCCCGGGCTGCAGGTTCTCCAGTTCCCCCATGCACATGGAAATGTGGGGTCTGAGGATCTTATTTCCTTGTTTAATTTGCACGCTTTAACATGAACGATAAAAATAATAAAACCGGTTAAAAGTAAATAACACCAGGAAGGTGCTCATCAAAGCCAAAAAAAGCTCTCTCTGGAGAAAGGACAGGGCCAGACAGGGCAAGCAATGCCTTTCATTTTCTTTCGGATCCCAGTCAGGAAGCATTCAGCTCTCTGGATGCCAGCAGCCAGTTCAGCTTGGATCAGGGGTCTCATCCAGGTGTCCTCGATGTACAGACTGCGGAGGGAAAACCAGGCAAAACCTCAAGTAGCTTGGGTGAAAAGCGACACTGATTTCAAAATCATCCCATGCTTCAATCAACGCTTATCTTTACTTCCATAATCAACGATGTGCAATCAAGGGAATGGGCTCAGTGTCTGCAGGCGCACTCAAGCCCTTGTCCCTGGGGAGCTGGGGCTCCAGGAACGCCGCCTACATGCTCCGAGCCAGCCCAGAAGAGCTGCCCTGGAGCAGCTGCATGGCACGGGGGCAAAACACGTGAAGGAGCAGGGAGAACACAGCTCTTGGCATCTCGAGCTCAGCCACAATCGACCACCTGGGCACGTGGAGCAATCTCTGCTTTGGGGAAGCACATCCCCCAGCCCCATACTGAGCAGAGCTTGGCCAGGCAGCAGCCCCACAGCTGTGACTGACACAGGCTGAGCCACGCTCCTGAGGGAAGCACGTGTCCGTATCCAGCATCCCCCCAGAAAATCCAGTATATGAGCTACAAACCAGCAGTGCCACTCCCGTGGCTTGTGCCCCAGAGTTAGGAAGTCACCAGAACATCTCCCTTTACATGGGAAACCACCTCACACCCCGAAACACAAGGTCCAGGACTCCAGCAGCCGTGCACAGAGGATCGATAGGATGCAGAGCCCCAGCAACACCTCCTCATCTCCTTTGCACCAGCGAGAGAGGCTGAGACCTCTCCATGCTCACTCTCCACATGGCCCTGGGCTGCACACCAGCCATCGCCAGGGATGCGACCGCTCAGCAGCATCCGATGAACCAACCTCCCTCCCACCGGGCCCCGGTGTGAGTGCAGCAGCACAGCAAAAACCCGAGGGCAGAAACCTCGGTCACCACACAGAGACAGAGCAGGACAAAGCTCAGCTGTGAATGTTTCTGCATTTCTGGAGAAACCGTGCACGGCACTGAGACAGTGGGGAAGAGGAGATCATCTCCTGGAGCGAGGAGAGGGGACAGCAACAGTTGGCAGCAGCACAGAGTGGCAGGGGGGACCAAGCAGAAGACCTCCACCTTCTTTTGGTCTGCACAGACACTTCAACAACCTTCAAAGAGCATAAGATGCTCAAAAACCAGGGAAGAAGCTGAGTCCATACCTCGGTGCTATTTCTCCCCCAATGTGTCCCCACACAGACCCACCGCCCTCCCGACTCAAGGAGGCAGCGTGTGCAGGGCAGGAGGATGGTCTGGGAACACAAATCCTGGTAACCCTGCACCCCACCATGAGTCCTCATAGAGGGGAAAAGCCTAGAGCATCGAGTGACAGCCACATCCTACAAGCTGCTGTGAACACCCAAGGAGAGAGCAGCCACCCAGACACAGAGCAATTTTCTTAATTGCAGTAACTGTGTTTACATTGCAAAAGAAGGCTGCCTGCACCTGCAGCTGGGGCTGCCCTCGCTGCCTCCCAATGTGACCCTGAGCACCCTGACAGCAGTGTGCTGCTCGCAGGGGGAGTCGAGCCAGCCCAGTGCCACCCCTCCCCACCACCATCCCGCTCCCCTTCTCGATCCACACCCCCAAAGAGTTGAGGATGAACTGTGTGTCTGTCTGCAGCCCCCTCACCACTGCACTCCAGCCCCAAACACGACTGAGCCCCCACTCCTGCCCTCACAAGCCGCTGCATCCCAGAGGCTCCCTCAGTACCACACACACACCGGCTTGAGGCTCCACACGCTCACTCCCTGTGCAGTTGGGATTCTGGATGCAGCTGCACAAGGAGCAGAGTGAGGGAAGAGCGGTTGTGGCACAATAACCTCAGAATCATACCAAGCAGAGAGTGCAGCAGCACGACACGGAGAGCAGGAGGCTGGTGAGCAGGTACACGTGCACCCAGCCACCCAGCAGGCACCCAAGAGGTCCCACCAACACCTGGGACATGCCCTGGGCAGGGAGATGGATACCAGGGCATGGAGCCTGCTGGAGACATTCTACAGCAATGAGCCACTCAGGAACCCCACAGAGGACAGAAGTGATGCTTTCAGAGCTCTTGGCTTGCTCCCAGCCCCCTCCCCAGCCCCTGGAGAGCTAAAGGGAAAGCAAAGCACCAAGGACTGCATCTCCCACCACTCAGTGCCCTGGGCACACAGGAGGCACCAGGACGGACGGGCCACTGCCACCCCATACCTGCACTCCGTGACACTACAGCAACAACTCCCGCTCCGCCGGCCCCGCCACCCGGAGCGCAGCTCTGTCCTTGACTTCCGCAGGCTGAAGTATTCCGTCAGCTTCCCGAACGAAGCCATGGTCCCTGCGGTGTCGGAGCGCGCGCCTGCCTGCGTCCCTGGGCGCCAGTCCCACTGCACCCTCGTGCATGCTACACGCCAGCTGCGTTCGCTACCCCTCACGCTCCGTCAGCCCACGGGACCAGGAGGGGAGAGCTGCGAGTCAAGAGACAGCACGAGACAGGAGGAGTTCAGCCAGGAATTACTTGTTGGACAGTCCGGAGCACACTCCACGGCGATCCCTCACATGGCAAGGGTAAGGAAGCCCTGTCTCCCCGAGCCAACCGCAGGCGCGGGGCTGCACAAGAGCAGCTGGCGGCTGCACGCGTGTTCAGTGCGGTGCTGCAGAGCTGAATAAAGGAGGAGGGGGAGAAGGAAGAATAATCATGCCTGTTGTACAGGATCCCTCAGCAGCGATGGCATCGGTCTGCGAGCCCCCACGGCAAGCAGCTGCTTGGCAGACGAGAGAGCTGACCTCCAGAAAGGTAGCCCAGGGTGGCTGTGGTGGCCCTCAGCCGGATGAGGGGATGCCGTCTGGATCTGAAGGTGATGAGAAACCCACAGAAATCGGCTGTTCAGATGGATTTCCAAAGAGTCTGTTCTTACAGAATACAGAGACCAGCACAATGGGTGGAGAGGATCCCCACTCGCTCTTCTTACAGCTGTTCAGAGTTCACCAGTTTTCCTCCCTCTGTGGTTTCCAAAGCAGAGTGCACACTTAGCCTCCAGCAGCACCTACCTAACCCGATTTTCCAGCCTGTCACCCAACACCCGAGTGCAAGAGAGGGACAGACAGTTAAAGCAAGCAGGTCTGATCCAGGCAGAGGTCAACTCCAGACTTTGCTCCCCAAGCTCCAGCACCAAGCCCTTCTACAGCAGAGAAAGGGATGCTGTGAACCCAAAGGGAAATCCTCCTGCCAGCCCTCCCCTCGCCAGGAGCACTTGTCTCTGCATCCTCAGTGCCTGACGCCAGCTGGGCGGAGGAAAAACAAGGGCTTCAAAAAAAACCCCTCGCTACAGCCCCGCGGAGCACAGCCAGATTAAGTCAGTGAAGCACATCCAAGGGAAGGGGTGTCCGACAGCCACTCACAGCCGTGCCAAGAGACCCTCGAGGAAACGGCAAGAAAGCTGGCATTGACTCAACGGGCAGCCCAGCGAGCTGCCTTCACGTCCTCCTGATCCCTCTGCCGTGGATGCCATGTTAAAAAACAAACAAACCCCCACTCGGTGCTGCTTCCCTGCTCAGAGCCACCCACTGCTCGCAGGCTGCTTGCGACGAGGGACAAGCATCCGCCGCTGAGAACCTGCCGGGTGCCTTGCCGAGCCCCGCTTCCCTCCTCCTTTATTTTCATCCTCTTCCTCCGCGCTCTTGCCCAGCTTCCCCGCTCCAAATCCAGCGCCTGCGGCAGGGGGGATGCCCGCAGCGTGGGAGCCCCCGCAGCCCACGGCCCCCCGCCCTCGCTTGTGACTCTGTGCCACCGTCACGTCCCTGCCTGCGCTTCTTGGAGGAGGGGGGATCGTTTGAACCGTCTCGCTCCCTGCCTGCCCGCTGACATTCATCCCAGCCAAACAGCACAAACCTGCGCACAACGTGTGGGGCTGGTGCTGCCTTGGGGGGGGGGGGGGCTCTGCCAGCCCCTCCAACAGGTCCCCCCCAGCATCCTCACCCTCCTGTTCGCACAGCAGGAGGGAAAAGCACGGGCTCGCTTCCCTCTCCCAGCTGGGGAAAACGCAGCCGCCCCCTCCCACAGTCTCCCACCTTCTCCCTCCGCTAGGCTCCAGCGCTGCCGGGGAGGGCTCCAGGGTGCTCCCCAAAACTGGTTCTTTTGCAGAGAGGGGGCTGAAGCAGAGCAGCCGCTCGCCACCTCTTCCAGGCGCAGCGTAAGCCGGTAACACAGTCACCTCGCTTATCTCCCATCGGCTCCCCGTTACCGGTCGCCGTGAAATGCAAGACGTCAAAGGAGGTCAGAGGAGCCGAGGGGAGCGAGGGGGCTGGTGGGAGGCAGCGGAAAAGCAGCCGAGGGGGAGACAGAAGGGGCCAACGCTTGTTTCCCTGCTCGAGAGGAACAGCGGAACGCGGCTCTCGGGGAGGCAGCTGGGTTGAGGCACGCACATGCCTTCAGAGGAGGACAGCGTTACCTGGCAGAGACGATGTTATCTGCTCCTCAGCTCTGCAAAGGCAACAGGAGAGGAGGAGTGGGGAGGCTGAGCAGGGTTAATTGGATGAGCACGGTTAATTTGAATGCCTCTCTTCTCCCCTTCTCCACACCACCTGATGGGAGGACAGGGGAGCTGCAAAGCTTCCCCAGGGATACTCCTTTGGCATTTGCAAAGCAGCTGTTTGGGGACAAAAGAGCAATTTGGAAGACTGAAGAAAAGCAGCAGGACGATTAGAGAGAGACTCCAAAGAGCAAAGCCAGCAACCCCCCCCCCCCAGCCCCAGTCCCCTGGGGGCCCTTTCCGGGGCCAGGAACACCCCACATTTCTGCATTCCCCTTCTGGGCAGATCAGTAGGAACCACAGCTCTTAGCAGGAGAATCAAGCCTCCCACAAGCTTACTTGGTGAGCCCAACACTGCTGGCTCTTGGAAACTGAGAAGGAGGAACGTCTGCATTCAAGAAACACCACGTCTGGTTAATGGGGGCAGCAGGATTCAAGATACCAATGTCTGAAAGCTCAAAAAATTCCACAAACACCTCCATTTGTGATCAAAAAGTGATCTTTTGGAGGGGACGCATCCCACACACACACACCAGTATCCCAGTCCCCTGGACCAGGCTCACTGGGGACCCCTCAGGCTGGAAGCACAACCAGCATTGTGCCAAAAGCAGCACGAGCTCCCACATCTCTCCTCTGAGTTTTGGTGTCCAGTTTTCCACCTGGGGCAACAGAAAGGCTGCCTCCTTTGCTCGGAGGCAAAGGAACAGCCCTCAAGGCTCTCCTTGCTCAAGCAATGACATGGTCAGCCCTTCAAGCCAGGGCTGTCACCCGAGTGTCTCCCAGAGGAGCTCTACGCCTGTTACTCAGCGGCAGAGGTGATCTGCTCAGATACTGCTGAAATGTCTCTAATTCCACATTAACAATCTGCTGTGCCGGGGTTTGCGGCCGTGTACGCAGTGATGCGAAAACCAGCTCCCCACTTCCACTTAATACTAGAATGAAACACTTTATAAAGGGAAACGGTAGTTTAATTTGCAGGAGACATAAACTGATTTTGAAGAGGAGCTGTGGAGCAGACTGTGAGAGCAGCAATCAAAATCCACACAGCACTGGGACTTTCAATGTCAGGGTGATGCAGAGCACGGCCACACGCGTCACCACGCATCACTGTGCAGCCATCCCCGTGGCATTGGGGCAAGCATCAAACACCTTCATCTGCAGGCAGTTTGAAGAAAAAATCCTCAAGTGAAGCCGTGTGGTTGGCTGGGTCCATCTCCCACTCCTGTAACTGCACTTGCTCAAGCCACAGAGACCAACAGTTCCCATTCCAACACTCCCCAAACGCAGGGAAGCCATCACAGACGTGGGAACCGGCACCAGCCTCAGCCCCAGCTTGCAAACACTTCTCACGTGGAAGCCGTAACAGCTCCCTCACCACAAACACAAACACCACAAGTCCTAGGGCTGCCCAGGAGCAGGGGGCTGGAAAGCAGCTCTGCCAGGTCCCTGCTCAGATGAGCAGGACAGCACTGGAAGGTCACCCTCGCAGCATCCCCCGAAGACCCCTCGCAGCGCCCAGTTCCCGTGCTCCTGAGCTCTGGCTGAGAAAACCAGATCTTGTTGCATTTTTGTGGCTTCCCCAGGCAGCTTTTTTTTCTGATTACACTTCTCAAACGTGGCTAGGCAGAAGCAGGGAAGGAGGAAAGGGTGTTCTTCAGAGCTGACAGCTTCTCTATCTGCTCCTATGGTGCTGAAGGACTCATTTCTGCAGGACTTCAGTTTCATTCCTGCACACCAAGACTGTTCAATCCAAGTTAAACACACCCATTCTCCCAGCCATGGCTCTTCTGAGGAGCTGCTTCCCCCAAAGCCGCTCATCAGCCGATGCAGAGCCCATCGCTGCTCCTATTGCAGCATCACTTTTACCAGCTCCTCCCTCCCCGAGGACAGTGTAGGTGATGCTGATCAGTACCCCCTCTGCTCCCAGGGCCTGGGGGAAGAAGGCAAGGCAGAGTTGAGCCATGAGAGCAGCCACTCCCATTTCTACAAGCAAAACCTTGTCTGTTTTAAGGTTCCCTTTCCACATGGCCCATTCCCACTCTGGCTGATGCTTGGAGAGAAGCAACTGCTGACTCTTTTGAGGACCTCCAGCCACGAGGAAGATGGAGTTCAGCAGGATGCTGGTTAAGTCCCAGACAGCAGGTTTGAAATTAAAGGAGGGACAACAGCAGAACAGTCTAGAAAAGCAGCGAGCCTGGCCAAAGGAGGAGCCAGAGCCCAAGCAGCTGATCAGGGGCAGAGCCTGGAGCAGGAGGCACTTCTACCTGCTCACCCAGAGATGTCCAGTGGCCAAAGGGCAAGCTTTCCCAGAGCCATTGCTCAGGAGAAAAGAAAGGTCCCAGTACCCCAGTTCCCACCGGATGTGAGAAGAGTTCTTCTCCCCAAGAGAGAAAAACATCTGCTGAGAACCCAAAAACTGAGTGTGGGGAAGGCCCCCAGTCCCCCAACGAAGAGCTGTACTTCAGGTCAGCACAGAGAGGATTTTTCAGGGGCCTTCTCTTAGTACCAGATGAGGATGAACGAAGAGGCTGGGCCTGGCTTCTCCGGGTTCCCTGGAATGAGGAGCTGACAGCACCATGGGGATGTAAAAGGTTTTTCTGGGCAGGAATTTCCCAAACTGCTGTCAGGCACCAGTTCCCTGCCGAGCCCCACAGGAATGAATTAAGCAAATAATGAAAAATTTTGCTAATCAACATTTTTTGGAAGGCAAAGTAAGTTCTGAGCATTAACACTTGGAGTTTAGGAAATAGATTTCTCCACTCTCTTTTTAAATACAGTGACGGAGCCCCTGTTTGCCCAATGAGCTAATGCGGGTGCCAGAGCACCAGCAAAACGTTGCAGGACAGTCATAACAATAACAGAGGAATACATTAGACAAACAAAACCAATTATCATCACATGCACAAAAACAAACTTGTGAAATGCAAGTAGGCAGTGATCTAAGAAACAGATAGAGACCAGATTTTAAATGTCCCCAAAAGGCCGAAATGCACCCCCCAACCTAATAAAATATTATGTTGTGGTGTCATACAAGAGCTCCAAGTCCCAAGCCTTTCAGGTCTTTATGAGGTTAAAATAATTCTGCATCCTGTTTGGAGCTGGAGCAGGAGATGGGATCAGTGCAATGTGGTGCATCACGTGGCGATCACAAAAATGAAAATGTAAAACCCCATTGATGCCTCAGACCCAGCCCAAAGCAGCCACTGCAGCACCCACGGAGCGGGCTGGGCACAGGGGCACAGGCAGGATGTTTTCCATCCTCCAGCCTGCTTCCTCCGTGCCCTCCAGAGGCATTCCCACATTCCTACATCAAAGATGCAGCAACAGAGCTGCTGTACTGAGGAAAACCAAGCTTCAGCCAGGAGGCACCTCCCAGGTCACTCACGGAGCACGGCCACAAGCCCTTTGGTGCAGCCGCGCGGTGCTGAGCGCAGCCCTGCTCCTGGTGCTGTGGAGCCTCCCCAGGACCAAAGTGCATTGCGACAGCTCAGGTGGCCGGTGCCCAGGTGTGTGGCACTCCCCTCCCATCCTCACTGCATGCCAGCTTGTACAGAGCTCAGACTTGTATTCTTGGGTGCTGGTGAAGCCTCAGACCTCCCAGAGCTGAACAGGAGCAGCAGGGCAGGCTGAAGATCTCTCCAGCCCCGCTCTCCTCTGCCTGCAGGGACCCCAGCCAGGGCACACCAAGCCCCTCAGCTTCCCCTGCGCTCCAGGAGCATCCACCCAGCAATGTGCACCCACAAAAATGCCAGTGAGGCTCGGGGAACAGAGGGAACACAGGAGCATGGAACAGAAAGGGCACAAAAACACAGCTCTGCTAAAACCAGTTTCAGGTCCAAGAACCTGTCATGAGGACTAACAGTTGCAAATATGAGCCTGTTGTGCTTTTGCACCATCCCTGCAGCAAAAGCCAAGCAAATGCTCCTGTGCTATGTACAAGCACATGGCACAGGCTGCAGGTCCTCACTGTTGCCCCCAGCCCTGCAGAAACCCGGCCTGAGCCCTGGCGAGTGCAGCTCCTCGGAGCGGTGCAGCCCTGAGCCCATCACACACTTGCTGGCAGAGCAGAGGCCCTGTGGAAGTGCTACACTTTATTATGGCTGTAATGAAAAGCAGAGCACAGAAGCAGCTCCATAATTCCAGTCTAAGTAGACACTTTGTGTTAATTGTCAGTTATATCACATTACATACAAATTTCAGCACCGATACCTAGCATAAACCAGCCCCAGCAATTTACTCATTTGCCTGGTGTGTTGCTGCATTACAACTCATTTAGCACAATTACTCTCATTCCAGCAGCAAATCCAGATGTGCTGCCCAAGTTGTTACAGCTAAAGCATCCTCATTCTTGGGAACAGCACTGAGTTACAGGGGGAAAGGATGCAAAGACACGTTCTGCTCGTCATGTAGGCCACTGTCCTGTGCAGAGCACAAGGCCAGCATCAGCCACGTTACAGAGCTCGGATGCATGGCAGCATTGGACACCAAAACAGAGCCCTGGGTGCTGGGAGCCTGGTGGGCCCCTGCTTCCAGCTGGAAAAATCCCTCCCTGTGCGCTGAAAAAGCAGGGATGTCAGTGATTGTCCTGCTCTACTGTGCACTGGGCACAGCCCCACCTCAAGCACTGTGTGCAGTTTTGGCTGCCACAGAATAAAAGGGATCTAAAGCTACTGGAGAGTGTCCAGAGGAGGCCACAAAGCTGGTGAAGGGTCTGGAGGGGAAATCGTATGAGGAGCAGCTGAAATCTCTGGGTCTGTTCAGCCTTGAAAAGAGGAGACTGAGGGGAGACCTCATCGTGCTCTGCAGCTTCCTCACACGGGGAGGAGGAGGAGCAGGGGCTGAGCTCTTCTCTCTGGTGACCAAGGACAGGACCCGAGGGAATGGCAGGAAGATGTGTCAGGGGAGGGTTAGGTTGGACATGAGGAGAAGGTTCTTCCCCCAGAGGGTGGTGGAGCCCTGGAACAGCTCCCCAGGGAAGGAGTCACAGCCTGGCAATATTCCAGCAGCGTTTGGCCAAGGCCCTCAGCCCCACGGTGTGAGTGTTGAGGTTGTCCTGTGCAGGGCCAGGAGTTGGGCTGGATGGGCCTTTTGGGTCCCTTCCAACTCAGGTCATGTTGTGATTCTGTGGCACAGCTCCTTGCACCTCAGGGGGCCCAACCACTCTGATGAAAGTGAGTATTTCCTTGAGTTTGACTCAAATTTGCTGCCACCAAGGAGCAGCAGGGAAGCAGAGGGACAACAGGCACCAGGAACCAAGCAGTCTGGCAGCACGAACACAGTCACAGCCCCCTCAGAGATGCTGGGGCTGAGCCAGTCACCTGCCTGCAGCAGTTCCTCAGCATTTATCCCTTCTCGGAGCATGGGAAGTGCATGCTCACCAAATCCAATACCCTTTTTAGCCTCCCAGATCGATGGGAATTGCCAAGCTATTTCATCCCACTTAGAAAGGTGCATGACACATACAATGCTGTGCAGTTACATCGTGGTGCACATTGATGATTACTTCCCAAGGAGGGACATCCCTGGTGCCTGCTCCCTGATGGCGACACGAAAACCTGGCTCAGGCTTGCAGAGGAAAGATAAGGGCAGGGAAAAGCAGATGCAGCTCAGGCAGCTGATGGGGTCACGGGGGCTTTGATACATTTGCTAGGAGGGAGAAAATGGGTTGGTCCTTCCTAAAGAATGGTTTGTTGAGTTCGAAAGGACTGAAGTATAAAACATCAAAAGTAACGTGACAGGAGGGAACACAGCAAAAGAGCGACCTGATCCAGTGGGAGGTGTCCCACCCACGGCAGGGGGGTGGAACTGGATGGACTTTAATGTTCCTTCCAACCCAAACCATTCCACAATTCTGTGAAAAGGAGAGACAAAGGCAGACAAGCTGGGGAGCACTTGGAGCTGGCAGGGCTATCTCACGGGGAAGAGCTGCTGCCCCTGCCACACTATGCCCACCTGTGGGGCCTCGGATCTGCCCTGCACCTTCCCCCTTCCCAAAAGGTGCCAGCACTTGCAGTGGTCCAAATAGAGAAAGAGAGGCCCCAGAAGAGGCAGGCACGGGATGGAAAGGTTCTTCCCTGCTGCTGCAAAGACATCCCGGCTGCGCGGTGTTCCCTCCGTGTTGTATCTCCCCACTTCTCCTGATCCAGGATTCCCACAGTGGCTGCTTCCTTCACCCTGGCCACTTTGTTTGCCACTTCACAGTATCACAGTATCATAAGGTTGGAAAGGACCTCCAAGGTCATCAAGTCCAACCTATAACCCAACACAACACCAACACCAACACCATCATCTAAACCACGGCACTCAGTGCCTCATCCAGTCTCCCCTTAAACACCTCCAGGGTCGGCGACTCCACCTCCTCCCTGGGCAGTGCATTCCAATGGCCAATCACCCTTTCAGGGAAGAACTTTTTCCTAACATCAAGTCTAAACTTCCTCAGCTGTGAGTGAGGGACACTGCCCGAGGTGCAGGGGGGTTGTGGGGTGACCACACTGGGCGCCCACCGGAGCAAGGAGGCAGCACAAAGCGGCCACGGGCTGGAGAGGGAGCTGATGACAAGCCAAGGGTGGTCACCTTCACACACACCGACCTGCCCCCTGCAAGCACTCCACATGGCCTGCTGTGAAGGGAATTATGGATAAATCATAGGATCATGGAATGGTTTGTGTTGGAAGGGGCCTCAAATCCCACCCATTTCCAAGCCTCCCACTGGAGAAGGGTGATCACAGCCTCAACCATAGAAATGCAACAACCCCTCTGGGAAATCACTCATCCACAACTTCAAGCTTCCCTCCAACCCATCTTGAGTCCTTCCACTGATCCTAGAGCCACAGCAGCACAGTCCAGAGCAGCTCCCCTTCCGAGGTCTTCATGCCCCAAACCAGCCTGAAGCTTTATGATGCAGCAGCAGATCCAGCCAGCACCTGGTGTCCACGTGGCAGGGAGGCTGCCCAGCACCAGCGCTGCCCAGGAGGAGCTGGTGCTTAGATCCCACAGGAATTCACATCCTCCCCACTCCATAAATAAAAGCTGAGCCACTCAGGGGAGCACAGGGAGCCCCAGGCCAGGACCTTGTCTCAGAAGGACACGCTCATCCCTCAGCAGCTGCAGCCCAGGGTCTGAGCCCAGGCTTCCACACACACCAGGGAAGGGCGGTTCTGCTCCCAACCTTTTTCTTCCCTCCTCTCACCCAGTATTTATCTCATTTCTGCATCAAAACAGAGCCTGTTAAACCCTCAGCTTCGTTCCCAAACAATAGATTAGTGTAATCCTCTTACGCCACCGCGCTGGCCATGCCGGCTGCAGGCAGTGATTGCAAACTTTCGAGCCTGGAGTCAAATTTTAACTTTTCATGTCAAAACTCTGAACAGCACAACCATCAGATAGATGGGGATGGTGGATTCACTCAGCGTAAGGCTTTCCATTTGAATTAAGCCAAACCATTTCTCCCAGGTTAGAGCGATTTAATTATAACAAAGTAAAAACAAATCCCTAAAAATTCCAAAATGCTGGGTGTCAAATTAAAACCTGCAGGGCTGCCAAGCAGCGTACAGAATCCAAATAGCACCCAAGGGAGGACAAACAAGTCGATTTATTTCAGTAAAATATAGAGAAATTGACAAATTGGACCACATCAGATCCTTCACAATATAAGCAGAAACATCCAAAGCCCCCATCGGGCAGAACGAGGACAATTACACAGATGGTCAGGGTCACCGAAATGAGGAGCTGGATATCGAGACCCCTCAACTGAGATGATCTCCACTGCCATCGAGTTCCATATCCCTACTTTCCCTGCCCAGATCCTTGCAAGATACTCTGATCAAAGGACTGCTCAGGGGACAGATATCAGCTCTGCAACCCCCAGGACGTCAGCGATCCCTGCGGTCCCCAACGAAGTAGGGAAGTCGGTGGGATTGTCATAGAAACACAGAATGGCTTGAGTTGGAAGGGACATCAAAGCCCATGCCATGGACACCTCCCGTTGGACCAGGGTGATCAAAGCCACATCCAACCTGGCCTTGAACACCTCCAGGGATGGGGCAGCCACCACTGCTCTGGGAAACCTGGGCCAGGGCCTCTCCACTCTCACAGCAAAACATTTCTTCCTAAGATCTCATCTCAATCTTCCCTCTTGCAGAGGAAAACCATTCCCCCTCATCCAATCCCTGCATTCCCTGATCAAGAGCCCCTTCCCAGCTTTTCTGGAGCCCCTTTCAGTCCTGGGAGGCTGCTCTGAGGTCTCCCCAGAGCCTTCTCTTCTCCAGGATCAACAACCCCAACTCTCCCAGCCTGTCCTTGTCCAGCCCTCAGATCATCTCCATGGCCTCCTCTGGACTTGCTCCAACAGATCCACATCCTTCCTGTGCTGAGGACTCCAGAACTGAGCACAGGGCTCCAGATGGGGTCTCACCAGAGCAGAGGGGCAGAATCCCCTCTCTGGCCTGCTGGTCCCATTGCTTTGGATGCAGCCCTGGACATGGGTGATTTCTGGGCAGTGCGTGCACATTGCCGGCTCATGTGGAGCTTCTTATTCCCCAGCACCCCAAGTCCTTCTTCTCTCAGCTGTGGTTCCTGGGGCAGCCACACACTGGGCTCCTGGGAAGGCACCCATCTTCCAGTACAAGCCACTGCATTTGTGGGTCAGTCTTCATGAGCCCTGAGGAACTGCCGTGCCTCCAGATCTCTCTTCCACACCCTCACAGCATACTCATGCTGGAAACACACACTCCAGGCCAGCACTGCAACCTTGTATGGTGTCACAAAGGCTTCTACTGCTGAAGAAAAACAAGTAAAAGGGGGATGGAGACCCTGCTGGCGTTGCGCACGCCCTGCCCACATCAGCTCTTTCCAGCTGATGCTCTATTTCTACCGTGACCTCGCTGCTCCTGCCATCAGTAGATGCTGCCACGCTACTGGCAGAGGAGGAGGAAACCCTGGGGAGGCTTCTGGGCAGTCTCTCACCTGGGACCAGAAATTGTAACCTTTGAGACAGCAAACTCAAAACATGACCAGCAGACCCGAGCCGTGCAGCCCTGGGGTGAGTCAGCTGAGCTGCTCTGGTACCGACCACCCCCACTCCCTCAGCACTCAGTAACTGACTCATCCCAGGGCCACGCAGCCACTGGACCTGACGCGAGGGTGGTGGAGGGAGGTGGCTTGGTCCAGGGGTGTCGGGGTCTGGAACTTTCCCCATCACCCACAACGAGATGCGTGATGCGAAGCTGCAACCTAAAGAGCTGGGACAGGGGGGCAGCCCTCGCAAAGCATCCCAGGATCCTGCCAGAGCCTGGACCACACAAGGAAAGGAAGCACAACTACTGCCTATCCAGGATGGCTGAATAACAAAGCACATTAAAAACCCAAACATTTAAGTGCTAATTGGCCACAGAGTTCAGCCAAGAGTGTTGCTGCCAAACAGCCAGGGTCAAGGGTCTGCTGGCTTTCTACCACAATTCAACACCCTCTCCAAAGAGGCTGGGAAGCATCCCCTTTCACAAACACCCCGCTGGGTCTGTCAGGCTGTGCCTTGGCACAGGGGGAAGCCAGCGAGCAGAGCACGTTGTCTGCAGCGTGGAGGAAGCTGCTGCACTGCAGCCACAGTTTACAGCAGTAAAGCCCCCCAAACCTCCAACCCCACAACACCAACATAGTAAGAAAAATAACTCCCAGCACGTGCTCTGCACAGCCACTGCTGGGAAACACCCAACAGGCAGGAAAGGCACCCTTTGCTGAAAAGATGAAGTTATTTGGAATTTGAAACTTCTTTCCCAGTTACCAGGCTCCGTAGGAGAGGGACAGCACTGAGGTCAATGGTTCCTCATGTCAAATACCTAAAAAACAGCATCATGAGGGTGCCTGACAGCTCCTTAGCACCTCTCCTGCATGTACAAATCTGCACATCAACACACACAGAGGTTGTCTTCAGTTAAAACATCAAGAAGCCTCCAGAGCAGCACAGCCCTGAACACCCCAGAGAGGGCAAAAAAAGCTTGAAATAAATCACAGAGAGGTTTGTTCATCCCAGTTCTGTTCCCCTATCTCAGGCACGATGTGCACCTCTGCACAGGCAGAGACACCACCAACACTGTCACACCTCAGCCTCGTTTATCAGTGCACAGAGGACACTGCAGAACGGTACCTGCGGGCTTGAGCAGCTTCAGCTTCCCAGGCAGCAAGTGGCAGTGGCCATTGAGCCTTTGCTGGCACCTCCAGGAGGTCCACAAGCTGTGTCACAGCCTCCCAAACACCGAGGAGCTCCAGCCGAGGCGTCTGCTCCCCCCTGGGCAGGAGCACAGGATCTTGCATCGCCAGATGCTTGCGGAAGCAATAGGTGGGGGTCACGGGGAGCATCACGGCAGCACAACAGCAACCCCGCACTCGCTGCCTCCTTCCCAGGTCCAAGTCCCCCCCGACCTCTGATGTGGCAGAATTGCAGATGAACAAACTGGGGCAGAGACCAGTTCTTCCGCTCCAGACCCCGGGGAACTGCCTTGGCCGTCATCGTTGCTGGGCTGCCAGAGGCAGGCAGAGCTCAGTGGTGCAGCTCAGCATTGTGCAATGCCCAAATGATCAAAATCGGGATATGCTCCCTCCCACGGGCCTGGAGGTTAAACTCAAGGTTCTGCTTTCTCTCCCAGGTGGGGCTCAAGAAGGTCTCTTGGGCTACTTCTCTGCTGCAGGGTTATCTCAGGCCCCAGCAGCTCCCAGCATCCCCAGCGCGATGGGCTCCCCCGGCTTTGGGAGCACAGGACAGGTGGTCTCAGCTGTGGCACCTCATCAGGAAAAGATAGAAAACGGGAAAAGGAAGGAAAAAAGGAATATTGCATCTTACTCCATGCTGTCCCTGTGCAGGCTGCCTCTGCTGTGGTCTCCAGCTCGCTGGCAGCAGCTCTTTGTGCCCTGAATGACCCCTGTTGTCACTGCTGTCAGACCCTCAAACTCCACCAGCAGAGGAAGGAGCCAGCACCTCTGCAAGCCTCCAACAGGCTGTCCGTGGATGTGCCACATGGTGCCTGGGGCACACAGGGATAACCCTTCACTCCCAAAATCCCCAGAAGAAATTCTGGAAAAAGAAGCCTCATCATCCTCTTCAGAGCTTTCCTAAAGCCCCTGGAGTCTGACCGCGGCAGCCCTTCACCAAGCCATGAAAAGCAGAAGCCAAACCTGGGCAGACACAGTTCAGTGCTAAAGCTGATGGGTTTCCCTAGGGCAGTGTGTCCTTACAAGGCTCATCTCCAGTGCTCCCAGGACAGCTCTGCCCTCAGCTCGGCTCCAGGCAGCTTCCTCCAGCTGCTGCAGAGCACGGACAGAGCAGGGGCAACCAGTACCCCTGGTGAACACAGGCCACCTTGTGTGGCTCTGCAGCATTAGAGTCACAGAGTCATGGAATCATTAAGGTTGGAAAAGACCTCTAAGCTCATCCAGTCCAACTGTCAGCCCAACCCCACTGTGCCTGCTAAACCATGTCCCCAAGTGCCACAGACACAAATTTTCTGAACCCCTCCAGGGATGGAGACTCCCCCACAGCGCTTGGGCAGCCTCTGCCAGGGCTTCATCATTCTTTCAGCAAAGAAATTTTTCAAAATATCCAATCTAAACCTCCTCTGGCACAACCTGAGGCCATTTCCTCTCATCCTATCACTTGATACTTGGGAGAAGAGACCAACACCCACCTTGTTCCAGCCTCCTTTCAGGGAGTTTAAGCTACAAGAAACAATCTGATATTTCTTCACTCCAATACCCAAAGGTCTGCCAAACTCGGTGATGTTTCCAGCTCAGCTGTGTCCTTCCAGCCATTTATTTTGCAAACAAAGCCAAGTTTTTCCTCCATCTGCAGCGACACACTTTCCCCTCTCTGCTCTGGGAGCCATGGCAGGACCAGGCACTGCAGTGAAAAGCAGCAAGAAGTACCCTGGGCCTCCTTGCTGGCAAGAGATCTGACCACAAACAGAGTGGGACAGGGCTGGAGAGGGTTCTTTTTCACTTGGTGCTTGCAGCAGGGTGTCCCAGCAGCCACAGCTGTGAAATATCATAGACTCACAGAATAGTTTGGGTTGGAAGGGACCTCAAAGCCCATTCAGTTCCACCCCTCTTCCATGGGCAGGGACACCTCCCACTGGATCAGGGGGCTAAGAGCCCCATCTAACCTGGCCTTGAACACCTCCAGGGAGGGGTCAGCCACCACTTTGCTGGGCAACTCGTTGATCCCTGCACTTCCTCATCAAGAGCCCCTCCACAGCTTTCCTGGAGCCCCTTTCAGTACTGGGAGGCTGCTCTAAGGTCTCTTCACAGCCTTCTCTTCTCCAGGATGAACAACCCCAACTCTCTCAGCCTGTCCTCATACAGGAGGTGCTTCAGCCCTCGAATCATCTCCATGGCCTCCTCTGGACTTGCTTCAACATCTCCATGTCCTTCCTGTGCTGAGGACTCCAGGGCTCCTGTCAGACACAGAGCTCCCAGTGAGGTCTCCCTGCCTGGCTGGACAGGTTTGGGGGATGCTGCACACAGCCCACAGGGTTTCCAGGCTGCTGGGCAGGGACATCTTCCTGGTCCCCATGTCAGCAGGTTAAAGCAGGAATGATGCTCTGAGGAAGGATCCCCTCGCACCACAGGAGGGAGAAGCACTGAGCCAGCGGGATCCACAACCTCCCCAGGGCCTGGCATCTCCGGCCAGCCAAGGGCTGCCGAGCACAAACTCCACATAGACTTTCAGGAAGAGGAAAAAATCAGGTAACATCCTTGCAGACCTGCAAGAACATACACTTTAAAAGGTTGCTCTGCATCTTGTGCTTGGAGCAGGAGAAATCCAAAAGAAGCAGCAAAGGTGGGAAGTACTGGAGGACACCAAACAGGCCACACTGTCACTGTGTGGCTGCTGGCAGGCCAGGATTGACCAAGATACATGGGGATGTGAGCTGTGATCCGAGCAGCCAGACCTGTGAAAGCCTCATGGATGAATGCACTTTGTAACAGCACAGGAAGTCCCACAGGGCTCAGGAATGAGATTAAGTGATAATGGGGCAACTCTGGCAAATTGAGCAGCTTTCTCGTTGCAGTCACTCCATCAGCCCCGAGCGCTGCGGTGTCAGAGGCCGTACCAAGTGCCATCAGCGGGGCTGATCTGCGTGTCCTGTGCCACTGCCTGGGAGATGTCATCACAGCTCAAAGCCCTCCAAATCCCCTCGAGAAGCAGGCAGTCCCGAGTTAGGCCCCGGAGGAGCAGAAGGGATGAGCTCTTCTGCACTTGTAGCAGGTTCTGACATCCCAAGATGAGTCCAGCCACACAAGTGCAGAGAGATGCTGAGAACTAAAGCCTTAGCAAAGCACCAAGATACAAATAAAGGTACATAGCATGGAAAATTTACAGCTAATAACTAAAACAAAGATGCAAACTATCTTCTTTACCAACAGCCACACCTCATCAGAACTACAGTTACAGAAGCAAAGATCTGCAAGTCCAGGCTTACTATACCTTCTTCCAGTCCCCCAAATTTGAAGATGTCCCGCCCAAACTCAAGCTCCTCTCCTCAGACAGACTGCATCCCGGGGCTGCACTCTGCCCAGTTTGCAGATGTCTCTCTGTTCTCTGCCTACTATTTGCAGAGGAACAGAAGGGGAGGTTGTATTGGATTAAGGTACACCCAGGCATTATCTTCAAGGCTTTGATTTACTCTTTCCCAGGTTGCTGTCTCTGTAAATGTGCATCAGAGCAATTGCCAGCGCAGTCAACGGCTGCACCAGTGGCTGGGTATGAAAAACGACTGAGGCTTTCCTCCCAATTTACTCCTGCCTCACAGAGAGGGCTGTAAGGACAGAAAGCAAGGGAGATAAAGGAAGGAAAAGTCAGAGCAAGCAAGGACACGTAGCAGAAAGCAACATAATAGTCAATTCAGCAAAAGCAGGATGGGGCAGTGAGAGCTGGACCAGCACAGCCACTGCTTCCCCAGGGAGCCGTGCAGGCAGCGTCAGGCTCAGCTTCTTTTCACAAGGCCTTTTATACAAAAAGCTATCCAAAATGACAGTCAGCAATCCTGAAACTCATTTAAAAAATGGGGCAAGCAGGGATTTTTGAGGGTGGGAAGAAAAGAAATCACAGGCAGAGGTGACCTGTCTGGAGCAGGGTTGGTGGTAGCAGCCCAGCGCCACCACGTCTCAGTTCCTACATGGTTTATTTTGCACTGCACAGATCCAGCTGTTGGAACCTGAGCACACCCAGCACAGAGGGGAACCTGCCTGTCCTGACATACAATGGATGTGATGTTACAGCAAAGGCCAGCGAGAAACCAGAGGAGAACCACAGCCCTCTGCCACCCCAGCTCCTCTCCAAAGGCTCAGACTGCACCAGCTCCAGCCCCTCTTCAGGGCAAAGCCTCAGGGGCAGCATTAATGTTGTGTAAGAGAGCAGGAGCAAATGCAGGGATCTGAGTGTGCTCCCTCAGCAACTTGCAAGGATTAAAGATTTAATGCACTGTGTCCCTCTGGAAGAAATTACACAGGCTATTAAGAAAGATGCGCCTCTCATCTGATGAAATCCAGCAATCATTGCAGCAATCCGTGCAAGCTAAACAGGCTCTGTGGAGCAAAGGGAAAGCAGCAGGCGCTCTCGGGAGCCCTTTCTGGAGAGAGGAACCAATGGGTAAAGCAGCAGCTCTATCAGCCCTAAAGCAAATGCAGAGACACAGCCACACCGTGCCTGCCGAGAGCGAGACAAGCCCTGCTTCCAAGGGAAGGAGTAAAACAACGCCGAGCAGCAATCGCCCGCTGTCTCCCACTGGCATCCAGGAGCTCACAAAGCCACTGGAGAGAGGCAAAGAGCCCAGCACCAGGAGCAGCAGGAGCCCTCCAACACCTCACAGGGACCTGATTTCCAGAAAAGAGGCACGTGCCAGTCCCATGCCCACCTCCCCAGCATCAAGGCAGCAGCACCTTGGCACTCCGGGAATCCAAATCATTGGCCACCGCTTCTCCTCATACATGGGCAGGAATTAACCCTGGCTCCCTCACCCAGGGCCAAGGGGAGCAGAGGAATGCAGGCTGCCACAGCAACAGAACACCACATGCTAAAGCATCTCATCAGTTTTGGAGGATAACTACAATTTAACCCAGCATTATTCAGGCTGTAGCAAGTGCTGCACAACCCTTGTGCTGCAAACAGCAGCATCAGTTACATTAAATTCAGCTTCACCACAACGAAGCCTGAGCAGTAAAACATGAGACTTGACCAAAAGAACTGGATGCAGGGAAAGAGCTCGGGTAGCAGAGCTTGGATTAGCATCTGCAGAGTCCTTTTGTGTATCAAAGCCAGTCACACACCTCGAGACCCCTGAACTCATTCAGTGGGGCTTCCCTGCTGCCCACTCCAGGTGTTCCCTGCTTCCCACTTCAGGGTGAAACAGGGCCTCTCGCCTGCTTTCCTAGCCCTTCCTTGTCCCCTTCAGACCACTCAGAGCTCAGGAGCTCATGCAGGAGCTGCTGCAGAACCCTGGGAATGATGGCCCTACAGAAGGGAATATAAGCTAAAATTCATAGGATCAAAGGAAGGGTGTCCACAGCTTTCCAAACCCCAATAGTGAGAAGAGATGGAAAACAGAGCTGCATGTGGATCACCTGAACAGACAACTTGATTTGAAATGTCAGCTCTGTGCAGGAGACCCAGGCAGACCAGATGGCACCGCGCTGGAGCAGGGTGACAGCGGTTGCTGCCCCGCTTCCCCTTGGGTTCTCCACCTGGCACCTGCAAAGCTCACAGGGAACTGCTGCCAGCAGAGCACTCCTTAGCTCCTGTGGGTTTCCACAACAAGCCCTCGCTGTGGTTCCAGCAGAGAAACTCCCTCTCAAAAGCCAGGGTCCCTGCCCCAGCACCTGGCATTGTGCCCACTCGCCCTGTGACCCCAGGTCAGGGTCACTGCAGCCCGGCAGCCGCACACCCCTGCCCTGCTAAACGTGTCTGCGTTAACACTGGTGCTTTTTGGCAGCTCCCTTCAGCCTTGGAGTGAGAGCACAGACAGATCCCGTGGCTCAGCTGGTGAGCAGCTCTTTGTAGGTTAGTAATGGAATCATTTATTGCAATGATTCTGCCAAAACACAAGCAAAAAGCGTTACGGTCGCTACCAGCAACCCCACCAGTTCACACCAGTGCAGGGAAACCACAGTGTCAGGTATCCCCTTCCAAGAAGTAGGCAGACAGGACCCTGTCAGTGGCCTGGGCTCCTCCTGGCACACAGGGATGGAGGTGACCAGGACAAATGCTGCCTCCTCCAGAGCCCCTTAAGCAGAGGAACCCACAGCGCAGTCCCTCTGCGGCAGCGCTCCTTGAGGAACACGCACTCACCCCAGGTGCTTTACAGCAGAGCTGCACCTGGTCCAGCAAAGCTGAGAGCTGCTTCCCCAACTTCCCACAACTGTCAAGAGGGGCAAAGCATCCCAGTAAACCTGCAGAGATGCAGCTGGGGTCCAAAACACAAACTGCTCTGTCTGACACACCTGCACTGCTGCCGCTGACACGGTGTCTCCTCCCTGAAGAGCACAGGGAAAGCAGAGGAGCACGTGAAGGGAAGAAATTGCCAACCTACACTTACACAAAGTGTAAGTTAAAGAGAGAATCTGCTTTCACCAGCACTTTTGAACCTGTGGAGAACAAGGAATTATATCCCTTTATGCGCTCACCAGGGGACACAGCTATTTGCAACCTGAAAAACAGCTGCTGTCACTGCACATCTGAGGAATTATCCTGAGCACAGCAGCGTGGCTTTAAAGGAACAAGCATTGCCCAAAGTGCAGGTTGTTGCCCACTTCCTCCAAAGCAGCCCTGGACAGGCCTGTGAGCAGGATGCAGGCAGGGCCACGGGCAGGGCCAGCAGCATCTCACCTGTGGGAACAGGGGCCGAGGCTCGCCCACCCCAGCACTCCCACCAGGTCACTGCACATCTCCTGCTGACAGCCCTTCTCCAGGGGCCTCTGGAGCTCCCTGCGGCTGTGGGACTGACACAGGGTCTCAAGGACATGAGCCACAGGGATTTCCAGACATCACAGAGTCATAGGATCACAGAATCACCGAATTGTTTGGGTTGGAAGGGACCTCAAAGCCCATCCCGTTCCAACCCTCTGCTATGGGCAGGGACACCTCCTAGTGGATCAGGGTGACCAAAGCCCCATCCAACCTGGCCTTGAACACCTCCAGGGATGGGGCAGCCAACACTTCTCTGGGAAACCTGGGCCAGGGCCTCCCCACCCTCACAGCAAAACATTTCTTTCTAAGATTTCATCTCAATCTTTCCTCTTGCAGCTGAAAACCCTTCCCCCTCATCCTATCCCTGCACTCCTTGACCAAGAGCCCCTCCCCAGCTTTCCTGGAGCCCCTTTCAGTACTGGGAGGCTGCTCTAAAGTCTTCCCACAGCCTTCTATTCTTCAGGATGAACAACCCAAACTGTCTCAGCCTGTCTTCATACAGGAGGTGCTCCAGCTCTTGAATCATCTCCGTGGCCTCCTCTGGACTCGCCCAACAGATCCATGTAATTAAAGGAAGAAGAGCAGGTCAAGCTGAAAACATGTCACTGAAGACCACGAGGCCAGAATTTGGTTTCCTGCTTAAATAGCATGAACCAAGGAAAGAACCAGAGCAACGCACAGAAACGCCCCATGGTGTGCACCGTGGGCCAGGGGCAGCACTGAGGTGGGGGCATGGAAAGGGCTAGCACTCATCCCCCCTCCGGGCACCCCGGGCCAGCAAGCACCCAGGTTGTCTGCACAATTGGGAGTAGATTTTACTCTCCCTCCCCACACTCCCTGAATAATTAATCCTCCAGAAATTAGTCAAGTCTTTCACTAAGCCAGCTCAGCAAATGGAGTGAGGAATTTCTAGGTCAGAACTACAAGGAGGGCTGGGGGGAAGGGATAGGAAAGGAAAGAAAGAAGAGCCTTAATGGTCTGTCTGCTGCTCATTTCCAAGGGATCAGCACCCTGCTCCACCTTGCCCAGGACCAGCACCTTCGAAGCATGAGCTTGGACCAGAATCGCACCTTGTCATCCCACTATGGCCTGACCCCATGGCTGCCTTCCAACACCACCACTGAGCAAACCAGTGTGCAAAGCATCTCTCTCCATCTCACACAGCTCATTTGCCAAAGCAGAGAGGAAAGCACCTTACAATTGTATTTGTTATGTCCCAAACTGCCTCAATCCCTTTGATGTCTTAACCACCACCTTCTGCAGAGGGGTTTTTCCCTCTTCCCAAAGCCGTAACCCAGGGGTGAAGTATGCAGGTAAAGCCCCAGGAGCATCACCTTTCACAGCACCAGATCTCCGTGAGGCCTCTCTTAGCCCACTCGTGCAGTACCACCTACCCTCATGCCCAAAAAGGGTAGGAGGGTTTCCAGCTGCAGGGCCCTACCAAGAGCTGCCGTTATCACCACGTGCTGGGCGACAGATGCTCCCTTTGGTAAAAGCAGCAGCCGATGCTCAGGAAGCACCAGGTCTGCTCCCTGTGAGACAGCCCTTGTTAAAAGGAATAAGCCAGTATTTAATAAGGTGGATCCTCCCTGAGAGAGACTTAGATAGGTATTTTGCCACCCAAGAAGATCTGGGACTGTGGGAGGAGAACACAAAGCTGGGGTGCAAGGAGGGGAGCGGGGCTGAGGACGGGGCAGCGCTCCCTGCTCCTGCCAGGGCCAGGGGGTGCGGGGTGAGCAGTGATGCCACACAGCCCTCTCGTGTCCCACACCCCAGCAGGCACCTGCCCCGCACCACAAGGACCTGATCCAGTCTCCTGCTCCCACAATTCCCACCATGCTGCCCTCTCACTCCAACCAGGGAAGCAGGGGGGCTGCATGGGGGATCGGGGACACGGTCAGTGATTGCAGTTTCCCAACTCTCAGTGAAAGGGTTCAGCCAGAAAGTCCAGTGTGGGACTGTGGAAGAGGGGGCAGAGGACTCCAGTGGTGGCTGCCGAACCCCCCCCACCGTCCACACGTAACCAGGATGTGCCAAGAGCCCAGGGTGGAGGAAATTCATAGAAATCTGTTCTTCCCTTTGCTCACACGTCTTAAAACAACCTCCCTGACCACATCACACCACCTTATTACTCCCTCTGTTCCACCCTGCAGTCCACGCTTGCATTCCGAGAACAGACTGCAAGGGGTCACCACATCCACCCCAAACTTGCTGCCCCAGCTCCACCAGCTCCAGCTCCCTTCACCACTTGCAGGTTGAACTTCTCCCACTGCACTTTAAGAAACATGGGCAAATGAAGCCCAGAGGAGGACAGGGAGCAGCAGTAGAGAGGGTTGGTCCCTCTGCATGGTGGGCTACACACTCCCCCAAGGGCCACCCAAGAGCACCAAAGCCTTGCTGGAGCGTGGCTATCATAGAATCACAGAATGGTTTGAGTTGGAAGGGTCCTCAAAGCCCATCCAGTTCCAACCCCCTGCCACGGGCAGGGACACCTCCCACTGGATCAGGGGGCTCAAAGCCCCATCCAACCTGGCCTTGAACACCTCCAGGGATGGGGCAGCCACCACTGCTCTGGGCAACCTGGGCCAGGGCCTCCCCACCCTCACAGCAAAACATTTCTTCCTAAGATCTCATCTCAATCTCCCCTCTTTCACCTGAAAGCCCTTCCCCCTCATTCTATTCCTGCACTCCCTGATCAAGAGCCCCTCCCCAGCTTTCCTGGAACCCCTTTCAGTACTGGGAGGCTGCTCTAAGGTCTCCCCTCAGCCTTCTCTTCTCCAGGCTGAACAACCCCAACTCTCTCAGCCTGTCCTCATACAGGAGGTGCTCCAGCCCTTGGATCATCTCTGTGGCCTCTTCTGGACTCGCTCCAACAACTCCAGGTCCTTCGTGTGCTGAGGACTCCAGAACTGAATGCAGGGCATGCACAAGAGCAGAGTTGAGGGGTATATCCAGCACCCCTTTCTCTCACTCACATGGCAGAAGTGCTCATGGCTGAGGTCAGTGCATCTCCACCTGAACAGGACCACATGCCCTTTGGTTGGATCCTCCTCTCCGCTCTGAGAAGGTGGACACCCAGAAGACAGCTCTCCAGGGGAGCGAGGGGACCCTCCAGGACAGTTGGGCAGCAGCACTGGGCTCAGCACAGCAGCTCTGTGCCACAAGAGCAGCGTTTGGCTTGGGGTGGGGGGCAGCACGGTGAGGGGGGGGTCACAGCCAGCACACCCTGCCCATCCCCCCATCCCGGGGGGGTGGGGGGGGCCCAAACAATCCCAGCATTGAGAGGCTGCTCGCCCCAGCCCATCTGTGGCTCCATCAGCACGGGGTGGACAAAGACAACGATAGCTGATGGCAAACCCTGCCAAGGCGGGGGAGACAAACCAGCCTTTGTATCTGCAAGGCAAAGTTAGCTTTGGGGAAAAGACCAGATAGTTCAGCAACTGTGTCTGTGCTTTGGCTGCTTTTCACTTGGAGGTTTCTAATCCCCATGCAGATGACAGCAGAAGGCTCCAACACTCCCTTTCTCTTGCCTGCCCCACTCATGAGATGAGCTGGGGGTCCCAAGAAGATCCTCCCTTATGCAAGGACCTTCAGCACGCAGTCCACGAACCCACACCCATAGCAACAGGAACCGAGCCAAGAGGCGTCTGACCCATCCCAGCTCCAATCCCTTCATCACCCATGTTTTCCTTTCAGTCTCAAAGCAGCAGAGCACTGGGAGCTCAGAAGCATTCCTCCCCAGGGGTAAGCCAGGCAGGGCCAGCACTCCTGCCCCTGCACCTACCCCATCCTGTCCCTTCCCAGCACTTGAACTTCACATCCGTGCTAGTGATGATTTCCATATGCAGAAAAACAAACCTCCAGCAACAGGTTTTCTCCTGCTTCCTCCCTTCCCCAGCCCTCCTGCCTGCAGCGAGCCAGCTCTGCCCACCCTCACTCATACCTACGAGGGCAGCGTGGGCACAGTGTTCACCTCTGCACCCACGGGATCACCCTCAAGGGATATCACCATGGATCTCAAAGGCAGGAAGCATTCAGTGGCCACGATCTGCTTCTGCGCAGCCAGGACTGCCCAGCCCAGTACACGCTTCCCAGGGGACTCTCTCTGAAAAGACAAATCCTCCCCACAACTTAATGGGAAAAACAGGACCCAGGCTGAGAGAACTGGGGTTGTTCAGCCTGGATAAGAGAAGGCTGAGGGGAGACCTTAGAGCAGCCTCCCAGGACTGAAAGGGGCTCCAGGAAAGCTGAGGAGGGGCTCTTGATCAGAGAGTGCAGGGACAGGATGAGGGGGAACGGTTTTCAGGTGAAAGAGGGGAGACAGAGGAGATCCTGGGAAGAAATGTTTTGCTGTGAGGGTGGGGAGTCCCTGGCCCAGGTTGCCCAGAGCAGTGGTGGCTGCCCCATCCCTGAAGATGTTCAAGGCCAGGTTGGATGGGGCTTTGAGCCCCCTGATGCAGAGGGAGGTGTCCCTGTCCATGGCAGGGTGGTGGGACTGGATGGGCTTTGAGGTCCCTTCCAACCCAAACCATTCCTTGATTCTATGTTTCTCTAAGGCGAATCAAAGAATGCTGGTGTTTACCCAGCACTCTCTCTGGAATGCTGGCACAATGGACTGGTATTTTACACACACATTTAGCCGCCGCTGCAGTGAAACTGTCAGGTTTGACTGCACGTGCCAGGTTTTCACTCCTGGTACAAGCCCTGCCAACCCCACCTTCCTCAGGCACAGCTGGCTCACGTTCCATTACCCCAATGGAAGAATAAGCCCTTTGCCCAGCACTCCCCACAGCTCCCAGCACTGCCTGGACACGCTGTGCCTGGCTGGGGTCCTGGTGGGGATTTGTCAGGCTGTATGAGAGCAGGGAAAAGCTGCAAGCTCTCAGTGGTGGCATTTACTGCTCAGCCGTGCGGCGAGGCACAGCCTCTCCCTGTGGGCAGAGGTTTGCTTTGCAATATGAAAACAAAACAACGGCATCGCGCATGCCAAATGCTTCCACGGGAGGGCCAGCATCGGCTCTGCCCCCCCTGAACATCAGCACCCCTCTTCCCCTGCCCACCACACTCGTGAGCAGCAGACAGGGAGCACGGCACCGCCCCGACTCACCCTTTGACGAGGTCCATCCAGCCCTCACATCAGGGGCCACAGCGGCTCCTCCCGAGCGCCCGGCGGCAGAGAGATGGGGCGCCCCGATGCAGACCTCTGCTCTCCACCATCACTGACCACCCTGCGCCGCTGGAAGGGAGAGAGAGAGAGGGAGAGAGAGACCCTGCCCGTTAGCGAGACCGACAGAGGCCAGCAAAACATCAGTGCTGAATGAGAGGGGAGCGATGCCCTCAGGTGTGTAGAGGAGGACAACGATCTGCCCCGAGGAGACACCCAAAGCCAAGAACCACCACGATATCTGGTCCAGCACAGTCCCACCCCATGGCTTTGGCTCGTCACATCCCTCAGGCCTGAGCAATGAGCTCAGTTTAAGGAACCTCAGCAGCCAAGTGCTTGAGCACACTGGTGTAAGAGCGGGCTCTTGGGGATGATGCAAACTTCCCTTCATTGGCTTGGTACCTCTGACATTAAACTGGGATGTGCTGTCCTCTTTCTAGTTGATTATCAGTCACTGGAATGATAATGGATTACATTAACTAATGGATTACATTAATTTCTTATTCGGCAGTAAAAAGTAGACCTGTGAGCAAGAAGTATGGGCTTGAACTTTCATCTCTTCTTCCTCCTCTCCATCCAGCACTGGCACCACAACGTATTAGTGCTTCCTAACGACCTCCGTAAATATGCGTGGCTTGGCACGAACGCCCAGTGCAGTTACTCAGTGCCACGCTCATTCATGATCACACGGCTGGATTCTGCCTGCAACCTGGCACGGTCAGAGAGGGGAGGTGCCACCTTCAGAAGAAAGGCAGAAGTATGGACTACTGAGGAAAAAAAACCTTCCCCCAGGAAGGGGGAAGCAGTGCGTATGGGTCACCCTGCAGGGGGAGAAATAACCCACCACACAGCCAGGCTCTCCTGGCTCTGGGCTGGCCTGTGCTAGGGAGAACATGGAAACAGGATGGAAAAGAAACAAAAGACAGCTTGCAGACACTGTCACCAGGTGAAGCCGTCGCCACCCATGGGAACAGCTGACACACTGGAACCCAAGGCATCCACAAACCTTGGAGGAGCCCTGGCTCCACCTTCAGCACAGCCAGAACCCAGGGAGGCCAGGGAAGTGCAGAAAGTCATCAGGAGAGAAAGCCTCAGCACAGTTTCCTCCATTAGGGATAACAGAGGGAAAACTCCCCGGCTGAAGAGCTTTTTCTGTTGCTTTTTCTGCCACATCTCAACATTGCTCCATTTTCAGCTGTCTCAGCTCTGAGCGCCTTTGCTTTTAGCCTCCAAACCCCAACACACACATCACTGAGCTGCCTGCTGCAGCTTTACCCTGTGACAGGCAGAAAGAGGTGGCTGCCAGGCCCTGGCATCTCTGGAATTCAGAAACATCTCTGGATTCCATATCCACTGCTGTCTGCTTCAACATTTATATTCAAGGCAATGGGTGAAACACACAACAAAGAATATTATTTCCACATTGTTATTTTGCTTCACTGGGGCCAGACACTGATGCAAAAGAAACATTTGAACTGCATCCTCAGTCACACCTGGAAAGGTGCTCCCACAGAGCCAGGGCCGCCCCGCTGGAGCTGCATTAATGCACACAACCACGGGAGCTGCTTTCCCCGGCTCCTGTTCCAGCTGCAGCTGCTAAAGGAGCACAAAGCATCTGGCCAAAAATTCTATACCCTTACAAAATGCAGGGCAATCGTCAGGTGGAAGCTTGGAAACCCCAGGTTCAGCCAGAGATATTTTTCTGCTTGGGAACTGGAGACAGCAACCTCAGCCAAGTCATTAAGGCTCTAATCACTGTGTCTGACATAGAGAAAGATGCCAGGGAAATTTTATTTATGACACAGCTAATGGGGTTTGCCCCTAATCACCAGGCAAATCTTCCAGCTCATTACCCAATGCTAAGAATCACTTGGACAAATTAGATATTGGAAAGCCAGGCCTGCAGAGCAGCTCCGTGATTTACCTTGTGACCTACAGAAGCAAGAAAATGTCATAAAGTCATGGAATTGTTTGGGTTGGAAGGGTCCTCAAAGCCCATCCAGTTCCACCACCCTGGATGGGCAGGGACAACTCCCACTGGATCAGGGGGCTCAAAGACCCATCCAACCTGGCCTTGGACACCTCCAGGGATGGGGCAGCCACCACTGCTCTGGGAAACCTGGGCCAGGGCCTCCCCACCTCACAGCAAAACATTTCTTCCCAAGATCTCCGCTCAACCTCCCCTCTTTCACCTGAAAACCATTCCCCCTCATCCTATCCCTGCACTCCCTGGTCAAGAGCCCCTTCCCAGCATTCCTGAAGCCCCTTTCAGTACTTCATGTGTCCTTCCTGGCCTTGCCCACAGCTCAACCGTGCTCTAATCAACATCCAGAATGCAGGACAGGGTTTGGCCCTTCATTACACAAGTGTTTTCTCCCCTTGCTTTCTAAGCTTTCACCTCTTGACCAAGGGTTCCTCCTCCCTGGTTTGCCTGAAAAGCCCAGGCAAACACTTCAAAATCCACATGTGGCTATGGATAGGGCATCCATTGCCCAGGGGCTGGAAGGAGAGATTCCTCACCCTCCTTCTTAGTCTGTGCAAAGCCAGGTTTTAATGCAGCAATGCATCTCCCCGCTGCCAAGACAATGCAACTGAAATTCCCAATGAAGGGAAAGAAATTTCTCTTTTGCCCTTTTACAGCCATGCCCAGAAGGAGCCCATGGTGGGATGCAGCTTCTCCTTTTGCCAAGAGCATGTTTCAGCTCCTCCAGCCATGAGTTTGCTCTCAGGAACTCACTCAGGGGCAACCTAGTGAGCAGCCACGGCCTCCAGAGCCAAAAGATAACACTTCCACACCTGGGACACAGCAACCCCAGATACACGAACAGCCTGGGGTGTGAGAGGCTGGAGAGCAGCCCTGTGGAGAGGGACCTGGGGCTTCTGGTTGACGGCAAGTTGGACACGAGCCAGTAGTGCCCTGGCAGCCAAGAGGGCAACCGTATCCTGGGGGGCATCCAGCACGGCATCGCCAGCCGGGAGAGGGAGAGGATTGTCCCACTCTGCTCCGCACTGGGGCGGCCCCACCTTGAGCACTGGGGGCAGTTCTGGGGCCACAAGATAAAAAGGACATCAAACTACTGGAGAGTGTCCAGAGGAGGTCACAAAGTTGAAGGGTCTGGAGGGGAAGTCGTATGAGGAGTGGCTGAAGTCACTGGGTCAGTTCAGCCTGGAGAAGAGGAGACTGAGAGCTGTTCACTGCCTTCTCACAAGGGGAGGAGGGAAAACAGGGGCTGAGCTCTGAACCTTCAATGCTCCAAGAAGACTTAGTTAAAGACCTGCTCGGCCAATTAGACATCCACAACTCTATGGGGCCAGATGGGATCCACCCAAGGGTATTAAGGGAGCTGGCAGAGGTCCTTGCCAAAGCCCTTTCCCTCATCTCCCAACAGTCCTGGCTGACTGGGGAAGTGCCTCTGACTGAGACTGGCAAACGGGACTCCCATTTACAGGAAGGGTCGGAGGGAGGATCTGGGGAATTATGGACCTGTCAGCTTGACCTCGGTACCAGGGAAGGTCATGGAGCAGATCCTACTGAATGCTATCACACAGCACATGCAGGACAGCCAGGTGAACAGACCCAGCCAACATGGGTTTATGGAAGGCAGGTCCTGTCAGACCAACCTGATCTCCTTCCATGACAAAGGCACCCGGTTAATGGATGAGGGAAAGGCTGTGGATGTGCTGTACCTGGACCTCAGTAAAGCCTTTGACACCGTTTCTCACAGCATTCTGACTGAGAAACCGGTGCCCTTGGCCTGGACAGGCACAGCCTCTGCTGGGTGAAAAACTGATGGGTTGGGTGGGAAACATTTTGGATTTGAGGGATTTTTAGAGGATTGTTTGATGTTAATTTGTGAAGGGCGACGAGGCTGGGGAAGGGGCTGGAGAACAAGTGCTATGAGGAACGACTGAGGGACCTGGGGTTGTTCAGCCTGGAGAGGAGGAGGCTGAGGGGAGACCTCATCACTGTCTACAACTGCCTGAAAGGAGGCTGTGGGAGAGCGAGTGTTGATCTCTTCTCTCAAGTGACAGGTGATAGGACAAGGGGAAATGGCCATGAGTTGTGCCAGGGGAGGTTCAGACTCAATATTAGGAAGATTTCTTTACTGAAAGGGTTCTCAGGCCCAAGGAGATGGTTGAGTCACCATCCCTGGAGGGGTTTTAAAAAACGGGGAGATGATTTTTTGAGGGACATGGCTTAGAAGAAGATGGGTATGGTTGGACTCGATGATCTCCAAGGTCTTTTCCAACCAGAAGACTCTAAGATTCTACGATAGAATCCAAGGGAATGGCAGGAAGCTGTGCCAGGGGAGGTTCAGATTGGATATTAGGAAACGCTTCTTCACCCAGCGGGTGGTGGAGCACTGGAACAGCTCCCCAGGGAAGCAGTCACAGCACCTGCTCTGCCAGCATTCCAGAAGCATTTGGACAATGCCCTCAGTCACACGGGGTGAGTGTTGGGAGTGTCCTACATAGGGACGGGAGTTGGATTCGATGATCCTTTTGGGTCCCTTTCAACTCAGGTAATCATATGATTCTATGATTCTAACCCTCCTCTTCCTCACCCGCTCGAGAAGCGTCCACCTGTGGAGCTATGAGCCCTCATGCTTCTGACTCCTGAGAGCCAGTGGCTTTTCCCCTCCACTGAGAGGGTGTGCAAGCCCAAAGAGACACAGGAAGAGGCTCCCCACGGAGCACCACTGCAGGGTTTTACATCACTGGTTTTGACTTCTTTGCATGAAACGGTCACAGCCAAGAAGAGAAATAAACAGGGTCAAGAGACTCCTTCAAAGAAAAGGAAAGAAAATCCCCTTTTCCCAATACAGGGCATTCAGGAATTCCTGGGAGCTTGGGCTGGGTTTGTTTGCCTGTTCCTGCTTTTCATTCATAGTCACTGAAAAAGTTTTGTGCCCTTAACTATCGCATTTGCCACCAAACCAGCAGCTTAATGAGAAGGAAGCAGAGTTCACTGCCAGGGTATTTGCCCACAGACTCAGAGAGGAGGAAGGAACAGCTGTGCCAAGCTCTGCAGCCTAGGGCAGGACTCGCCATCCCCACGCTCTCCCCGCTCTTCCCTCAGCACCCCACTTTGCTGGTGCCAAGGAGGGAAAACTTGTAAGGGGAAACTCTGGCCCCCACAATACCAGAGGCAGAGGAGCAGCCCTGTGTCCCCACGCAGGGACAGCGCTGCTGTACCTCACACTGCACAGCCCTCAGCCCTTACAGGAGCTGCCCGAGCTGCCACATCCCCTCCTCCTTTCTGAAGGAGGCAGCTGTGAAAGACAGCAAAACAAGGAGAAACTTTCAGGTGAGAGTCTCACGAGGATTAAGAGCAATGCCATGAACTCTTCCCACAGGCAGAGGCTGGCTCAAGGCGGGCGTGTGGCAGGTGAGGACAGCCACCAGCGAGAAAGTCTCCCCCAGCTCAGAGAGGGAGCAAAGATGCCCTGTCCATAGGGAGGGGCACAGACCTCATGGTGGCACACGAAACAGTGCCCCCCTTAATACCCCAGCAGACAGGCAGGACATCAGGAGACAGTGACCCACACACCCCTCAAAGAGCTTTTTCACTTGAGCTGGGCTTCGCTCCCCAGGGTAAGATCAAGAGTGCTTGTGATACCGAAAATACCAGCAAATAAACTCTAAGGCTCATTTTGGAGTTTTAGAAAGCAGCATTCTTTAATCCAGCATTGGGCACATGAGGGAATGATTCCATCAGTTGTGCACAACAACACAAGAGCTGGTTACAGAATATATATGTAACTTACATGCATGTGTGTAACTTCTCCCAGCAATCTCATGCATATCCTACTACTTTCCAAGGCCTAATCTTAATTTTATCTTGAACTTCACAACAGCCAGGTCTCTGCTCATTAGAGCTTTGAACAGTTTTCTGTCCAGCCTTGAGTTCTTTAGATAAGTGAAGAAATATTGTCTGGGTACAGCACTATTTTAAAAACACATCCTATCAGAAGAACACTCTGTGTCTAACTTTCACAGATACTGCCACATAGATACTGCTTAACTGAAGTCAGTTAGAAAACCGATTCTATAGAAAAACAACTCTACTTAAGGCAAAATATTCCACTCCCTGCAAGAACAACTGCCTCTTGTATCACTTGGGTTTGGCAGAGCTGCTGGTCTGCTATGGGTTACCCTCCCCAGGAGTGGAGCCGGGCAGCACGTGGCACGAGCTGCTGTGTCAGCACAGGGATCCCAAGCTGCAAGAGGAATTAACCCCACATCCCTCGGAGCCAAAGTCATTTGTGTGAGCTCAGAGGTGGGAGCCAATAGCCAGGGTCTGAGCAGGCAAAGGCTGCCTGGCACCCTCCAGCCCTGCCGTGGCAGGCAGGACACAGCCCTGCTCTCCTCCAGACTGCTCTCGGCGCTGTTGGTCAGCAGGAGCTGGGATTGCCACAAAGCCTGTGCAAAACACTCTATTAGGACTGCCAAGCACTCGGGATCAAGCTACTCCCTTCCCTGCCAACTTGAGCAGATGGGAGGAAACTCAATAAAAGCAAGACACAGTGGCTCCCTGCGCGGGGCAGGAGAGGAGCAGGGCATCCCAGGGTTGGAACTAGATGATTCCAACCCAAACTATTCTATGATTCTATGATCCCAGGCACCCAGCAGCCTGTGGATGGGAACTACTGTGCTGTCAGCTGCACTCCAGGCAGACACAGGTGGGCCAGACTGCATCACCACCTCCCGAAAATAGCAGCAGCTCTTCCAAATCTCTGCCAACCAGCAACCCTGCCCACCTCCCCCTCCCACAGGCAGCCAGCCCCCTGCTTTCAACCACTGCTGCCAGAGGCTACAGACCCAGGGTCTGTAGAGGGACTGGACCATGGGTGGGCAGGAACCGTGCCACACTATGACAGTCTCAGACTGCATGAAAGAGCCTTTGCACGCTGTTTAGTGCACAAACATGAACACTTTCTGTCCTCTTCCTAACCACGGCCCTGGAAACAGCCCCATCCCCAGCACCACAGCAGGTCATGGCCCCTGTGCAGGGGCACCTGCCAATCCTTACAGCACCTGGCACCACAGACCTGCCCACAGCCTGGGATTTGCTTCAAACTGGGTTCCTTTGCCACAGAAACAGAGAGATACCACAGACATGGAGAAAACCACAGCCCCCAAGGAAAACAAGCACTGTAACTTAAACAACCCTGAACAAGGCACCCAGGGAGCTGCATGTCCAGGGCAGAGCACAGCTCACCAATGGAGCATATGGTCCTGCCAGAGCTAGCTGGGCTCTCTGCACAATAAGCACAGTCCTGGGTCCAACCACATCCCCATTCACCGTGCACAGCCAGGAGAAGAGCGTGCCTTGGTTTTCAGTTTGGCCTCTTATGGCATCTCTAGTTGGTAGAAGGAGAAAGGGACATTTCAGTGGCAGGCAGAGATTTCTGGCCAGAGCCACACAGCAACGTCCATCGCCGCAAACACGCTGCAGACACCCCGGCCCCTCAGGGGGCACACGGTAAAGGAGCAAAAGAAACAGGGCTACGTACTCATTCTGCACCGGGGGATGCTCAGGGCACTGACCCAGGCTGTGCAGAGCTGGGACACGCAAGCTCCATCCAAGCCGGTCGCACAGAAGAAGAGTGGCCCAATGGAGGGACCCATCAGCCACCTCAGTCCCCTCTTCTCCTCACCACCAGCACCACGTCAGCGATGGTTTAATTCCTTAGTCCACAAAAACAGAAAACTGGGAAGCTCACCCCGACCCCAGGCAAACGGCTGCCGGAAGAAGCAGCTCTGCTCCCCCAGCACACAGAGCCCAGCTCCGTGCAGGACTCCAGCATGTCAGCAAGCAAATCCTCTTTGCCTGTGGGCGAGGGAACTGGAGGGGGGAGAAAAAAAAGGCATCAAGAAACTCTTTGTCTGCAGCCCCCCCCCAGCCAGCGCACGTGCAGCATGAGCTTCCTGGCGAGGGCGGAGGGAGCCTGGACCTCAGACACCATATCCGCCCCCGGCTCGATCCGCTCACTTATTGTCTTCTAAAAATAAAAGTAAACACTGAAGAAGAGCTCTTTGTTTTTATTTCTGCTGTGTCAGAGAGATTCCTCTGGGAGAAACAAGCTGTGGGAGCTCTACCCAAACCTCTGGGAGCTTTCCCTGCGAGCAGAGCTGTTGGCAAGGCCGCCGGGTTGGCGTCCCAGGGGCTGACAGGCAGGGAGGGCTGCCTGCCCTTCCCTGAGCCCACAGCTACCCATGGTGCCAGCAGTGAGGATGACCCATCCAGGGTTCCACTGGTGCCAGGCCAACGTCCTCTCCCCTCTGCTGCAGGTCCAAGAGGGCAGAGCACCGGGAACCTGGGTCTCCGCCACAGCGCTCCCATTCACAAAGCTCCAACGCACAAGGAAAGCCAGAGCAGTGGCCTTTTGACATATAAAAATATACATATGTGTATCTCAGTCTTGCTTTTTCATGATGTATCTCTCACAGGTTTTGCTTCCAAGCCCTGCTTCCTGACCAGCCCAGCAGCAGGCAGTGGTCGCTGGCCAACGAGGCCAAGCTCGAGCCCCAAACGGCCCCACACAACCAACAGAACTGATTAAAAGCCAGCACAAACTTCCTCACCAGGCAGCTGCCACAGTCTGAGCACTCACTGCTTTGCCAGTTGTTTGTTCAGGCTCTTCCTTTACCAGGGAGCTGCTCTATAAAATCGCAATGTAATGAGATACAAACACAATTATCTTTAGCAGCTCCAGGAGTCAATCCAGCATTAATGGTCCAAAGCTTCAGGTGTCCTCCCTGATTTTATAGAGCTGCTTATCTAAGCAAATCCCCACAGGGAGCAGCCTCACCACCCAGAGCAAAGCGCTTCCCCTACACCTTTATTAATCCTGTTTGTTTTGTCTCCCAGCTCCAAAAAGCAGACTGTAAAATAAAAAGGAGACATTTGTTTTCCCTGCCTGAGCACTCCTAACCCACTTCCCAAGGAAAGCCCTGCAGGACACGTCATCAGGCTGCTAAGGACACCTCGCCCCTAGGGAAGGGCACTTCAAGGAGCAGCCAGGCTCCTGGGAGACAGGAGTTACCCATCCCAAAGGCCAGGGGCAGCTGGGGGGACTGGAGGAGGCACAGTGGACCCACTTAGCTCTGTGCTCTGCTGCCCACACGCGCAGGACACCGCCTGCTCCAGCCCCAAGAGACAAGGCAGAACCCCAGCTCCACAGCAGCCCTAGGGAAGGAAAAGAGAGAGGGGCAAAAAAAGAAAAATAGCAAAGGACAAGGGTTCATCATCGCAAATATCCTCCCCAGGGCCCGACTGACCGAATAATAACCAGGATGGGAGGAGTAAATCAGCCCAGCCCTGCGCAATAAATCAGCCAGGGAACACAGAGGGCAGAGCCTGCTGATAAAAACGCCGTTCGCTCCCAAACCACGCGCTCCCTGGCTACCGAGTTACACACAAGGGCTTTGCTTGGGGTTTCATCCTCCCCGGAGCACTGACAGTGGCCCCAGGCTGGATGCAGCCTTTGGAGCAAACGGGGCGCTGAGGGATGCTCCCGCGGCTCAGCACGGTCAGGAAAGGAGAGTCTCCTCTCTCCAAACACAGCTCAGCCCCTCCGAGAGCGTTGCAGGGCTCTACACCTGTACACACAGCAGTTCATGAGGATGGGAGCATGAAAACACATCATTAAACAACACTGTGTACGTGCACGTGCGCACACATTCATGGGGGGCTCCACGAGGAGCCACCCACTGCCACCCCCAGCCCAGGCCAGAACTGGCCTCTTTGCCCCGAGGCTGCAGCATGGCTCTCCAAACCATCCCTGCTGCTTCGGGCAATCCATTCTATCACCCAGGGAGGTCTCTGGCCAATGTGCAGCCCCCCCAGTCCAGTCTCTTGCAGCATTTGTCTGCCCAACAACTGGGTCTGTTGTAGGATGGCTCATTTTCCCCAGCCTCCCAAACAATCCCTCTTCCAGCAGCTCTCAGAGACTGCACATCAGCTCTGGTGACATCCGGTGCCATCATTTCACACTCCACAAAAAAATTTCACCAACATAGAATGGTTTGGGTTGGAAGGAACCTTAAAAGCCCAACCAACTCCAACCCCCTGCCATGGGCAGGGACACCTCCCACTGGATCAGGGGGATCAAACCCTCATCCAACCTGGCCTTGAACACCTCCAGGGATGGGGCAGCCACCACTGCTCTGGGCAACCTGGGCCAGGGCCTCCCCACCCTCACAGCAAAACATTTCTCCCTGAGATCTCATCTCAATCTCCCCTCTTGCAGCTGAAAACCATTCCCCCTCATCCTGTCCCTGCACTCCCTGACCAAGAGCCCCTCCCCAGCTTGCCTGGAGCCCCTTTCAGTCCTGGGAGGCTGCTCTATGGTCTCCCTGCAGCCTTCTCTTCTTCAGGATGAACAACTCAAACTCTCTCAGCCTGTCCTTGGATGGGAGGTGCTCCAGCCCTCGGATCATCTCCGTGGCCTCCTCTGGACTTGTTCCAACAGCTCCATGTCCTTTCTGGGCTGAGGACTCCAGAACTGAACACAAGACTTCAGGTGGGGTCTCGCCAGAGTGGAGCAGAGGGGCAAAATCCCCTCCCTCGTCCTGCTGGTCCTACTGCTTTAGTTGCAGCCCAGGACACAGCCTTTCTCTTCAGGGCTGCTCCCAATCCATTCTCCTCCCAGAATTTGTGCTAGGATTACTCCAACCCAGATGTAGGACCTTGCCCTTGGCCTTGTTGAACTCCATGAAGTTCACCCAACCCCACCTCTCCGCCTATCCAGGTCCCTCTGGATGCCATCCCTTCCCTTCAGTGTGTCAACCACTCCACACAGCAAATGTGCTGAGGGTGCCCTCAATCCCATCGTCCATCAGACCCATGAGACAACTCTACACCTACCAAAAAAAAGATGGAAAACACCTTTTCAGCTCCTCGATTCCCCCTGAGCCACAAAGCCAACCCACACAACAAAACCTGTGGGCCAGAGCGCGGGGGCTGTCTGACCAGTGAGCACCCAGCACCCTCCCTGCCAGAGGGAGAGCTCTGAGACCCGGGGATGAACAGGGAGTGACATCCAGGCAAGGCACAAGCCCTGTGTGCCCAGAGCCACCAGACAGCCAGCTTCCACCTTTGCTCTTCCATGGGTATGACCCCCACGCAGCCCTGGCACAGCGTGCACTCTCGCTACAGAACCCCCAGAGCGATGCCAGGTGCAGAGCTGGGGCAGCTTTAGAGCAGACTGTAACCTCTGCTAAAGAGTCACAAGAGTCACTCTCCCAGTTCACAACTGACCCGCAGCAGTGCGAGAGAACAACGCTGACCCTACAGGAGCACTGGTTTTTACAGCTGTAAACTGTTACAATACTCTTACCTCACAGCTGTACCAGGATACGGTGCAATGCATCAAATTGTGCAATTACAGTTTTATGGGGTTGATTTACTCAGGGCACATCCTCTGGGAGCCCAGGGGATGCCTGTCAGTGCCCATCCCGACCGACCTGCAGCCCAGAGCACAGAGGGACACCACGCTTTAAACACTCTGGTGGGAGCGACTCCAGCAGGAGCCATGGAAAGGATTTGACTTTCCTCCACCATCATCTTAATTTATTTCATGGTGCTTCCTGATGTTGGCATTGGAGGCAAAATCAGCAGCATAAACTCACCAACTCTACGAGCACCACCAGGGCTGCCAGAGCCGTGGGAGCACCCTGGGGCAGGGCTGGGTGCTGGCAGTGCTGCCAGGGAAGGTCACATCCCACAAGCCCCACGTCCTCCTGCAGCCTCCAGTGCCACAGCCTGTGCCTGCTTCCCAGGGAGGCCCAGCCTCTCAGCCTCCCTAGGCACAGGCAGGCGCTGCTGCACCTCAGGGTGCACACACACGTTTAGTGGAGGAGAGCTGCCCCTCCTGTCCCTCTGCTCCTCTCCCAGCTCCCCAGGATGAGCCAAGGGAGCGAGAACAGCCAGTGCTCCCATGGGATGCCCATCACCCCGTGACAGATGTCCCCTTCGAGAGCACTGGCTGCTCTCCACTGACCAGGAAGCAGAGGCACTCACCGTTTGCTGCCAGGATATACTCAGCATTCCCTGGAAAACACCTCATCCCTCCTGCCCCACACATTAAGCTACGTACAGGCAGTGTAACAGTGTAACAGCACCCAGAAGGGGTAATTCCTGGGATACCTGTCCCACTTAATTGTCACCCGACCAGCTATCCCAGTTTCTGTACGGGAACAGCCTTGTTCATACTCAGGGAAAGAGGCAAAAGCAATACAGGCAATTCCATACTCTCTGGTGGATCCTGCTCAGCTGACCCAGCCATCCCGGCCCCTCTACACTCTCACCAAGGGCAGGGAAGGTCCTGCACCAGAGGAATCCGGGCACAGAGGGGTGACAGGACCTGCCCAGCCAAGCAGGATGCCCTCTCCATTAAGACTCACCAGCTCCAGCCATACCGAGGGGCTGAACCACTGAAAAGCAGGAGAGCTTTGCAGTTTTGATTTTGAACCCTGGTACTTCCAGTCACTCTTCATCAGCCACCAAGAGCTCATTTCTACCAGCACAGGACCTTTCCTGAAGCATCCTTACCTGTTCCTCTTCTCTTCCAAGTCAACATCCATGTGTTGCAGAGCCAAGTGCTTGTCCTGGGTGCTGAGGCTGGTGCCCAGCTCCACAGGGAGGACACTGCCCAGCGATGTGCCCACAGGAGGGCAAACGGCTCCTGCAGCAGAGACCTCGCTGGCAGACAGGGAGGGATGGAGGAAGAGCCTGGCAGACACGGAGAGGGCAGGGCTGGCTTTGACTTCCCCAGTTCTGCCAAACCTACAGCACAGCCCTGCTAGAAAAGTAGGTTTCAGCTCACAGAACAAAGTCCCTCCCAGACTAACAGCTATTTCTAAGGACTGCACAAGGCACACCACCACAGCTCCATATGCATTACAGACCCACCCACCTACCTAAGAAGTTCCTACTGGATTCCACCCCTCTGTAGAACTGTACCCAGAAAGCCAACAGCCAGAAGAAGTTGCAAATCTTTTTTGTGTCATCATTAAAGGGAGGAAAAGGAGATAAAGAAATCAAGATAAGATCGAGGGCGCATTCTGTGAGCCTCAAGCCAACCTCAAAACTAAGTCCTGAGGTAAGAAGAGCAAATTAATTATTTTACCTTGCTGAAAAGTTTTACTCACGACAAGAGCATTTGTGCTCAGGACTGGGTGCGCTCAAGGGAAATGCCCTTTAATGCAGTCAGAGCAGTACCAAAGGTGGAGAGAAGGAAAATGAAAAAGAGTCAAGCCCACTGCAAACCTTTCCTCCCCCACATCATGTTTCTGCGCAGATGTTTGCAGTCCAAGACAAGGCATTCCTCCAGGACAGAAAGCAGGTTCACACGTGCTTTTCCTTCCCAGAGCTACAGTCCCTGGGACCCCGCTGAACACGGGCTCTGCAGCCTGCCAGCACCCAGCCCACAGGTCCTAGGCATGGGTGAAAGCATCATTGCTTTGTACAGATGCTTTTAAGCAAGTTGTATCACAAATGCAGCCAGGAATGTCTCTGCCTGGAGGGTAAATAAAGTCCAGTGACCTTTCTGAGTCACTGCCTACTGACTCACTCCTGGCTGAGTCGTAGGCAAGGAGATGTCATGGTGACACAGCCTCACAATGACTCTCCCCAACACAGGAGCTGTGCAGGATCTCCAGGACAGCAGGGACTTTTGTTTGGAACAGTCTTCACCCCCTCTACTCTTCTACTCCCTCTCTCACCTCCTCACAGCACACCAGGGGCCATCAGCGCTCCGGAAGACGACTTCATCTGCTCTTCTGACAAGGTGGCTCACGGCAGACGTGGCTGAAGTCTTGTCACTACTCAACATACCAAGGAATCAAGGGGAGAGGAGCAAAAGGCCACAACACCTCCCAAAGCAGCAAATCCAGGGCCGAAACAGCAGCCAGCCCCCAGCACCACCCCCTGCCCCTGCTGCACGGCACCCCAGGCTCCAGCCGCCACGCAAACCCCATCTACAGCTGCTGTCAGGGCACGTGCCAGTACCTGCACTGGGCAGAAGGTCCTGCCATCACTGCCTCATCCCCAGAGGCAAGGAAAGAGGGATGCAACGCTCCACCAGCACCGCTGTCCCACACCCACACCCCCTCACAAGCACAAAGATCTCTTCATAGGAACCACGTGAAGGGTTGGTGTCAGCGCTCACTGTGGGAGCAAACACAGAGGGTCAAAGCTCTACTATTAGAGCAAAGAGGACGACAGGGAAGAAGGGAAAGAACCAGAAGAGAACACCGAAATAGCAGTGTTGTCTTTACTCAGTTGCATAGGGCATCAGATGTCAAATAAGATCTTTCCCTCATGAGCTGAAGCCTCTAAATGGTTCCCGTCTGACAGTTCCTCATCCAGCCATTGTTATCCATCCAAACAAGCTGAGTAAATATGCTTTGCTCTACCATTAAAGCTGGCAACAAATCACTGGCTTGCAACAAACCCAGTGTAAACACAACCGTTCCTCCTAGGCCAGAAGGTCTCCTCCTGTTCCCTGGACCTCCTCTCTCTGCTGTACTTGGATGCTCCACCAGCCCTGGTCTTGGCACAAGGTGAAAACCTACGTGGTGGGGACCACCAGTAGCCACACAGGACCCTCAGCTTTGGGAATAGAAGTCACACTGTCTGGAGGGTTTGGGATCTCAAAGAACCTCTGCACACCTTGAGTGAAACCTCCTGCAGCCCATTTCATTTAATAAGCAGACACATCCCATCTACAGCCCTGAGTCCTTCCTTACAGGAGGCAGAACCTGGTCTGAGTAGAGGAAGCAAAGCCGGGCAGTGCCCACAGACGTATCTCACAGGTGGGCAGAGCTCAGGGAAGACTCTGCAAGCTCTTGCCCTGGGAACATTTGCCCGACCTTTGGGCTGTCCCCTAGCAGACTTCAGCACCCACATAGACTATCGGAAACACCTGATTTTCCTGCTGTTCTGTCCCAACCTTCTCCAAAGAGGCCGTTTAGGGAGTGCACAGGAGTCTGGCACCCCGTTCTGATGGGCTCTCCCAGCATCTGCCACTACAGGATGAGGTGTGTCAGTTGCTATATCTTGGATGAGTCCCTTCTGGATCCATCTATAGACCTGCTGGTCAAGAATCTGCCACCACAACCTACTGTGACCCCGAGCTCCAGGGATCCGTTGCCTCCTCGGTGAAGCAGCACCTTCCTTCATCTTTTTGCGATGTGCTGCCTACCAGTTTCACTGCCACCTTCTGTGCTTGGTGCTGAGAGATGGGGCGAGCGCCAGTGGCACCTTTATCTCACCCACCACCTCCATGATTTTGTAGCCTAGATCAGGTCACCGTTGATTCCTGTTTTCAGATGGAGTCCTCAGACCTGCTCCCCGGTGGCCCCACCGCTGACCTTGCCATCCTTATAGCAAAAAGGTGACCCCACAGCCTACCCACCACACAACACCCTTCCCAATACCTAACAGACCCTTCTTCCAGTGCCTGAGCACTGTCAATACGAACCAGTAGAGCTGAGCCCCGCAGGGGCACCATGCACAGGAGACTGAGGGTGCTGCCCCTCTCCCCCCACCTAGACAGCACCCAGACCCACCGACACGCTCAGGCTCCACAGAAGAGCCAGCTGGTAGATCCCGAGGCAGCGGTGCACACTGTACGCCCTGTCTGACCGGATCAGGCTCGAAGGCTCCCAGATCTGTGCAAAGAGCCCGGCATCCCTCAGTGCAGAGCTCTCAGCTCGGGCTCCTGCTGCTGTGACCAACACACCAATGGAGTTTGGGCAAACAGCCACCCCATCCCAGGACAAGATCAGCGCCGCAAACAAAACCAAACTCCTGCTGGAGCATGGCTGCGGCGGCCGCTTCACCAGAAGGCTTTGCTTAAACACTCTGTGATCCCAGCGTAAGCTACGTCTCTGCTTCTCCACATTTGCCAAACCCCAGAGCCCTTGGCTTGGAAGGGATCCAAAGTGAAAAGAAAACAGGAAAAAAAAAAAGAATCAACATTTTTCACAGCTCTGAGAGTTGGGGAGACCTCACAGATTTAGAAAGGTCCCACTCAAAACTTCAAAAGCTTTTGAAACACAGATGAGGGCAAGTGCCGAAGGGCGTCTTGTATCAATGTCAGTGATCAGCATCCTCCACGGAGGGGCAGGGAGAAGTGGATGAGGGGGAGGATATAAACACAGTGTAGATACCTGATCACAGCTCACATCCCCATGTATCTTGGTCAATCCTGGCCTGCCAGCAGCCACACAGTGACAGTGTGGCCTGTTTGGTGTCCTCCAGTACTTCCCACCTTTGCTGCTTCTTTTGGATTTCTCCTGCTCCATGCACAAGATGCAGAGTGACCTTTTAATAAGTGTGTGTTCCTGCAGGTCTGCAAGGATGTTACCTGATTTTTAATGTTTTTTCTCTTCCTGAAAACCTGTATGGAGATCCCAGGCTGTGAGGACGTTGGGCTGTCCTGGCTCAGTGCCTGCCCCTCCTGTAGAGAGGGGATCCTTCCCCAGTACAGCATTCCTGCTTTAACCTGCTGGCATGGGGACCAGGAAGACGGCCCTGCCCAGCAGCGTTCCTGCCTGGAAACACCACAGCTGCTTGCAGCACCCCCAAAGCCTGCCCAGCCAGGCAGGGAGGCGTCACCTGGAGCCCTGTATTCAGTTCTGGAGTCCTCAGCAAAGGAAGGACATGGAGCTGTTGGAGGGAGTCCAGAGGAGGCCACGGAGATGATCTGAGGGGCTGGAGCACCTCCTGTACGAGGACAGGCTGAGAGAGTTGGGGTTGTTCAGCCTGGAGAAGTGAAGGCTGTGGGGAGACCTTAGAGCAGCCTCGAGGACTGAAAGGGGCTCCAGGAAAGCTGGGGAGGGGCTCTTGATCAGGGAGTGCAGGGACAGGATGAGGGGGAAGGGTTTTCAGCTGCAAGAGGAGAGATTGAGATGAGATCTTGGGAAGAAATGTTTTCCTGTGAAGGTGAGGAGGCCTTGGCACAGATTTCCCAGAGAAGTAGTGGCTGCTTCACCCCAAGGCCAGGTTGAATGGGGCTTTGAGACCCCTGATCCAGTGGGAGGTGTCGTGCCCAATGTAGGGGGCTTGGAACTGGATGGACTTTGAGGTCCCTTCCAATCAAAACCATTCCATGATTCTGTGATTCTGAGATTTGCTGTAAGTCCAAACTGAACGTATGGCTGCAAGGGCCATGTCTGAAACCACACTGAGAAAGCTCAAGTACAAACACCTGAACCCTACTGTAGGAAATTCCATAAATACTGACTTCAGCACTGACATTTGAAATTGTCTTAAACAGAGCTGGAATAACATGTTCCTCACCAATGCCCATCAGATGTGGGATCAGCACAGAGGAGCCCCAGCACGAGCCCGGTGGGTAAGCATGGCTCTAACCAAACAGGACGATTGGATCGTTGCAGAAGCACACAGAGGATCTGTTTTCTTCTCCAATCCACTGGCAGATGCCAACATAACCCCGACCAGGGCACTCCCAGATTGGTGCCAGACCCATAACCTCGGCAAAGCTTCCTGAGGCAGGGCCACAACCACCACTCTGAAGGTGGCCACCAGGGCCACCCTGTAGGGATGACACCCGGTCCCCAGTTTTGGTGAACCACCATGCTTTGTCACTTGGAAATGCTTGGCATTATTTCAAGGGAAATAGAGGAATATTTTAATTACATATTTCTGATATCTCTGTTTACAACTGAATTTCCAAGTCCTCCCAGAACCCATTTCTTGGGAACATTTCTGTTAGCATAACTCCACTGGAAAACCTGGTTACACTTGGGCTCCAACTTGGAGCTGACAGCAAATCTACCTCACATCCCTTACAGTGAGCTGGGAACAAGAGCCTGCTCAGGGCTCAGCTGAGAGGTCAAACATGCAGAGCAAAAGGAGAAGCAAAGGGAAAGCAGGAATATCCTCAGATGCACTCAGCTGATCACAGATCAATTAGCACATCCTGAGCTCATACACACGTGCCATGTACTCCCACTCTGCTCACAAAACCCACATAAGTTTATGGTAAGAATTCTCTTCTCCTCAGCTTTGCTATCCCTGGATTTGGCCCCAGGTAATCCCTCTGATTATGTTGCTAGTCCCACTTATGCCCTATTCCTGGGGTCAGACCTGTTGCAATTGTCACTTTCGCAGGAAGATTTCTGGTTGTGCTTGAATATTTCTGTCCCAATTAAAAGCAGAGTTTATCATCCTTTACAGCTGTAATTTTCCCTGCACTGGCTATGAAGGGTCTGCTCTATGTTTGCAACATGGGTGGAGGCAAGATTTATGATGTCCTTAAACTGGACACTTCCCTGACTTTAGTGTCCAGGGTGTATAAATGGTGCAGTGCAGAACTGCGCCCCGCGCCGCAACCCCCACAGCTCCGCTCAGCTCCTGGACATTTCCCATCTCGCCCCATCTGCCAGGTGGAGAAGCACAGAAATGCATCTTCTCAGCTTCAAAGGAGATGCACAAAAATGCAGCTTCTCAGCTTCAAAGGAGTGGAACAGAATTCTCAGCAGCAGCAGATGCATCAGTGAGCAGTGGCTGGAACTCAGCATCCTTGGGTTTCCACTTGTGCACCCAGGGAGATGAAGCAGGACCCTCGCACCCACTGCCTACAACAACTGCCTCCAGCCAACAGATTGCTGGCTTTCTCTAGTGCTTTCCATGGCTGAAAGCAAACTTGGCCTCCAAATACCTCACACCATCCCCACCTTTGAGGAAGGCTTGCACTCTTCCACTTCATCACCAAGAGCACGCTATGTCCTTGGTATTTCCATGCACCATTAGTGCCCGCACCCCCACCGCCCACGGGAGGGTCCAGCAGGACAGCAGACTCAGCACCAGGCCCCAAAGCACTTGGCCAGACTGCCAGGATTTTACCAGACTCCACACGTGGCTGTAGCCTCAGTCCCCTGGACAAGGGGTTTAGAGCCCATCGTGCACATCACGAGCAGATACCGGCATCACACAGACAGCAGGTCCCAAGGGGCACAGCCAAGGTGCCAAAGCCCTCCAGTTCCCTGGCTGCAAAAGGCCAGCCTTGTCTCTGTGCCAAGCACTTCAAGATCTGAACTTGAAAAGCAGAGCTAGAATGGACCACGAGCAAAGCAAAACCTCAAGTTTCACAGAGCTCCTTTCTCAGGGAGCTACAAATATTTGTAGTATTTTATCCAATAAACCTTTGTATTTGCCCAGTGCCCACAGACATGAACAGGTCCCATACACTGAAGATATAAAGATTTCATGAGGTTTCAGCCAAAGCACCAGCGAAGCACTGGTGTCACATTGACCCATCACACTGACCCAACACAGCACCAGCAGGCACACAGGGACCTGGACTGCCAGCACAGGGCAGCCCCAGGGATGGATGCTCGGATCACACGCACCAGTTTCACCATGTCAATGACCACAGGCCCCACAGCCCAGCAGAAGCCACTCCAGAGGACTGAGCCAGTGTGAGCAAGGCAATTGCCCTCTGACAACTGCTAATGGTGAGCGCTCTGGAACCTCCAGAGCCTCCTCCAAAGTATCCCCAAATACGAGACCACAGGGCCTTGCTGAGCCCTTTGCGCTGATTGGTGACACAGTGGGTTGTGACCCTCGTTAGGTTTGTACAGCAGCACCCAAGAGACAGGTCTCTATCTTCACACAGGCAGGCAATCCATCACCAGCAACAAAACCTACTCCCTCTACGTGCTCATTTTCTAATCCATTTCTCCAATAAATGCTCCTGACTGATCCCAATAGTTCAACTGCAGAGCTTTGGCTCCCTCTTCCCTAAAGCCTGTGTTCAGCCTTCAATTAAAAGGGCAAGTAATGCAGAAACAAACCTGCACAAAAGGTCAGGCAGCTTCCCCTACTTTGCAAGGCTGAAGGAGAGCCCCTTCGTCCCTCTGGAGAGGGCTCAGCAGAGTCCCCTCTCCAGCCCCAGCCACCTCACCCTCCGACACCGGCTGAGCCCCAGCTGGGAGCCACCTGCCACCACCCCACAGGGCAGCCCGTGCTGGGAGAAGGCCATGGCTCCAAGACTGCAGAATCTGGAACTGCTTCTCTGTTCTTTTGGACACATTGGTGCCCCAGCACTGCCCGACAGCACCACACCAGCACCAGGGCCGGGTAACGTGCCCAACCCGCTGAAGAGGAGGCTGCCATGGCAGCTCCACCAGCTTCTCTTCCCCACTCCTGTGAGATGGCCTCTCTGCTCTCCCCGGTCACACAGGCTGCAGCCACAACCACCAGTTCAGAGCCACCAACTGACCACTGCTTTCTCCTCCAAATCCCACTCTCTTGGTATGAGAATGAGAGCTCACCCTCCTCTTCCCAATAAACCCATAAAAGTCATTCTTTCCAAACAGAAACTGACCACCCCTGGCAACCCAACTGCCAGATCCATGTGGGAAACAGCAACCTCAAGCAAAAGTGAAGAGCAGCAGCAAAAACACGCAGGGCTCATCTTCAAAGACAAAACTCTGAGCACAGATACGCTGAGTTTTGGGATAAGAGATTTCCTGTCTGAGCGGGAGACGCATTCAAGACGCAGCCCTGAGGAGCTGCCAAAAAGAGCAGGTGAACAGGAGGGCTCCAGTAGGAAACAGGAGAGCCAGACCTTACCCTGCTCCTCCAGAAATGCTGGTCTGGAAGGAGACCATGGGGAAGCCCCAGCCAGTCCCTGTGCTGTGAGATAAGGAGCTGGGAACAGCATGAGCAAAGCTTCCCATTGAAAGGAGGCAGAGCAGGGGTCACTGGGAGCAGGGCCACTGAAACAGACCCGGGAAGGCAGGCTTGGATCTGGATCCAGAGACACTCGTGGGTCCCCACGGCTTGGGAGCACATAGGGAAAGGAAGATGGGGGGGGCGGGAGGGGACAGCTATTCTCGAGAGATGTGGCCTCAGTTGAAGCCAGCCTCACAGGGTCAGTGCCCTGGCAGGGACTGGAAAACTTCGGAGATGGTGTCTGCTGTTCTCATCCCAAAACATTCCAGGAATGGCTCAAACAGCTTGCCCAGTGCTGTCCCAGCCAAAGGGTGAGCTGGGACACTGCACCCCAAACCAGACCCTCGCTCCCCAACACAAGCAGCAGGGGCTTGGTGTAAGTGGGAAAAGGAGTTTTCCTGCAAAGATTACCCTGGACTTTCCCCAAGGAGTTTCAGTCCTCATTATCTTGGTAAACCCAACAGGAGTGTGACCTGCTTGTGCTCCCTGGGAATCACTGCAGGGAAAGTGCCCAGAGACTCACAGAATCATGGAATGGTTTGGGTTGGAAGGAACCTTAAAGCCTACCCAGTTCCACCCTCCTGCCATGGGCAGGGACACCTCCCACTGGATCAGGGGGCTCAAAGACCCATCCAACCTGGCCTGGAACACCTTCAGGGATGGGGCAGCCACCACTGCTCTGGGCAACCTGGGCCAGGGCCTCCCCACCCTCATTGTGAAGAATTTCTTCCTAATGTCTCATCTAAATCTTCCCCCTTCCAATTTAAAACCATTCCCATTTGTTTTATCACTACATGTAAAAGGTCCCTCCCCGGCTTTCCTGTAGCCCCCCTCAGGCACCAGGAGGCTGCTCTAAGGTCTCCCCAGAGCCTTCTCTTCTCCAGGCTGAAAAGACAAAGCTGTGTTCAGAACATACACTGCAAACCCCAATTACCACTGAACAAGGAAAGTAAAGACCCAAAAGATGGGCTGTACCCCCAAAGCTCACGCCAAGCTGACAGAGTCCTGCCTTCCCCTAGACTGTGGGCCCTGGTGCAGCTCTGCCCTCAGAAGTGGCACCAGCAGCCCCCATCAGCACCCCACAAACAGGGAGAGCTTCACTGCAGCCGTGGCTTGGGCTGTACTTGGCACATTTTTATCATGCTCTGTATTTCTGTGCAATTCGTTTCACCACAAATGGAGAAAGTCAGAAAGATGCACTTCAGCTGCAGAGGCAGGAATAGTTGAAAAAAGAAAAGATCAAAGGTCCGTCATTTAAAATTAATTAATTCAAACTTACCTATTAACATAAATTAAAAATTCAAACCACATACAGGGCTACACTTCTTTCCAAGTAATTTTCAAGAGCCTCTAGTGCTGCAGGAGAAGTTAAATCGTACATCCCATTAATTTGCAGCATGCACAGTGGAGGTTAAAATCCATTTAATTAGAACTAATTTTAATTTTGCAGGAATAGGGTAAGCACACTTTATAAGAAATCCTCTTGACATTGTACCTCACAGGGAGAGAGCAGCAGTTCTTTATGCTGCCTCTTCCCCCCTCCCCACACACGTCCCGTCCCCCTGCAGCCCCTCCACAGCCTCAGTTGGACTCACGGGACCTCGGCCACCGAGGAAGCGGCGGCAACAGAAGGAAGAACATGTCTGATGTCACTGCCACAGCATTCCTGCGAAGGGGAACGGAGAGACAACAGACACCAAACGCCAAAGTCACTACAAAAAGGGTCACAGAGAGCTGATGGACATCACGTCCCAGTTTGCCTGCAAAGTAACGCAGGAAAATCAATGCTGAACCGCGCTGGAGTTGCTCCCCATGTACAAGGTGGGACAGCTAGAGAGGAGGTGACAGGGTGAGGATCAGCCTTGGGACAGCCCTTCCTAAGCAGCCTGTGGAGCAGGGTGAAAGCTCACTGCCCTCCTCCTTCCCACTGAACGAGGCTTCGAGCCAAACCAGCATCCGCCGGAGCTCCCGCGGCTCCGAGGGCGGCCGAGGTCCACGCACGGCGACTCCTTGGCCGTTTGCACACACGTCCCTCCAGACCGACCACTCACCCTTTCAGGAGCTCGATGCCACCAGCACACACGGCTGCCTGGTCCCTGTTAAACCCCCACCAACAGCTCTGCCAGCAGCTCCTCACCCATCAAACCAGCCCCAGCCAGTTGCCGAAGGCTGAGTCGGAGCCTGAGAAGGCTCCCGGCACCTTCCTGCACCGCCAGCGTTGCCACCAGGCGTGTGCTCGAGCCTTCCCCACACCCTGCCCTCAGCCTCTGCCCCAGCCTGGCCCAGTTTCCAAACCAGTTTCATGCATACTTTTAGCTTAACCTACACAACAAAAACACGCTGCAGGGGGGCCTCCAGCTCGATTAACCCAAGCTGATGCAAACCATAACTCAAATCAAGTTCAAGACATCCACACTAGCTTTTTTTTTAATTTGCCTAAACCAGTTTAAAACCTTCAATCTCCATCCTGCCCAGGGCAAGTGGAAGGGTTTGGTGCAGGGCTGCAGGGAGCTGCACTTCCACCACCCTGGGCCCATGCCGCCCCTTGGAGCATCCAGTCCAGCAAAGCAAGCATCCCTGGGAGCTGCAGGAGCAGCCGTGCCCACCTTCCCCAGGGATGAATACCAGCCCCGCCGGCCCTGCCCAAAAGCATGGCCAGATCGCCAGCTTGACCAGCGGACACAGGGCACAGCCAAGGTCACGCTCACACCCAGTGGAGGGGAAGGACCATTTCTCAGAGGTGGGGAGATTCCTCTCTGGTGTCAGCTGTGTTAAACACTGACCATCTCATGTGCAGGACAGCTCGAGGCTGCACAGCAGACTGCCAGCCTGGGGACAATGCCCTTCATGTACCAAACAGAGGTGCCCACTTGCCTTTTTCCTACCTTTAAGCTGAACTTCTTATTCCCATCCCTGCCAGCACCACTAAAAACACCTCCTGCCACCACCAAGCCAAGTGAACTGGTGACTTCATCATGGCTTCCTTCACATAAATTGTCTTGGGAGACCCCGCTGCTGCTTTCCAGCGGGTGCAGCATCCTCCGAGCACAGCTGCACAGCCCCCGCTTCCTTCCTCTGGTTTTCATCCACAGCTCCAAGCCCAGTGTTGTTTTAACCTCAAACTCTCCTCCACTGATATTGACTTCACAGTAACGCCTGTGTACTTTGGGACAAGCAAAACCAGTAAGCGACCAGTACCCCTCCACGGAGTCCTCCTCTCCAGTGTTACCACTCACAGCAAAAAGCTTCCAGAGGCTCTTCAGCGTTGGTGGGACTGTTCGAGCCCTGAGCTGAGCAGTCCTGGGGAGAAGAGGAAGGGCAGGAGCCATCAACAGCCCAGGCTCGATCCCAGGGACAGGCAGCAACATCATCGACACTCTCTGCTCCAGGATCAGAAACTTCCCAGATCACCAGGCAGAAGCACATTTGCACCTTGTCCACAGCCACCAGCAACCATGGGACGGCACCAGCATGCCAGAGTGGCAAAGTACAACCAACCAGGGAGGGAAAACACCTGCAGCACCTGCAAAAACCCTGGACTATTTTGGAAAGAAATACTCTGAATCCTTCCATTATCTTTTTCTGTGCTTGAAAAGGCGTTTGAAATAAAATTATTCCAAGTTTTCCAAAGGACCAGATTGCCCAGTCTGCTCTAGCACAAGTTTCAAACCAGATGGACACTTCCCAGTGCCATTCCCAGCAAACAGGCTGGTACCACGTTCCTGAGGCTTCCTCTGACCATGGCCAGGGTCAGCAAGGACGATCAAAGCAAAGATATTTTGAACCAAATGAGCCCTTCACTTCCAGGCTCATCTGGTTGCTTTTCCAGCCCAGAGCTAATCCATCAATAAAAGCAGCACCATGGATTTTGAGGGGCTTTGGCTCAGTGCATGAATTTTAACGGACATCTGCCCCTCGCACTGGCCAGCACCGCCGGCCAAAGCTGTTCTTCAGACAGAGCTTTCGTCCTCAAAAGGCTCTCCAGGTTCCAGCCAGGCTGCCCTTTGAGCCAGCACATCTCACTCTTGAGAAGATGCATTCCCACACCTCCCTGTTGGGTCAGCTCGTGGTGCTGCTGGGGGTTTGGGAGCCGGATGGGTGCACCCATAGGCAGGGCTGAGCGTGCCGGGAGCCGGATGCTCCGTAGGAACAGCGGGGTTGTCAGCGTGCACTCGGGATGCTCCTTATCCAATCAACCCAACACAAGGTGGCCTGCAGGCCACAGCACCACACACAGTGTTTGTTGCTTTTTTTCAGTGTTCAGGTTTTCCAAGCTGTACCAGCTCTGTTTTCCCCTTAACCGGTGCAATTGTTTTTAACCCTGCTCCTGGAGCCACATTGCCATGGTTACCCCGCACAAGCCTCAGCAAGCGAGGTGTATTTTTAGAATTGCCAAAATGCACGTCTCTAGCAGATCTTTTCTGTACAGAGCTCTCCTTGTTCCGTGACACAGGAATTAAGGGCATTCAATGGAATTAAAATGTGGGAAATTCAAAACCGATTAAAGGAAAGGCCCCTGGTGCAGCCGGAGCATGGCTCGAGCCCAACGGTCCAGGATGCTGTGGGGGAACGTGGTTTCTCTCCACTGCCTGGAGGCAGGTCCAGGGCACGGCTGAGGCTACAGTCTCACCAGGACCACAGGACATGGTTGGACAGCTGAGATGACCAAGGGCTGCGATGGATTGCCATGGGCTCTGTGGGACAGAGAGGAGGAGGAGTTGCTTGGGAGCACCTGGGGCTGTGCCTTTGGAGCATCAATGAGACAGCCAAGAGCTTAAGGCTGATCAGGACATTTTCGGTATCAGCAGAAGAGATCTTGAAATAACTGCATGAAGCCTCTCATTTGCAAATACCAATCCCCAAGGGGGACTTGAACCACCCCAATATCTGCTGGAGGAAAACCGCAGCAGGGTTCGAGACAGCCAGGTGGTTCTGGAGAGCAGTGATGACAGCTTCTCGACGTAGGAGAGCAAGGAGCCAGCGACAGGAGACACTGCTGGGCACTTACCAATGAGGAAGAGCTGGTCAGGGATGTGAAGGTCATGAGCAGCCTTGGCTGTGGTGGCCTTGAGATGGTGGAAGCCCCAAGAGGGGTGAACAGGACAACCAGCCTACAGGATACAGCTCTGGACTCCAGGAGAGATGATGCTGACCTCTTCAGGGACCCGTTAGAGCAATCCCATGGGACACAGGTCTCAGGAGAAAAGCAGTCCACAAAATCCTTTTGATTGTCATGGCTTGTGTCCTTCAAGCTCAATAACAATCCCTCTCCACTTCCTGGAGACCAAGCAGGGGACCTGCATGTATGAGCAAGAATTTTCTCACTCATCTCGGTAAAATGGTGGGAGTAAGGGCGGGTGACCCAGGAGGAGTATCAAGACATTGAGTCTGTCCCAGAGGGCTGTGCTTCCATTCAAAGGAATCTTGACAGGATGGAGGAAAGGGCCAACAGGAATCTCATGAGGTTAATCAATCAGCTCCTGCAGCTGTCCCTTTCCTGCACCCACACCAGTGCTGCTGGGCACAGGGGCTGGACCACCAAAACCACCACCTTATAGCAGCACGTGGCTTTTTGTCTGTTCGGCTTCTGGAATCAATTCACCACAGGAGGAGAAATCAGAGCAAAGGTATGGGAAGGAGTAGGATGGCTACAACAAGGGCAGCTCAGTAATCACAGCCTCAGCCAGGAGCTTTCAAAACACAGACAAGCAGCAGCAGATCCATGCAGCACTCAAGTCTCTGAAGCTGGATTTGCCACCCATAACCACGGCATCAGCTACACTTGTATTCGAGTATCTCTTATTTAGGGACAAGTTTATTAGATCACTGTATCACAGTATCACTGTATCACAGTATCACTGTATCACAGTATCACTGTATCACAGTATCACTGTATCACAGTATCACAAGGTTGGAAAAGACTTTTGAGGTCATCGAGTCCAACCTATGACCCAACACCCACTCATCATTTAAACCATGGCACTAAGTGCCTCATCCAATCTGTTTTTAAACCCCTCCAGGGACGATGACTCCACCACCTCCCTGGGCAGCTCATTCCATTGGCCAATCACCCTTTCAGTAAAGAATTTTTTCCTAATATCAAGCCCAAACCTCCCCTGATGAAGCTTGAGACCATGTCCTCTTGTTCTGTCACTGGTCACCTGAGAGAAGAGACCAACCCCTGCCTGCCTACAGCCTTCTTTTAGGTAGTTATAGAGAGCAATGAGGTCTCCCCTGAGCCTCCTCTTCTCCAGCCTAAACAACTCCAGCTCCCTCAGTCGCTCTTCATAGGGCTTGTGCTCCAGCCCCTTCACCATCTTCGTTGCCCTCCTCTGGACACACCCCAGCATCTCAACATCTCTCTTAAACTGAGGGGCCCAGAACTGAACATAATGCTCAAGGTGCAGCCTGACCAGTGCCAAGTATAAGGGGATGATAACTTCTCCAATAGCCCATGCTGGCAGTAGGGGGGCACTGGTGGAGCTGCAGACCCAGCAAGCCCCATGTGGGCTCTGGTCATACAATGCTTCACTGTTTGTGACCAGTTAGAGAGGCAAAGCCTAAGGTGCAGAGGTCGCAGCCCATGAACTGCCACAGTCACGATACACCCGCACCCCTCTGAGAGAGAGAGACACTGCCCAGCATCAGCTCCCTCCGTTTCAGGGAGAAAAGGAAATACTAGGAAGGAAATGGGAAGTATAGCAAGAATTAACAATATTTTAGCTGAAGTCAGCAAGTGGATGAAGGGGAGTGAAACTGGGGGCTCCAGCATGAACGTGACCCTTTGCAAAGTCTCCTGCGGAAAACAACAGTTTCCACCCAAGCGGCTGAGCTGTCGGCAAAGAGCCTGATCCAAGCTCCTGTGCAGACCCACAGAAGGGAAGAGAGATCACCACGAAATTAAGGCTATGGACATTCTCCACACCAGGCCTGTGATGCTGCAGCTCCACTGTCTTTCCACCACCCTTCCAGGGAGCTGCCAAGCAGATGCTGGAGAAGAACAGCTCAGCTCCACCACATGCAGGATGGCCAAGTTCAACCTGAGGCTGGATCAGAACCTACACCCCAACTCAGTTTTGAGGTACAGGTCTGCTGAGAGACCAGGGACTTGGCAGGTCCTGCAACCCCAGCCTGCCCTGTGCTCCCCTGAGTGAGGCACAGGAGAAGGTGCCAGCTGCTGCCCAACATCACAGCTCTTCTCGTGCTGTGCAGCAGCTGGTTGTGCAGAAGGAACATGTGCAACTATCACCCCTGTAAGGAAAGGCCCGTCCCACTGACAATCCTGTCTCCTGAGTCAAATCCCCACTGCAGCAGTAGCTCTCAGTACCCTGACCTCTCAAGCAGTCCATCCTGGCTGGCACAGGAGCACACCACTGGCATAGGGAAAATCCCTGAAAAACAACCCAGAAAAGATACTGGAGGTGCAAATACATAGGAGGACATTTTTTGTTTGAGAGAGCAGACAGATCTGACAGCCCCTGAGGTCTTAACAATTCACACAGATTAAAGAAATGAAGAGTTTGGAACAATTCCTAGCAAGCTGCATCTCAAACGGGATTGAAACAAAGAAGACAGCAGAGTCCAAAGCTGTTCCAGCTGCTAATGCTCCTCTGAACACCCCTGACGACAGCTCTTTACAGAGGAGCCATGCTATGGACCATGATCACTCCTGGCTGAAGCCAAGTGCTGCCAGCATCACTCCAGGGCACTGTGCATCCGGAAAGACGCCTTCCCAAAATAACCTGCACAGTTCATTTCAGAGTCGAGAAGCCTGCCAGCAGCACAACTCACACCATCCCACCTCCTTCATAAGGACATGGGTAATTATTGAACACTCTTGCTACTAAAACTGATTAGAGCAAAACAAGCTAATTTGGTTGCAAGGCAATGATCTGACCTCTTTAACGAAGTGAATAACTCACTCACAATATTTTCCTCTTACACGGGGCTGTCTTTCATTAGACCTCAAGCTGGTTTATAAAGAGCTCAGTACATTCCTATAAACCCATTTTGCATAGGAGGAAACCCAAGCCAGGATCCGCACATCCAGAGCGCTGTTCTCTGGGAAGGAATCTGCATCCAATGCTGTAAGTGAACACGGAGAAACACCACCAGGCACAGCCAGAAACAACAGCCTGAGGTGTCAGTGTGGGTGTGTGGTGCAGCTTCCCCCGTTCCTCAAAGCAGGCACCAGGACAAGTCGTTACGCCCAGCCAAGGCAGAGCCCGGCCAGACCCGCACAGTGGGCTTCCTTCACCTTAATCACAAACCCACATCACATCTCTTCTTTCTGAATGAAGAGAACAACATTGGGCATCCAGACTCACAGTAAAGCCTCTCAGCAGACAGAGATTTTGCTGTCTTGTGACATTGCACCCCATCATTATTAACCCCAAGAAGCAAACTGGTGAGCCGAGTTCCCGAAAGCCCTCACATCCCTCCCCTCCTGGCAGACACAGGTCACCAAACAAAGTGACTCTCTGCCCTCGAGTCCTGAGAGACCAGCTTAATTATTCCCATGCAGAGCCACCCTTCCAGATGATGTTTTCCCCTTTGGGAGGATGAGTGCACTGAACACGGTGTCCTCACCTCAGCGTGATGTGCAGACAGGGGTACGGCCGTGTTCGCCTGGCACAGACCAGCCTCCGAGCCCAGGGAACGAGCTGCCCCGGCCAGAGCCTCTCCGCTCACACCTGGGCAGGTTGGAGGGACAAAGCAGAGGGAATGACACCCTAAGGGCTGGGACATGGATCCTGCTGCTCAGGAGAGGGAGGGGCTGTGATCCCAGCAGGCAGGTTGGGAAGCAGGCTGTGGCACAAAGGAGGGTTTAGACACTCTGCAAGCAGCATCATCTGCAGTCTGTCCCCTCGGCATCACCAAGTGACCTTCACATAGGGATGCACACCACCACCTACAGTCACACCACAGGGCACGTTTGAAGGCCAAGCCAAGGTTTTCCTCAAGACAAAAAGACCTCAAGACTGCTGCCACATAACCCCCTCCTGCCTTTCCCTCTACCCTGCAGCCAAAAGCCTCCCAGCACTTGCTAATCACTAATTAACAAGGTCTTACAACTCTGCTCTTGGGGACCTGGGAAAAATAGCTCTTCTCTAGCAGAGGAGGAAAAGCCTGCACAAATGAAGACTGTTTGTGGTCCCCCCAGGCTGCAGGCACGGCTGGAGCTCAGGTGGATCTTTGGCCACTGCAGACACAAACAGCACTACAGGGCCCCGTCCTGCAGGGGACTGATTGCACACATCAGGCTACGGGGACGTTGTGTGCACATCATTAAGGTCCCCAGGTTGATGAGCAGTACTGAGTGACTCAGGTTATGACCCAGCAAAGGCATGTAAGGAAGATACTGGTCCTCTGCACCGTTAAAAGGGAGTGGGTTTGCAACAACAGCAGAGAAAAAAAGAGGCCAAATCTAGGAAGATCGAGCAGAGCCAGAGAGCAACTGCTCTTTTCCCAGTATAAGGACACACCAGTACATGGCAAAGAATGAACTGGCAAGGGTAAGGAGCAGCACAAATATCTCAGAGGGACTTCCAGGCTCTCTTGTCCATATGCAAACAATCAACACTTTGCAGAATCACCCCAAAACTGCCCTGCTGGACTCTTACCACCTGTGGGCTCACACGCGTGGGCAGCTCTCCCAGCATCACTGTGGTTGCTCCACAGGCAGAGTCGTCCTCTGCTGCAGCCGAGTCTGCTGCACAACGTGAGCATTGAACACCCTGAGGTGGCGACGTCCCCAGATACACCCTGAAAATACAATCAGAGCAAGAACAGGGTTTGATGCTGTGCACAGCTACATCACATCCCCAAAACCAGCCGGGTACGGGCACCACAGCTGCTTGCAGGCACATGCATGGTGTTCACCTGGGTGCTGCGTAACCCATGGAAGGAGCAGAGGGAAGAGGGAAAAGTCCTTGGGACTCTCATTAGGGAGAGGGCTTCTGAGCACTAACCCCAAAGCACCCAGAGCAGGGAGAGCATGGACCCCACACACCTGGGAAGCTAAAGGAACATTAAGAGAGGAGCTGACAGCTCCACCGATGCACACAGAGCAATGCTGCATCCACCAGCACGTGGCTCAGCACGGCCAGAGCAGACCTCAGGGACAGCACCGAGGAGATGGAGGGGCTCAGCACCAAGCAGCCCTCAGCCTGCATCATTTTATCCTTCCCTTTTTCCCATCAATATACCTTTCAGTGGCTACTAAAAACACTTCTGCAACTTTGGGAGCCTTTGGTGACTCCCCACAAGCTGCACAGCCATTAAAAGCAAACAATTCTACTGAATTCCCCCCATTCCCTCTTTCCAACTCCACTGTTGTGGGGACACAGACTCTGCAGAAGAGGATCTCACCCCAGGACCCAAGTCTTGCTTCACATTAAATCAGCTCAGCCAGACATTCAAAAAAGATCACATTAGTCGTTCCGCTCCAGAGCCAGAACTCACTCTTTCTCACATGGAAAGTTACATTTCCTACACGTAGCTAATGCACGGAAAGCTTTCAAAGGTCAAGCAAATGAAGCCATCAATTTATCACCAAAAGTAACTTCCTATTCCAGTTTTTGTAAGCCTCTGCTCTCCAGTGCAAATACTCCGCTACGAGCAAGCTGTGCCAGACCCACTCACCCAGAGCTGAAGCGCCAGCGGGCGACTCTCAGCATCAGCCCCAAGGCCTGACTGGGGAGCACACGGCTGGCACAGCCACACGTCGGCCACCTCTCCAAAGGGGACCCAAGCACAGGACCACTGGTGGTACAGCACCCCTGCCCACGCTGGAGCTCGGCAGAGCAGACCCTTGCTCCCAGAGAGGGAAGCCCATGCTCTCGTATTGCCCTTTCTCCAAGGCTTCCTGGCTCAAGGTCAGCCACGGGGCAATCCCAGCCAGCTGAATCCTGTCCCTTGCCCTCACTGACAACACGTGGCTGAGCAAAGCAAGGCCTGAACGGCATCAGAGCACCAGGATGCACTGCTAACCCTGCCTTCAGGGAGGGAGAGGAGCAGCAGTGGCCCGATCCACACTGTCCAACAGCCAAAGGCAAGCAGAGACCACAGTAACTGGTTCCACCCTGTTACTCTGACCGGGACAATTCAGTGCCACTGAAACAGCACCACTGTCCCCCAGCTCTGTGCCCATCCTGCTGCTACATGGCCTTTCTCCATCCTCTTTGCATCCCCAAAATACCAAGCAGTGCCCTGGCTCTCAGTGGGAGAGCAGGATTTGGCCCACATGCACTCATTCAGACCCAATGAGACACGGACAACTGAGGTTTAGAGGCAACCTCATAAACTAGTGGGAGGCTCCAGCAGCATTTGCTGAGCAGACAGGCACGGGGACGTAGGAAAGCAGCAGCAGGGTCACGGGGCTGCCCAGGGCCAGCAGCCACTTGTCCCTTCTTGCTCTAGGGTCCCAGTAAAGGGACTGGGGCATTTCACACAGCCCCAGCAGGATACGGCATCACTCGCTGTCACAGCTGGCCACAAAGACATCATTTGACAACTCAACAACAAAGCACAGAGAGACACTTGAAACAAGTCAGAAGAGGAGGGCAAGAGCAGCCTGGAGAGGATGCAGGCTGTCAGGAGGGGAAACTCAACCACAGCCCCAGCCCTTGCTGCCACACCGAGCTCAGCCAGGGATGGAAAAGCAGCCAGCACATGGATCTCCTTCTAGGAGAATCCCAAGTACCCAAGGCTGTGACCAAGCCAAAGAGCTGGGGCAGCCGGAAAGCAGCCAGGCCCCACCAGCAGTGCTCCAAAGGGCATCCCCTCGCCCTCGCCACCGGGAGCCAGGGTGCATGGGGGGCTCAGTTAAGCTTTGGCTCAGCTCCCTGCCACAGGCGACATCCCCTGCAGTTGTAATTCCAAGTGCTGCCTGGGTTTCTCCAGCCGTGCTGCTGCTGGCTCCAGACACAGGAGGGGAGCGGAGCAGCGTGGGCTGCCAGCCCTGCTCCCACACTGCTCCGCTGTGATGCCCAGCGCTAAGGATGCTGTGAGGGAGGGCAGCACACAAGAACCACTGTGTCTGACCTCTGCACAAATGGCAACAATTCACCCTCTTAGAAACATTGAATCCTTAAAGCTAACAAGACGAGAGCTTGCTCTCCAGTTACAACTCTCTGGTAAAGGGTTGGCGGTTAAAAGACCCAAAGCCAATGGGTGCCACACAGAGGAAAACACCTCACCCCTTCCATAGAATCACAGAATGGTTTGGGTTGGAAGGGACCCCAAAGCCCATCCAGTTCCAACCCCCTGCCATGGGCAGGGACACCTCCCACTGGATCAGGGGGCTCAAAGCCCCATCCAACCTGGCCTTGAACACCTCCAGGGATGGGGCAGCCACCACTTCTCTGGGAAACCTGGGCCAGGGCCTCTCCACCTTCACAGCAAAACATTTCTTCCCAAGATCTCATCTCAATCTTCCCTCTTTCACCTGAAAACTTGTTCCCCCTCATCCTATCCCTGCACTCTCTGATCAAGCGCCCCTCCCCAGCTTTCCTGGAGCCCCTTTCAGTACTGGGAGGCTGCTCTAAGGTCTCCCCAGAGCCTTCTCTTCTCCAGGCTGAACAACCCCAACTCTCTCAGCCTGTACAGGAGGTGCTCCAGCCCTCAGATCATCTCCATGACCTCCTCTGGATTCACTCCAACAGATCCATGTCCTTCCTGGGCTGAAGACTTCAGAACTGGACGCAGGGCTCCAGGTGAGGTCTCACCAGAGCAGAGTCAGAATCAATTTCTTACCATTGATCTAATTATCATGTAGGAACAAAAAACACATAATCACTGAGTTGTCACCCAGAGGAGCATCAAAACACAACTTGCTCCCCATTAACCTCAGAGCAGATGTCACTGTGAAAAAGTACTTACAGCTCCTTGCACTGCAGAGGACAGGGGCTGCCTCATCCCTGAAGAAGCTGTTTTCCAGGAAGAGACCCCAAGACTGAATCACTTTCCTCACAGAGGCTCTGGCTCTTTCACAGTGTGGAGCAACCTCTCCAAAAGCATTTGCCTTCCCTACACCTCCAGCTCCTTCTCCCTGCACTGGAGAAGAGATCGACAGGCACCAATGTGCAAACACGACCATCTGGAGGTGTCCCACATCTGGGAAGCACGCGGAGATTTGCTTTTAGCATCGGAATAAATGCTAATTTTTGCTTAGCAGAAGGGGAGAAGGAAGAACAGGAGCTAATTCATACAACAATTACAAGAAATATCACATTTTCATAACTTTAGATGATACAAGTAACGTTAAACAGCCGCATCAGCCAAGAGGTGAACAATGCAAAGGGCAATAAGCAGGGACGGGCTGGGATAGGGAATTCTCCACCTAACAGCACTACCTCTCAGGGAAGAAAAGCAGCTACTCAGCAACTCCTAAACTCCTCAAAATGCAGGATGACTTCCAGGGACCACACAGGAGCTCTCAGTACCGCAATAAAATTAATTTAGGCAAGCAAAGCAAAACATCCGCACCCGGAGGACGATCTCATCGGGGAAGCCCAAGGTTCCTGACGCACAAAGCAACTTCCCTTGGCTTTAATTATTTCTAGGGTTACTGTTTGACAGGGAAAATATTTAGAAGAAAGAAGATAAACAGCTCACTCCCTCCCTAATTTCCTGCTGTAATTATCAGTTGAGAGCAAGAAAAAATACCTGGAGGGGAAAGACGGGGAGGAGAAGCAGAGCTACTCCTGAGCACCAGGCTTTGCCTCCCCGTTTCAAGGGGACCATGAGGGAAAGCCGAGCGTGAGGCAGACACCAACTGTCCTTTGCTCACACGCTTCTCAACAAGGCCAAGGCACATCCTGCCAGTGCCAGGACCAGCCCCAGGCTGCTCAGCTCCACCTTTAAGCATCCTGCTGGTTTTTGGCCTGAAGGAGCCAACATCTAGGACTCGACCCTCAGCCTTTGGTTTAATCAGACACAGAACATCTTTCTCATACTCAAGAAGAAGCTTTTCAGGGAGCACCACTAGATATGCTGCATGCTTTGGAGAGCTACTTCTGGTTTGGTTGGCTGGATCTCAGTGCCACCTGCACGAGAACTTCCCTTGTTCCCCCATTCTCAGGCAATCCTGAAGAAACCCCCCCTATAAAAGAACTTCCCTTGTTCCCCCATTCTCAGGCAATCCTGAAGAAACCCCCCTATAAAAGAACTTCCCTTGTTCCCCCATTCTCAGGCAATCCTGAAGAAACCCCCCTATAAAAGAACTTCCCTTGTTCCCCCATTCTCAGGCAATCCAGAAGAAATCCACCTGTACGAGAACTTTCCTTGGCTCCCCATTCTCAGACAAACCTGAAGAAATTCAGCTTTCAGCAACAGAAGAGGAAAATGATTCCCAGGGGACTGGGCAGAGCTCAGAGCTGCTCCACACTGTGAGGATCCACAGCTGCAGGAGCCAGGATTCCCTCCCACCCAGGACACCAGACTGCTGGCAAACAGAGCCCAGCGTCGTCACCTCGCTGGATCTCACATCTCCTACAGAAATAGCCTTGAAAGCAAACAAAAAGAGCCTTAATGATGGAATGAACCTGCTGGATGAGGAAACCTCAGCACGTGTGGGATGGCTACAGGATGTAAAGCTACCAAGCACCCTAGGCAGCCGCAGAGCCAAGGAAATATCTGTCCCAAGTGAGGAGAAGCCAGGCTGGAGGCTCGGGAGCGCCTGCTCGCCCCTCACCGTGGCCCCGGGCGGCCCGCAGGCGTTTTCCTCGCGCAAGGACCGGGCTCCAAAAGCAAAACAGCATTGCAAGAGCATGAAGTAATCGCACCCCGCGGGCTCCGAGTGCTGGCCCAGTGAGCGACTGGGAGTGCGGGGGAAAAACGGGAGGAAGGGGGGGAAGGGAGCAGCAAAGCCAGGAAAGGGTTTGTAACGCCGGGGCTACTGCGGGGGAGGGATTAAGGAGATGGGGAAGGGGATGGGGGGGGGGGGGTGAGAAGGGAGGAGGGGATGAGAAGGGGAAGGCGGGGTGAGAAAGGGGAGATAAGGGGGGGATGGGAAAGGGGGGGATGAGAATCGGGGAGGATGAGAAAGGGGAGGTGAGAATGGGAGGGAAGAGAAACGGGAGGGGGATGAGGAAGAGGGGGAATGAGAAGGGGTTACGGGGGGGGGATGGAAAGGGCAGAGACAAGAAACGGGGAGATGAGAAACGGGATGAGGAGGGGTGATGAGAAGCGGGGCTGAAAGGGGGAGGGACGAGGTGGGTGATGAGAAAGGGAGAATGAGAAAGGAGGAGGGATGGGGGATAAGAAAGGGGGGATGAGAAAGGGGGGAGATGAGAAGGGGGGGAGGAGAAGGACATGAGGGTGAGAAGGGGGGGGTGAGAAGAGGGAGGGTACGAGAAGACCCCCACCCCCTCATCCCGCTCACTTGCTCCGCCGTCCCGTGCCGCTCCCCGGGGCAGCTCCCTGCTCCGGCCGTGCCGGGGAGGGAGAGGGGCGGCCCCGGGACCCCCCCCGCCCCGCCCAGGGATGCTCGGCCCCGGGAGGGACCGAGTGCCCGCGGCTCAGCCCCCCCCGGAACGCGCTGCCCGGCTCGAACGCGTTTTCTCAGCCTCACGAACCTGTTGGAAGTTGCCCCTGGAAAAGCTGCGGGGGGGAAGGGGGGGCGGGGGGAGAGGAGCGCATCCCGGGATGGGGCGGGGGGTGCACCGCCGTGCTGGGACATCCCAGCACTCCAAGTCTTTCTCCTCAGGGCTCCTCTCAATCCATTCTCCACTCCGCTTGGATTTACGCTTGGAATTGCCCCAACCCAAGTGCAGGACCTTGCCCTTGGCCACCTCTCCGGCCTGTCCAGGTCCCTCTGGATGCCATCCCTGCCCTCCAGCGTGTCAACCGCTCCACACAGCTTGGTGTCATCATCAAACTTGCTGAGGGTGCCCTCAATCCTATTGTCCATCAGACCCATGAGACAACTCTACACCTACCAAAAAAAGACAGAAGACAGCTTTGCTGCTCCTTTCGAGCCAGAAAGCCAACCCACGAAACAAAACCTGTGGACCAGAGCGCATGGGCTGTTTGACCAGTGAGCACCCAGCACCCTCCCTGCCACAGGGAGAGCTCCAGAAGCTGAGGGTGAGCAGGGAGTGAGATCCAGGCCAGGCACAAGCCCTGCATGACTGGGTCCCTTCTCTCCAGTGTGTCAATCCCATCAGTATTGTGTGCACATCCACCTGTCGTACTGCAGGGCCACAGAACATTTAGGTCAAAACATTCTCAGCATGAACATTTAAGTTAAAACATTCTCAGCATGCTCAGCCAGGCTGACTTGTGCAAGCAGCCTCTGCTGCCGGCCGAGAGGTTCGTTCGACCGCCTTTCCTTAGCAATGCCCCCACCATCAGGGTGATGTGGAGGTTCAGTCAAGCTGCCTGGGAGCACGCAGAGATAAATGTGTGCATGTGCAGCCCCTGGAGCGCCCCGTGGAACCCTGTGTTAACCTTGGGGCTGGGCTTAGCAGGGCCAGCAGAACCTCTCCAGAACAGCATCATCCTCACGCTGCACATCTGGCAAAACACATGCACACAAAGAAAACTGTGTAACTCAGCAGGGAGAAACACACTCTAGGAATAAGAAGGAGATACAGCAGTGAAAATGTCTGCTGAGAAAGGCAAATCTGTTTTTCTTTGTGTGATTAAACAGAAAAAACCCTCATGCTAGGCTCACGTCTGGCAGAGGAGCTGTGGAATGAGTCGAGCTCCCCAGCCAAAGTGCTTGAGGCACGCTTGGAATAAGGAAGGAAAAGTGCTTTCCCTTCTGAGTGGAGAGCACTCTTCACGCAAGCGCCAGAGCCAGGAGAGGGCTGGTGGGGTGGAAGTGTCTCCTCGCAAAGGCAAGGGCTGAGCAGCTGCTCTGTGAGGCCAAACCTGAGTGTGAACACAGAGCTTGGGTCCTGACCTCGCAGCACCTGCACAGTCAACAGTCACGGCATGTGAAGAGGAGGAGGTCTGGGATACTGGGTGGACTTCACAGCATTTCTAGGGCTGCTACTGCCTGCTTGGAGCGGGGGACACTGCCAGCACTGTTTCTCCTACACTGGCTCAGCCTTCCCCAGGTTCCTCTGCTGCGGTGGGGCTGCTGCCAGGAGCAGCATGGCAGCCCAGGCTGGAGGTCCAAAACCAGGATGGGCTGAAAGCTAAGAGATCCAGAGGTCTCAGGACAAGTAGAAGGAAAACATGAATGCTGGTGGGCTTTTTGGCTGAATTGATTTCTAGCAGTGATGACCTTGCTTCATTAAATATTGCCATTTGCCACAGCTGTAGCAGGGAGCCAGGGCTGCAGCAAATCCATGTCACGGTGTCAGGAGCATCGTCCTCCCCAGCACACTATTTCTGGCTTAGATCACCTCTCCACCCAGCCAGACAAAGGGGTTCTTACCCCCTTCAGGCAGCTTTACTTCAGCTGTGAGAGTGAGCTACAGGAAAAGTGAGTTATAATTAATGCTGAAAGTCTCTCATTTCCAGTTCTCTATAAGTTCATGGAGAGCAAGGATTCTGTGGCAGCCAGGCTGCCTCATGGTCTGCCAGACTGTGTTGCTTTTTCAGGGTCAAGACACGGGCTATGCTTTAAATTAGCAGACAGTGTGTGAACAAGGCTAGCAACATGAATGTCAACACTGACACTTTGCTCCCGTGGGGCCAAATCCTGCCCTGGCAGCACAGCTCCAAGAGACTCTGTGCACGCTCGCTCCTGTTTATTGTGCTTCAAACACGAGCACCATCAATCCCTGCCTGGGGCTGCAGAGTGACAGCGGCAAAAAATCATCCTCTTATGATACTTCTGGGACAGCTGCTGAGCCGCAGCTTCTGCTCATGAGTGTCCACACCATCATTACTCCTTCATATAAACTGGCTGTGGTTTGAGATCCAGCTCCAAAAACCTCATCTCCTCCCCTTACTACGCAGGTTTCCAACTCCAGGACTGCAGACACAGCTGACAAGCTCGGTCTGCAATGAAGACAACTCCGAATGAGCTGACGCAAGATGCAGCTATGGATGGTACTTGCTCTGAGAAGCACTGCTCAAAGACCGGTGCTTTCTGTTTGGAGAGCATAATCAACAATAAATTCTAAAAAATCATGTTCATGCTGATGAGAAATGCCAGGTCTGAAGAGTGTTCAGCTATCTCGATCTGCACCACAGATACAGCACAAATCCAGCATCCTCTCCCTCCTTCCCATCAGGATAAGCACTTTTCTTCCCTCCTCAGCAGCTCACAACCTGTTGCCCAAGGCAGCCTGGCATGTAGGCTCACACAGCTATGGGTCTGCCCCAAGAGGGCTCCAGGGCAGTGGTACCATCCCTCCACGTGTTAGCAGAGAGATGAACACAGAACCACTTGGGGGAGGTTCTATGTGGTGCTTTATTTCGAGGCCCCTGGAGCCAGGGGTACGCACCCAGATCTGGTTCAAAGACCGTTACAGCGCGACCGCATTTTATTCCCTACACGTTACATAATCCAATGTGTATTCAACAGGTTACAACGAATACATCTGCATGTACAGGTTACTTCATGGGCTAATTATAATATCAGTCTTTTCAGCACCAGCTTCCTTCTCTTTTCCTTGGTTAACTCTGGAATGCAACATCCACTGCAGGCTCAGCCTTTATCTCAACTGCAGGTGCAGGCTTAGCTTGGATAAGTTTTGGATACTTCACACAGTTCTTATAAAGAAAGAAAAACTTTGCACCTAAATAACCGCTACTTCTAACAATCTCTAACACACTTAACCCAAAGTAATCAAATTTAAACCCATTTTATTTCTGTTTTTACCTAATTTAATATCAGACTAATATAACAGACTGATAAAATCTTACACTTTTCCAACATTTCCCCCCTTTGAAAATACATCATTTTTTGCAAGTATTTTCACTCACATGGTTGCCTCTTGGTATGTTGGTGGGGATGTTGGGTGTTGTGGGTATTCTCGTGTGACTGCTCCAATAATTTTATGAGTTCAATTGCTACTATGAGTGATTTCTTTTCGGATACATAAATACACCAAGTAGATCAAGGGGAATACCAGTAAAAGAGTACACGCTGTTTCAACGAGGGATTGAATCCATCTCGTAAGGTGGATTCCTAAACCATCAAACAATGCTCCAACCCAGTTATGACGGACCTCTTCCTTTTCTTTTTCAGCCTCCTTCTCTATTTTTCCAAGTTGTGAAATGTCATATTCTATATCTGCAGTGACATTCAGTGTATGTACACAGCAGTGACCAACACGATCTTTGAGATATCCACAAACACCATGCTCTTTTCATAGTAACATATCCAATGCCATTCTGTTCTGCAAAGTCATTTTCGTTGTTGCTTGTAATTGCAAGTCTCTAAATTCCTTTTTAGTTACTCTTGCCAATCTTTCAGTCTGTCCAATTAAGTTATAAATCATTTCTCTGTTACGATATGCGGCCATTTGAGCAAAAAGGATTCTAATGCCCCACTTACTTTAACTCCACTTGAGGGTTCTTGCCAAGTGTCATCTATGTCCTCAATGTCATCACTTATATCTCTCTTAGTTCTAAATCACCCTTAAAGGGTGACCTTTCCAAATCAGACAAAGTGTTGGCAGGCCTAAAGTGATTTCTTTTACAGGTCCATCTATTACTCATTTTGTTCTAAGCCCAGTGTTTTGTATTTCTCTGTCAGATACCGCAGGGTTTTTTGACATCTTTTCCCAGAGAACTCGAATTAATCCTACTTTCACTTGGGCCGTATTTTCAAACCTGCAAGACAGAGTGGCTTTTTCCCCCACAACATATCTCTTTACTTCCCTTTTGAGTGGAATCTCTAAAAAGGTAATAACCATCATAGGCATTAAAGACCAGACCATAATCAAAGCACTGTATGCAAAATACAACATCTTAATTGCTTTTCAGTTTGAGTCTCGTTGGTCCCAATACTTCTACTTCCCAATCTTTAGGGGCCTTCTTTATTCAGGTATTATGAATCCAGGAGTCTATCCCTTTTACTTTTACCACAGTGAAGGTCTTTAGCAACACCAGGTATGGTCCATTCCACCTATCTTTCAGTGGCTCCTTATTCCAATCTCGGATGTAAACCAGGTCTCCTGCTCAATGTCATGCCCTGGGTTCTCCAGTGATAATGGATGGTTCCAAATCAAAGCACTTCACAGTCGCGTTAATCTTCTATTGAGAGATAACACATAATTATATACATCCTGATCTCCTTTAACATGCATGTTCAAATCTGGTTGCGGTGATTCATATGGTTTTCCAAAGAGGATTTCATAGGGGCTCACCCCTATCCCACTCCTGGGTTTAATTCTTAATCTCAAAAACGCTATTGGTAATGCTTGTGGCCATTTAATGTTGGCCTCCTCACATATTTTACTAATTTGCCTTTTGATTGTTTGATTCATCTTTTCTACTTGTCCACTAGATTGTGGCCTCCACGGTGTGTGGAGATTCCAAGAGATCCCTAAATTTTACTTATTTCTTGAACAATGGTGGCTGCGAAGTGTGGTCCCTTATCTGACAATATACCTAAAGGGACCCCAAACCTGGGGATAATTTCCCTTAGCAGCCACCTTATAGTTTCTTTGGCTTGGTTGGTGCTACAGGGAAAGGCTTCAGGCCATCCGGAAAAGGTGTCAACCCCAGCTAACAAATCCCTGTATCCTTGAGCTTTTGGTAATTCTACAAAATCGATTTGCCAATAATCACCCGGCTCCATACCTTGATATGCCCCATTCCTATCCTCTTCTTGACTACTGGATTATTTTTTCAAACAAACTTCACATTTCAAATTTATGGATTTTGCCATTGTTAACATCTGTGTTGAGATTATTCCATGTCTTAGATACGTCACCAATGCTTCTGCTCCCCAATGACATTTTCACACAGTATCACAGTATCATAAGGTTGGAAAGGACCTCTGAGATCATCGAGTCCAACCTATAACCCAACACAACACCAACACTAACACCAACCATCATCTAAACCATGGCACTCAGTGCCTCATCCAGTCTCCCCTTAAACACCTCCAGGGTCGGCAACTCCACCCCCTCCCTGGGCAGCGCATTCCAATGGCCAATCACCCTTTCAGTGAAGAACTTTTTCCTAACATCAAGCCTAAACTTTCCCTGACAAAGCTTGAGTCCATGCCCTCTAGTTCTGTCACTGTCACCTGAGAGAAGAGACCAATCCCTGCCCGTCTACAACCTCCTTTTAGGTAGTTATAGAGAGCAATGAGGTCTCCCCTGAGCCTCCTCTTCTTCAGACTAAACAGCCCCAACTCCCTCAGTCGCTCCTCATAGGGCTTGTGCTCCAGCCCCTTCACCATCTTCGTTGCCCTCCTCTGAACACATTCCAGTACACTGACATCTTTCCTAAACTGGGGGGCCCAGAACTGTACACAGTATTCAAGATGAGGCCTGACCAGTGCCGAGTACAGGGGGACAATAACTTCTCTGGTCCTGCTCGCCACACTATTCCTGATGCAGGCCAGAAGGCCATTGGCCTTCTTGGCCACCTGGGCACACTGCTGGCTCATGTTGAGCTTCCTGTCAACCAGCACTCCCAGGTCCCTTTCTGCCTGACTACTCTCCAGCCACTCTGTCCCCAGTCTGTAGCTCTGCATGGGATTGTTGTGTCCAAATGAAGTACCCGACATTTGGAATTATTAAACATCATCCCATTGGAACTGGCCCATCTCTCCAATGTGTCCAGGTCCCTCTGTAGGGCCATCCTACCCTCTAGCAGATCAACCCTTCCTCCCTGCTTGGTATCATCTGCAAACTTGCTGATGATGCCGTGTCTGTAAAGTCATTCTCATAATGGCAGGTGGCACGACTGTCTGTCCGGTTGCAGGTACATACCATCCTTCTGGATTCAGTTGAGCTTTCACTAGCTCTGCCAGTTTCTTGTCTTCTTCTGAATATTTCGGTCTCTGGGTGAGATAATTTTGTAAAGGACTCACCTTGGTCGGTATCAAGGCCATCATGGTCTGTTCTTGCCGTGACACTCATCGAGCTGTTCAATCTGCTAACGTGTTCCCTTTGGCTACTTTGGAGTCTCCTCCTTGGTGTGCTTTACAGTGCATGATCACCACCTGCTTGGGTAATTGTACAGCAGCTATTAAATTTAGGATTTCTGTTTGATATTTTATATTAGCACCTTGTGAGGATAATAACCCACGTTCCTTCCATAAGGCTCCATGTATCTGGACTATTCCAAATGCATATTTTTAATCAGTCCACACGTTTACACACTTGTTCTTACTTAATATATTGCATTCCATTTTCTACAAAGCTGCTACCATCAGTAAAAAGTCCCTGATCGGGCTGGTCAAGCGGGGTATCTTTTAGGTCCATCCGTGTTGCATAGGTATGCTCAATAACCTCTACACAATCATGTTCCAAAGGACCATCTTCTATGGTTGCACCTAAAAAAGCTGCTGGATTTAACAGGTTGGTTGTTTTCAAACTCACATCATTCTGTTCGGTGAGTATAGCCTGGAACTTCATCATTCAGCTAGGGGAGAGCCAATGCCCCCCTTTTGTTAACACTTTAGAATCTTGATAGTTACTTGCATGCATAGCGATTCCTGTTCCGTCGCGATGAAGATGTCATCTACATACTGCAACAAGAGATACTGTGATCTTGGTACCTGAATTCCTCCTTGCATTGTCCAGGATTCCAGTCCTTTTGCTAATTGGTTTCCAAAGAGCATCAGACTATTCTTAAATCCTTGCAGAAACCTCATCCACATCAGCTGCGGTTTTTGTCCATTATGTGGGTTTTCCCATTCGAAAGCAAAAGCTTCCGGTTACTTTTGTCAAGGGGAATGCAGAAGAAAGCATCTTTAAATCAATTACTGTAAACCATTTATATTTCTCCTTCACAGATGTTAGCAATGTGTATGGATTAGCTACCACCGGGTGCACATCCTTTGTGATATTATTAATTGCCCAGTAATTTTAGCATTCAGTTTAGACAGTAAATCTCGGCCCAGCAGAGAAACTGGGCAATCTGGCACATACAAAAATTCATGTGTCAATTCCTTCCCTCAAACCATAACTCACATAAATGGCCGTATTTCCTCTTTCCCTGTGCCTCCCACTACTGTAGTTGTTCTATCCCCTATTTTTGCATACAGATCATTTAAAACTAAGTACGTTGCACCAGTATCTATTAAAAATTCCACTTCCTCCCCTCCAAGTCTTATTTTCACCAAAGGCTCATCTGATTCTAGTCAGCTCTGGTTTTTGTATTCTCCCAAGACCATTACTCTTGCCATATCAGCATCTCCAACTGGAGTCCCTGGTTGTAAATTCTATCTCCTTTGCAGGCATTCGTTTTTCCAATGTCCCTCCTGTTTACAATACGCACACTGATTCACGCCCAGCCTGCTTAACCTGGCTTATAAATCACCAGGCGAAGATCCAAATCCCCTTCCCTGCCCACGTATCATTCCTCTTCCCCTGTTTTGATTTCTAAAATTACTCTGGTCTCTGCTTTGCACCACTTCCAGCAGGCTCCGCTGTTGTCTTTGAACATTATCTCACGATTATTATAAACCTTCCAAGCTACTTCTAACAATTTATCCAAATCGCGCAACTCTGCACCCTCCAACTTCTGCAGCTTTTTCCTTATGTCATCTTGTGACTGTCCTAAGAAAATCAAAGCCAATTGCACTCTACCCTCTTCTGTTTCCACATCTAGGTCAGCAAATTTCCTAGCCACCTCCTTCAGTCGCTCCAAAAATGCAGACGGGAATTCTGTCTTTTCCTGTCTAACATTATATAATTTTGACCAATTTATTGTCTTGGGCATAACATTCTGCACCCCAACTACCACCCATTCTTGATATCCTCTTAGACTCCTCATCCCTGCTGGAGTATTACAATCCCACATGGGATCTTCTATAGGAAAATTCTGATCAACCGTCCCAGTGACTGTACCCTGCCTGATATCCTCCCTGACCCGATCACGCGCAGTTCTTAATACCATTTCCTTCTCCGTGGAACCCATCAAAGTATCCGACAATATCTGAATATCATCCCAGTCAGGGTTTTGGTTTTTTTAAATCATTTTTACCACCCGGGCCACCTTACTCGGGTTTTCCCCATAAGGCCCAGCCGATTGTTTCCAAAGCATTAAATCTCCTGGCGAGAAAGGTATCTTAACACATACCGGTCCCTCTGCCCCAACCCCTTGTCGGAGCGGTGCCCACAATGTGCCAGACGCCTGGTGATGGGTTTCCTCCCCCCAGACATCTCGTTGCTGCGTTCTGTGGGAAACTGGGCTACTCTCCTCACAATCATTATTCCTTTCTTCATCTTCCCCATCTCGTACACTTCTCGGGGCCGATGGAGTTACCAGAGATATTAATAAATCAAAATAATCTTTTGAATGTTGTGCCGTATTCTCCACAGCCACTTCATGCATTTCCTTTCTGTCAGGCACCCCTCACATCTCCCGAATTTGTATCCACAACCATTAACCCTCATGCCTTTTTCCATTCATCTTTGTTTCTCAAATGAAAAAACAAATCCACATATGGCACTTCATCCCATTTACCCTCGTGCCAACAGAATAACATGAGTTGCCGGATTATTTTATAGTCCAGTGTTCCATTCTCTGGCCATTGGACCTGATCCTCTAATTTATATTGTGTCCACCACACATTACAATAATCAATTAATTTCCCTTTTGCATATCCTGCCCAAACTGTCCCTCCTGCCAGTGACTTAAAATACACCCTAACGGAGATGATTTAGGTATTGGTGACATCTTAATTCTAAATTAATATTGGACATACAAATTAAAACAATATATCAGACAAACAACATATACCAGACTAGTCAAAACAACACATAGAACACACGTGACGTTCCCAGAAAATTACCAGACCACTGTTGAACCTGCAGGGCTTTCGCTCCTGTCTGATGGAGCAGGATCGAAGCGTGAGCCACCTCAGCAATGCCCATGAGGTCCCATCTGGGTCACCAAAACTGTTAGTGGAGAGACGAACACATAACCACTTGGGGGAGGTTCTATGTGGTGCTTTATTTCGAGGCCCCGGGAGCCAGGGGTACGCACCCAGATCTGGTTCAAAGACCGTTACAGCGCGACCGCATTTTATTCCCTACACGTTACATAATCCAATGTGTATTCAACAGGTTACAACGAATACATCTGCATGTACAGGTTACTTCATTGGCTAATTATAATATCAGTCTTTTCAGCACCAGCTTCCTTCTCTTTTCCTTGGTTAACTCTGGAATGCAACGTTCACTGCAGGCTCAGCCTTTATCTCAACTGCAGGTGCAGGCTTAGCCTGGATCAGTTTTGGATACTTCACACAGTTCTTATAAGGAAATAAAAACTTTTCGCCTAAATAACCACTACTTCGAACAATCTCTAACACACTTAACCCAAAGTAATCAAATTTAAACCCATTATATTTCTGTTTCTACCTAATCTAATATCAGACTAATATAACAGACTGATAAAATCTTACACTTTTCCAACACGTGGAGCTGGTCCACTGCAGTGGGTGGCCCAAGGTTCTCCTGCTGGCAGACACAGCCCTGCCCTGGCCGTGCTATGGAGAGGGCTGGCACATGGCAGCTCTCGTGTCAGCAGCAGCAAGGTGAAGAGGTTGGTCCAACAATGGGGCAGTCCTGATCATGGTCTGCGGGGTTTCTGCTTCAGAGGAAAGAGGAATGACGGGAATGAGACCTGCTGGATCCTCCGAACCTCTTGGATACAACAAAGTCCAAGCAGTTCTCTGGTCCTGATGCTCTCAGTTTCTCTCCAGGCCAAAGACTCTCAGGTTGTGTTCAAGCTCCTTGCACCCACGGCTTCGCTTACAACCTCCCCCAGCCCCAGATGCTTAATCCCCCATTTCTGGACTCCCACTTTGCTTTGAGCCCTTCTGCTTCACTCTTCAGCAGGACCAGAATGAGGAAACAAACCCCACGTCAGCAAACAGACTCAGCCACAGGCTGGGCAGTTTCTGAACACATCACTGGTACCTCGCATCCCTAGCAGGGAGAAGGCAGCTTCTGGAGAAAATAACAGGCATCGGAAAACACCACTTCACACATCTGGCCTCATGCCTCGGGAAAAGAGCCACAGCTATGGGCTGGTTCCCTTCAGGTCCTGCTAACGCTGACTCCACTTGAAACAGAGGAAATAAAAAGAGGGTTTTAGCTTCTGATTCCTCTCATCCAGTCCTTCCACACTCTGCCCCAGCTGGCAGGAGAGCAGAGTCTTTTCCCAAGTGGGTTAGTTATCAGAGAAACATCTTCCCAGACAGCTCGTATCACCACAGTGAGAATCAGACCCTTATCTGGGGCTTTTGAATTTGAATGGAGGTGTCACCGCTCCTCGCTATTGTAAGGCCAGCACTACTTTGTCAGCTCAACCCAGAGATAAAAACTGACTGCAAACTGCAGTGGTAAAGTACAGGCTGATTACTGAGGGCAGCAGGGGCCTGGAGACCTCGGAGCCATCCCATCAGGAGCTCTGTGCTGATATCTGCACTCCTCTCACAGGAGCTGAACCAGACCCTTCCTCATTCAGGTGAGTGAAGGCTGAAATAAATACCAGCTTCACAGGGAATTCCCCTTGTGTTTTCCAGCCAGGTGTGATGCAGATCTGGTGATGCCTGCTGGAATGATGTATCTGATTTAATACGATCAAAGCAAAGCCTGTTCAAAGTCGCTGTGGTGTTCCAGAGCATTGGGCACAAGCAAATCGCCTGCAAGAATGAGAAGGCTATGGAAGAGGATCCTCATGGTTGGCCCATCTTAAAAAGCTCACTTGTAAAAGCTATGGCTTGTGATTGCAGAGAGCACCTCTGCTGGCTCAGTGGCAACTTGCCCCAAAGGACAAGGGAGAATTGTGGCAACTTCTCCATCTGCAGGCTGATACGATCCCTGCTAGGAACAAGAAACTGCATCTACTGCCGACTGGAGCGTCTGACATTCCTGCACTTAGTGGAGGTGCTGAAGGAGTATGAAGCTGTTCAAGGGGTGGAAAATGATTGCTTTGGGCAGGTGACATGGTATGGGAACATCAACCCTTCCAAGACATTCCAGGTGCCCAAAACTAATATTTTGTCCAGAGATGAGGCATTAAAATGATGATATAGGAAAGGAATTCACATTCCTTTGACATAAAAAACAGCAGATGGGAACTTCTGTGAATAAATCTGAGAGCTGGAGCTGTGTGATAACGCTGCCCTTGCTGACAAGGATGAGAAGTGGAAGGTTATACAGCGCAGACATCACCAGTGAATGCAAAGATGCTCTCCCAGAAGATATGCGAGCAAGAAACCGAGTGTGAGATCTGAGCAGAAAGCAGAAGTCCTTCCAGAGATGACATGTGTGTGTCTGCATGTCTGGAGCATTCCAAAACCACTTCATATGAAAGATTCATACTTGGTTTCAGCTAAGTGGACTCAGAGAGATGAAAAGCGGACAGCTGAATTTGGAAGTCTTTCTAGATGAAAGTGCCATGAAATACTCTGTCTTAATGTCTTAAATCAAGGTCAGGAGTAATGAAAAGGACATTTCCAGCACAAGGAGGATTGCAGTAATTCCTGAATTCTAGAAGAGGAAGAAGGAGCTGAATAGAGGAAAACAAGAAGCTTGGATTCTGAGCATGATTGCTGCCCACAGGGAGTGGAGCTCATCAACTGCTCTCACCTATGCGAGAGATGATGTGATAACCTGGAACTGAAAGGTCTTGTCTGAGACTGGCAGCAAAGATGAAGATGTTGTTAATCTGATGTCAGTCTGAAGTGATTAATCACATCTTAATCTGGCAGTGAAGCCTGCAGAAACTTAGATACCTTCTTCCACCTGATGCAGCCTATTCCATCATTAGGTTTCACAAATAGCCTGTCTTAATCAGTTTTGCGCAGAAGACTTTGAGACGCAGTGTCAAATGCTCTATTAAAATCTAAATATAGTGCTACAACCTCTTCTAGCATCAGTCACAACACCACAGACTCAGACCTAGCATTGTCTTTCTCCTCTAACTCGTAATTATTAATTAAATAGGGAAAATAATAAAAGAGAACTAGGAAAAGCAACTCATAAAGCCATGACTTATTGTCCTTTCTTTGCTACAATGGACAATGCCCTCAGCCACCTGGTGTGAATGTTGGGGTTGTCCTGTACAGGAACAAGAATTAGACTGGATGGTCCTTGAGTGTCCCTTCCAACTCAGGACATTCTATGATTTTATGACTCTGTGTTGACCTCTGTTTACATGGATAGGGCAGTGCCTGGAGGTTTTTCTTTCCCGTGTTCCATTCCAGGAGTGCTGAAGCAAATTTATTTGTATGGTTACTGCCAGGTCTCTTCTCTTTTCCACTGAGCATCTCAAACTCAGTGTCAGGCAGAGCCTGAGCTCGCTGCTCTCAGGGCTGGGCTCACATCGAACACAACCACCACCGTGGCCGTTGTACCCACCACCCCTCCCCTTCTTGTACCCATTCAAGCTTCAGGAACATACGAACTCTGCCACAGGCCAGAGACTGTTTGCTACATACTCCATGAGGGACAGGGAGTCCAGGGATACAAGCCGTATGGATTACCCCAAGCCCAGGACCCTGTCACACCCATCCAGTTCCAACTCTTCTGCCATGGGCAGGGACACCTCCCACTGGATCAGGATGCTCCCTAATAGAATTGTTGAAGGCTTTCCAGCACAGTAATAAGCACTGGGTGAAGAAGTGGTTCACTGTGAGGAAGCATGGTGGGCTGGTGATCCCACAGCCCACGGCCACAGTTTCTCCTCCACGAGCAGAACTGCTGGCATTGGAAGGTCCCTCTCCTGCCATCAACGGTAAAGGTGAAGCAGCCCTGAAACAGGGCTGGTCAGGAGCTGTGGATGAGCACAGTATCTATAAGAACTCCGAGGAATTCCTGCAGGCATTTCAGAAGTCTGCCCAACACCACCCTGGGCCTCAGTGCATGAATCTTCAGTAGAAGAAGCCCGGGTCCATGGGTGGGTGTTCTTTGTCCCACAGGAATCCCATCACCTCCTTTTCAGAAGAACCCATGCTCTGAGAAGGCTGGGGGGGAAAAGGAGACATCCCTCAGGTTTCCATTTGGCTGCATTTTCCCAGGCTGTAAATCAGCCAGTGAGAAGGCTCCAGGGCTAAACAGCCCCATAAATACTCTCCTCAAACAACTGGACAAGACCCTCTCCTTGTCTGACAGCTCCCATTGCTTCTATTTGGTGTGAAGCCAGACCTCAGCTGGGCTTCAGGATTTTGAAGATGTGTTAATGTGATGATCCTTCACACATTCACTCCCCAGGCAGGGGATTAATCCACTGTTTCCCCTGCAGCAGGCAAACCACTGCCCTGGTTTATGGGGACCTGCATGTGTTAAATGCATCATTTTCTACCAGGACATGGGAGGAAAGTCCCTGTTGTTACTGCAGCACCTCAGAAAACACACTGGCAGATTAATGACACCGAAAATGCCAGCAAATAAACTCTATAAGACTAATTTTGGAGTTTCAGAAAGCAGCTCCTTTATTTAAGCGCTGGGTGCGTGAGGGAATGATTCCATCAGTCGTGTGCAATGAGATAAGAGCTGGGACAGAAGATATATCCAACCTACATGCATGTGCATAAATCCTCCCAGCAATCTCATGCATATCCTACTGCTCTCCAAGGACTAATCATAATTTTATTATGAATTTCACAACAGCCAAATCTCTGCTCGTTAGAGGTTTGAAGCCAGTTCTCTGTCCGGCCTTGCTTTCTTAGATAAGGAAGAAGTATTGTCTGGGTACAACACTATTTTAAAAATACACTCTCAGAAGAACAGTCTGTGTCTGTATAACTTTCAAAAATGCTGCCACTTAGATATTGCTTAACTGAAGTCAATTAGAAAACCAACTCTACAAAAAAACAACTCTACTTAAGTCAAAATATTCCACTCTCTGCAATGACAACCACTTCTTGTATCACTAACACCACAGCCAGAGGCAGAATGCTCCTGCACGTGGTACTCACAGGGGCTGAGTCATGAATTGCTGCAAAAGTTTTCCAAACACCCTGGCCAAACCTCCAGATTTTTCCCATTTCCCGACTCTCACTCCACAGCACAGCTCTGTTTGCTGGAACACTTGTTTCCCCCAAAGCCCAGTGCCTTGCTTCCCTCCACCCCCATGGCCACAGGGGGGGCTTCTGAGAGCCACACCTGACCTGCACAGCCCGGGCAGAGATCACCCTCTCCATGGGCCAGGGCTTTGGCCTCTGCTCTTGGTGGGCGGGAGGTCTTGTGGGACAGCAGGTCCTCCTCTCCCTGCCCACTGCCAGCTCTGTGCTCCAGTGCTGAAATCAGAGCTTTGGGAATGAGGCTCATGCCAGGAGCTCACGGATGCCAGTGCAGGAGCTGCAGCCTCAGCCATGGCTTCATGGCCACGCTCAGCAGGAGATAACTGGTAATGCAATGCAGAGAGATCCAGCTGCCAGAGCCCTGGATGCCCCACGCTGTGTGTTCCCCTGTCCCAGACTCCAAGCTGGTCTACGCGTGCCTCAGGAGACACGTTTGGAAAGATCCACCCTTTTCTTTCTGGATCTTCCCACCTCAGCCATGCTCTTCTCAATGCTGCAGCCCCATCTGGTTCATGGCTTCACACACACCAAACTTTCACCCTCCCTGTCCAGTTTTAGTGAGGGTTGAAGAACTGTTACCTCCAGGGCAGGAAGGGGATGAGGATGCAGAGTAAAGCATCCCCCTAAAAGAGAGCCCCTGATGCCAGCTTTTTTCACCTAGCTGGTTTTAGCAAGCTGATGCTTGTTCCAGTTTTAAAAACTCACAGAGCTTGTGACCTAAAGCTCTGGAATCATCCCTCAGGCTGGCTGGGCACAGCACCCACTGGGTGCCCCAGCAAGGCCAGTGTGCTTACTGCAAAGTGACATCCTTCCCTTCCAGCTGTAAGGTGCCACAAGAGATCCTCTCTCCAGGACACATCCCATCATCCCCTTCCCACCCCATCTTGCTGGCAGCCATGTGAGTTCCACAGGGATTTTGGCTGCAGCAAGACACAGGGTTTGGGAATCTATTTATAACATATATATTTCTCACAGATTCATTGCCTGGAGTCTTTTGCTCCAAAGAAATTGCAAGAGCTGAAGGAGGATCTTAGGCTATCCAGGCATTTTTCCAGCAGAATAGCAACATCTTCAGGCGTTCAGTGGAAATACTGGGAGGTTCTCCTCTTCCTTGGCTCAAACAAGAATGGTTTATGACCCACAGGAGAGTGTGAATCAGCTCTTCAGTCTTTTAGATATCTCCCGAGAACCTCAAGAGTTTGCACAGGACGTTGCCCAGAATATTTACCCTGGACTGCATCCAGAGCAGTGGAACCAGCAGGGCCAGGGAGGGGATTCTGCCCCTCTGCTACAGAAAAGCTGGGGAGGGGCTCTTGATCAGGGAGTGCAGGGACAGGATGAGGGGGAAGGGTCTGAAGCAGCAAGAGGGGAGATTGAGATGAGATCTTGGGAAGAAATGTTTTGCTGTGAGGGTGGGGAGGCCCTGGTCCAGGTTGCCCAGAGAAGTGGTGGCTGCCCCATCCCTGGAGGTGTTCAAGGCCAGGTTGGATGGGGCTTTGAGCACCCTGATCTAGAGTGGTGGAACTGGATGGGCCAGGGCCAACCCAAACCACTCTGTCACTCTATGATTCTATAATTCTGTAATAACACAGAGGATTTTCCTGAGGTGCCAGCTCAGCAGGCAGCACTCATCTTTGCAGGCAGCACACAGCAGGAGGAGCACAGCCTATGTAATACCATGAAGAAAGGTGGGTAGGTTTTATTAGTGATGAAGTTTATCTCCTGCTTCATCCAAGTGTGATGCCTACTTGAGTTTTACCCTTGGGATCCTGCATGGACTGCAGACTGGGTTTGCAAAGAACAGGAGATCTAAGTGCCTGGACAGCTATTTTTGATTAACCTACAGATGTTTGAGAGCTCGGCTCTCGGTGAATAAGAACTATGGGTTGCAGAATATTGCTGGGCACCTCTCAGCCTAAGGAACAAGTGTGGACACTAACTCCCCCTATATCTCACTTTACAAAAAGCCTGCAGGTTCCAAAACAACGGCAGCAGAGCTGTGACTACCAGCAGTGGCCACTTCTCCAGTGCATGGGCATTTTCACCTACTTGTCTTTTGTAAACAAGTCTTTCAGTACTAATTTGCACCAGTTTAATGTTACTTAGTGTGTGTTACGCCGCCGCGGTATCCAGCATTTTCCCAGTAAGCGATGAAGCCAAACCATAATTCAGACTCTGTTGGCTTAAAACCCAACCCCTCAGCCCTGAAACACTCCTGTGCCCACAGTGCCAGCACATCAGGTCTGTGCTGGGTCAGGGCTCATCACTGCAGGAGCTGAGCGTGGCACTCTGCTGCACTTAACCCTTCTGGCAGGCGCTGCCATCAGTGAAAAGAATCACATACAAATACCTCAGATTTTTTCCTCAGCTGGGTTTGCTGGATGATCCACTGGAAAGCCAACCCTCCACTAGAGAAGGTCTGGATTCATTTACCAAGCGGCTGCCCTGTTACAAAACCCAACAGCAGGCAAGGCATCCAGAGCACATAGTGCAGGTGCACACGGGAGTGAAAGAGGGGCTGTTTGGTGCAGGGTGGGAGCCCTTATGACAGCTCAGGTGGGGTGTGAAAGGTAGGCGTGCACGGAGCCCCAGGTGTGAGCAGAGCACTGCTTTCATCCCTGTCGGAAAGCTTCTGCTCTCTGCTTGCTAATTAGCAGGGGCCTGTCTGGATTACAGCAGTCTGGTCCCCTCTCTGGATGTTTCTAATTCCTTAAATGTCAACAGCAACGAGGTGCATATTGAGATCCGTAACTCTCCCATTGCCCAGGGTGTGTTCTTTGGGGCACACTGGGACGCTGGCAGCTGCAGCAGTGCTTGGCCTTCTGCTGAGCTCCAGTAAAGATGCATCTCCATGGGCATCCCTGTCCCACACTGCATAGCTCCCGAGCAGCACCAGGCGCGCCCATCCCGCACGTCCCAGCTGAGGTTGCCTTTTGAACCTTACCTGGAGAAAACCACACTGAGGAAAGCAAGGGAAAACATAAGAAGTTTCATGCACTTGGAGTTGAGATGAAACAATCTGTTCAGCGAAAAACATCTTAGGGACCACCTGCTGTTTGCTCCAAAACCCAAATTACAGCCAATCCAAATATCCTGAGTCATAGAATCATGGAATGGTTTGGGTCGGAAGGGACTGCAAAGCCAGTTCCACCCCCCTGCCATGGGCAGGGACACCTCCCACTGGATCAGGGGCTCAAAGACCCATCCAGCCTGGCCTTGAACAGCTCCAGGGATGGGGCAGCCACCACTGCTCTGGGCAACCTGGGCCAGGGCCTCCCCACCCTCACAGGAAAATATTTCTCCCTAAGATCTCATCTCAATCTTCCCTCTCGCAGCTCAAAACCATTCCCCCTCATCCTGTCCCTGCACACCCTGGTCAAGAGCCCCTCCCCAGCTTTCCTGGAGCCCCTTTCAGTCCTGGGAGGCTGCTCTAAGGTCTCCCCACAGCCTTCTTTTCTCCAGGATCAACAACCCCAACTCTCTCAGCCTGGCCTCACACAGGAGGTGCTCCAGCCCTCGGATCATCTCTGTGGCCTCCTCTGGACTCGCTCCAACAGATTCAGGTCCTTCCTGTGCTGAGGACTCCAGAACTAAATACAGGACTCCAGGTGGGGTCTCACCTGAGCAGAGCAGAGGGGCAGAATCCCCTCCTTGGCCCTGCTGGTCCCACTGCTTTGGATGCAGCCCAGGACACAGTTGGTCTCTGGGCTGTTGCTCGTTGCCAGCTCATGTTGAGCTTCTCATGCCCCAGCACCCCAAGGCCTTCTCTTCAGGGTTGCTCCCAATCCATGTTCTGCCCTGCCTGTAGCTGTGCTTGGGATTGCCTTGACCTAGCTTCCACAGGCATGGAACAAGACAGACTCAGCCTCACTGTGTCACCAGGTATAGGGGCTCCAGCCCCACCAAGGAGTGTGGGCTGCACACTGCACGCTCTCAGGTGGCTCCATCTCAACACCAGCTTCAGTGAAGGCTGGGAGAAACAAAATCCCACTCCAGCTCAGACCACAGGGGAGCAGGCACTGGCAGCGGCGAGGGCTGCAGAGAGGGTCTGCCAGGGATCAAGGGGAAGCGCTGAACACATCTGAGGAAAGAGTGACATCGCCAGGAGTCACAGACTTACAGAATGTCCTGAGTTGGAAGGGACCCACAAGGACCATCGAGTCCAGCTCCTGTCCCTGCACAGGACAATCCCAGCATTCACACCCTGGGTCTGAGGGTCTTGGCCAAACACTGCTGGAATATTGTCAGGCTGTGACTGCTTCCCTGGGGAGCTGTTCCAGTGCTCCACCACCCTCTGGGGGAAGAACCTTCTCCTCATGTCCAAGCTAACCCTCCCCCCCGCACATCTTCCTGCCATTCCCTCGGGTCCAGAGAGAAGAGCTCAGCGCCTGCTCCTCCTTCCCATGTGAGGAAGCTGCAGAGCACAATGAGGTCTCCCCTCAGTCTCCTCTTCTCCAGGCTGAAGAGCCCCAGTCACTTCAGCCACTGCTCACACACTTCCCCTCTAAACCCTTCCCCAACTCTGTGCCCTCCTCTGGACCCTCTCCAGCAGCTTTAGATCCTTTTTACTCTGTGGCCCCAGAACTGTCCCCAGTGCTCCAGGTGGGGCAGCCCCAATGTGGAGCAGAGCGGGACAATCTCTCCAGATAAGGTTCAAAAGCCCTCTCCCAGCTGGTGATGCCGTGCTGGATGCCCCCCAGGACGCGGTTGCACCCTTGGCTGCCAGGGCACTGCTGGCTCATGGTCAACCAGAGCCCCCAGGTCCCTCTCCGCAGGGCTGCTCTTCAGCCTCTCACTCCCTGGTCTGTCCATCCAGGGTTGCCGTGTCCCAGGTACAAACCTGGCCCTTACCCTGTTAAACTCTGTGGTTGGTGATTGCCCAGCTCTGCAGTTTGTCCAGATCCCTCTGTGGGGCCTCTCTGCCCTCAAGAGCTCCCCCCAGTTTTGTGTCATCAGGAAACTGAGTTATTAAAACTTCAAGTCCTGCATCCAGGTCATTTATGCAGAAGTTAAAGAGCACTGGCCCTCAGATGGATCCCTGCGGAACCCCATTTGGGACTGGCTGTCAGCTCCATGTCGAATCACAACATCATTAAGGTCGGAGAAGACCTCTAAGCTCATACAATCCAACCACCAGTCCAACACCACTGTGTCTACTAAACCAGGTACCAAGGTGTCACCCCTATACATTCTTTGAACCCCTTCAGGGATGAAGACTCCACCACTGCCCTGGGCATCCTCTGCCAGTGCTTCACCACTCCTTCAGTAAAGAAAGTTTTCCCAATATCCAACCTAACCCTCCCCTGACGCAACTTGAGGTCATTTCCTCTCATCCCATTCCTTGTTACTTAGGAGAAGAGCCCAGCACTCACCTCACCACAACCTCCTTTCCAGGAGCTGCAGAGAGCGATGAGGTCTTCCCTCAGCCTCCTCTTCTCCAGGCTAAACAGCCTCAGGTCCCTCAGGCACTCCCACATCTCCTGGGCTCCAGACCTTTCCCCAGCTCTGTTCCCTTCTCCAGACGCGCTCCAACACCTCGAGGTCTTTCTTGGAGTGAGGGGCCCAAAACTGTTCCCAGGATTTCAGGTGCAGCTGAGTCTGGGGGGGACGATTCCTGCCCTGCTCCTGCTGCCCCACCCCATGGCTGATCCAAGCCAGGATGCTGGTGGTCTGGTTGGCCACCTGGGCCACTGCTGACTCAGGTTCAGTTGTTGTTGCCCAACAGCCCCAGGTCCTTTTCCACTGCGCAGCTTTCCAGCCACTCTTCCCCAAGCCTGGAGCTCTGCCTGGGGTTGTTGTGTCCCAAGTGCAGCACCCGGCACTTGGCCTTGTCCAACCCCATCCCATTGGCCTCAGCTCATGGATCCAGCCTGTCCAGATCCCTCTGCAGAGCCTCCCTGCCCTCCAGCAGATCAATTCCTGCCCAACTTGGAGACATCTGCAAACTGACTGAAGGAGCACTCGATCCCTTCATCCGGATCATGGATAAAGATGTTAAACAAGACAATGCAAAGGCGGATGGGACCCCATTTCGTGTGACCTTGTGAGCCCAGAGCCTCAGCCAAGAGCTCACCCGCTGCTTGGTGTGCTTAAAGAACGGCTGCGCCGGGAGAAGCCCCATCCCTGGGCAGGCGCAGGCGCAGGCACAGGCACCGGTAACGGTACCGGTACCGGCAACAGTCCCAGCACTGCTACCGGTAAATGCACCTCTGAAAACCGCCCCGCCCCGCCCCGCCCCGCCCCGCCCCGCCCCGCCCCGCCCCGCCCCGCCCCGCCCCGCCCCGCCCCGCCCCGCCGATCCTGGCAGGGCTGCCGGGGCCGCGAGTGCTGGCGCCGCTCTCCGCGCGTTCCGGGGCGCCAGCGGAGCGGGGCAGCGGGCGGGACCGGGCGGAACCTCATGCTGCCCGCGGGCTGCGGCCACCGGTGAGAGCGGGGCGGGGGGCGCTCTGGCCCGCCGGGAGCGGGCCGTGGAGCGGGGCGGGTGGGCGCTAGGACCTAGCGGGCGGGCGGCGCTAGGGCCCGGCGGGTGGCTGGGGCGGGCGGGACGTGCCCGATGCTGCCCGCGAGCAGCGGCCGCCGGTGAGAGCGGAGCGGAGAGGGGCGGGGGAGTGACTCACGTGAGGGCCCGGCGGGAATGGGCGGTGCGATGGTGCGGTTGAGAACGATGAGAGCGGTGCGGGCGGGCGATGAGAGTGGACGAGCTCTGGGAGCTGGCGGGAGCGGGACGGGCGGCGCTGGGACATGGCAAGGCGTGAGAGCAGGCGGGCGCTAGGACCTGGTGGGAGCGGAGCAGGCGCGTTGTGTGCCTGGGCGCTGGGGGCGGGCGGGCGCTAGGACCTGGCGGGAGCGGAGCGGGCGGGCTGGATGGCCGGACGGGCGCTGGGAGCGGGCGGGCGGCGCTAGGACCCGTGGGCGCTGAGCGCTGCCCCGCAGGCTGCGGGCGGCGCTGCGGGAAGCGCTGGGCGAGGTGGCGGAGCGGCGGCGGCAGCTGGAGCGGCGCGCGGAGCAGAGCCGGGAGCTGCTGCGAACGTGGTGAGTGCGGGCTCTCCGCAACAGGGGGAGGCAGGCGGGGTTGGGAGGGGGCGCTGCCCGCAGCCGCCACGGCTGCCGCGGGGTCCCTGGGTGCCGAGGGACGGGCGGGGATGAAGTCCCCGCAGCGGGGCTGATACCGAAAGTGATGGCAAATCAACTCTCTTAAGACTCGTTTTGGAGTTTTGTAAAGCAAGTCCTTTATTGCATCGCATGAGGGAGTGATTCCATCAATCCTGCGTAACGGGACAAGAGCTGGGACAGAAGACACTTCCCACTTACATGTAGGTGTATAAATTCTCCCAGCAACCTTACACATATTCTATTACTTTCCAAGGTCTCGTTTTAATGTTCTCCTGAACTTCACAACAGCCAAATCTCTGCTCAGTGCAGCTTTGGAGCCATCTCTGTCTGACCTTGCACTTCAGACAGGGAAAGGCTGCAAACAGTTAGGAGAGAAACAGCCCCATCTGCTCAGCACAGAGCACACTGAACACAAAGGGTTAACATTTCCCTTTGAACAGTGGCTGGAAAAACACTGTTTGAAAAATAAACATGCTATGGAGAAAAATGTCAGAGGGACATCGTGACCAACTTTCAAAAAATACAGTTTCTTAGATGAAACGTAACTGAATTTAGTTAGAAAACAAATTCTAAAGAAAACTAATTCTACTTCAGCTTAAATCATAATATTCCACTTTTTGCAGTATGGTGGCAGTGGCAGTGGGATCCACCTGCAAGACATGGTGGTGAGGAGTCCCCACAGGGTGGGGCAGTGGGGGTCCCCTTGATGCAAACAGCAGTTACTACTGCAAAAAGTGGAATATTTTGATTTAAGCTAAAGTAGAGCTAAGTTTCATCTAACTTACTGTATTCATACCGTGATTTTATACCATGTTTTTTTCAAGCAGTGTTTTTTCCAGACACTGTTCTTTGAGAATTTTTAACTACTTGTGTTAAATATGGTCTGTGCTGAATGGAGTCTTTATCTAAAAATGCAAGATCAGACAGAGATGGCTCCAAAGCTCCAGTGAGCAGAGATTTGGCTGTTGTGAAGTTCACAGTAACATTGAAATTTGTGCTTGGAAAAAAATAGAATGTGTTTAAGATTTCTGGGAGAATTTATACACATGCATGTAAGCAGGAAGTATCTTCTGTCTCAGCTCATCTCATTACACATGGTTGATGGAATCATTTCCTCATGCATTAGAGCTGAAATAAAGGAGCTGCTTTCTAGAACTCCAGAACGAGTCTTAGAAGTTTTATTTGGTGGCATTTTCAGTATCACCCCCATAGCCGATGGGTCTCCCCCTGTAGGCTGGGGGTGGTGGGATCCCTGCAGTTGTGGTTGGGTCCCTGCAGCCGTGGGAAGCTGAACCCACTTCCCAGTGGCCGTGTGTTTCTTTCCCCAGGGACGGTGAGGAAGATGAGGAGCCACAGGCAGTGACCGGCTCCAGCCCCGCACACGGTGAGCGTCCCTCCTGGCCTGCTGTCCCCTCCTGCTGCCCAGGGACACGGTGTTAAGGTCCACATCTACTCGAAGCTCCCTCCTCTGCCTTTTTCCTCCCCTTGGGGTTAGCCTGGAGTTGTGCCATGGTAACCCAAGGCCAGGGATGCAGCTTCTGCTGACCTGACCTAGGTGTGGCCATTGGCAAAGGAAAAGAGGGGAGATCTGAGGTGAGATTTTAGGAAGAAATGTTTTCCTGTGAGGGTGGGGAGGCCCTGGCCCAGGTTGCCCAGAGAAGTGGTGGCTGCTCCATCCCTAGAGGTGTTCAAGGCCAGGCTGGATGGGGCTTTGAGCACCCTGATCCAGTCCCTGCCTATGGCAGGAGGGTTGGAACTGGGTGGGGCTTTGAGGTCCCTTCCAGCCCAAACCATTCCATGTTTCTGTGAGGGGAGATTGACTAAGGACAACTGTCTCCTTCTGTACTTTCATCCATCCTGGGCCTTCAAGGCTTTTTGCAAGCCTTGCATCCTCTTTGTAGTCACTGTGGGACTGTGGCCAAAATACTCACTGCACCATTCAGTGGGTTGGGTTTCCTTCTGTGACACCTGGGAAGAGCAAGTTAGTGTAGAGACAAATGGGGAAGATCCAGGTTTGGACCTTCTGGTACATCTTCTCGATAAGTCTTCTCCTCTTGCAGAGGATGGGCCTTCACCCAAGGAGCTAGAGGAGCTGGAACTGCTGAACAGGGCATTAGAGAAGGCACTGAAAGTCAGAAAAAGCATCCTGAAAACTACGTTAGAGGCCCAGGGAGCGACCGGAGAGAAACCTGCAGGTGAGGGACCTGCTCCCAAGAATGCTCAAGAGCAGCAAGTGCTTGCATCTGCTGAGGATGTTCCTGTGACCGTGAAGGGGAGAACTGTAAGCAAGAATCTTGCCTGTTTGAAGAAGCCCTCCCCATACAAGCTGAGAGCCCCTTATAGGACTGATCCAGATGTGAAAAAACCACAAAGGAAAGCCCCTGCCAGATGTGTTTCTCAAGGTCCCAGGACAGCTGGGAAGAGCTCCTCAAAAGGGACAACCGGCAAACAAGGAAAGAGTCATAAGACAGGGATCAGCACCAGGGCTGGAGGGGCCTGTGCTGCTGCTGAACCCCAAAAGACACTTGGCTTGTCCAAATCTGCCCTGAATGAGCAGCAAAGTATTGCCACGGGGAATTCAGCTGGGGAAAAGAACTTGGTGACTGCTGGCAGGCAGCTGTTTGCTGCAGGGAAGAAAAGTGGTGTCCTGGGAGAGTCCAGCAGGAAGGAGGACCCTGTGAGTGAAGGAAGGAGCACCTCACCTCTTGGAGTCACCCTCCAGGAGAAGGGGTAAGTGCCAGGGGATGGGTGCCTCTGGTTTGTCCTGCTTGGTGCTGGTGGCTGTGTCTGCAAAGCCAGGTCTGCTGCAGCTCTGCAGGGTTCACCACCCTTCTGGAGAAGAAGGGCCCTTTACACCTTCAAAGCCTTTGGCACTGAGTGTTTTTGATTTTACGGGCTTACTCTTGGATGGCTGGGACTTTGGAAGTCTTTTAATTAAGCTATTTGATATTTCATAGCCGCCTGTGGCTGTTTTGGAGAGCTCTCTCTGTAGAGCTTTCTTGAGCCTTGGTTTTCCTCTGAGTCCTCTCTCCATTTTAGCTTATTGTTTATTTTTTTCTTAGACAATAATAACACCCAAAGCATGGATTCTCTTTCTCTCACACATGCCCAGTGCTGTTTGCAGAGACAGCTTCTGGGTTTAACACCATCCCCCTTAACCTGGAAGGTGCTGCCTGTGATACAAATCAGTATGGACTGGAGTTGAGTAATTTCCAGTGTTTGCTGGAAGTATTGAGGTGGTTGTTACTGTGATTCTCTGTGGAAAAGGGGCAAAATACTGAGAAGGCTTTCTTTGCCTTCAGACCAGCCCGTCTTGTTTAAATAACTTCTGTTTTTGCAGGGAAGAAACTGTCCCCATGTGGTGTTGGGATGGACACAGGACACAGAGTGGCAGTTGCTGAGGGAACAGAAATCTGGATTCAAATGTTTGTTTACTTAGAATACTTGGTCTTCTGTTCGTAGTTTGCCTGTGATGAGCTACAACTGCCAAAAGCATCCAACCTGGCCTTGAACACCTCCAGGGATGGGGCAGCCACCACTGCTCTGGGAAACCTGAGCCAGGGCCTCCCCACCCTCACTATGAAGAATTTCTTCCTAATGTCTCATCTAAATCTTCCCCCTTCCAATTTAAAGATGTTTCCCCTCATCCTATCACTCACTCCAGGCCCTTGGAAAAAGCTCCTCCCCAGCTTTTCTGGAGCCCCTTTCAGTCCTGGGAGGCTGCTCTAAGGTCTTCCCACAGCCTTCTCTTCTCCAGGCTGATCAACCCCAACTCTCTCAGCCTGTCCTCACAGCAGAGGTGCTCCAGCCCTCGGATCATCTTTATAGCCTGCTCTGGACTTGCTCCAACAGATCCATATCCTTCTTATGTTGGGGATTTGCTTCTGACTGAAGGCACATGTTCCCAGTGGAATCTGAAACCCCTCTCCTGTTTCCTGGTGTGAGATACGGCTGCCCTGGCGCGCTCGGGTATGGCAGGGTGGGGAGGTTTGCTTCCACCCATGTCTGTAGCCATCAGCTCCCTTGAAGGTGTTGTCTCCAGGTCTGAACTCTGCCTTCTCAGGGCTGTGCTCCCAGCTTCCCACCTCAGATGGGTTGGGGTTGAGATGCAGGAGCTCTCCCAGGCCGACTCAGTGGCACTTGTGGAAATGAATGAGCAGACTGATCCTCCTCACGTGAGGACAACCTGAGGGCAGTGGTGGTTTCAGTTGCCAGGATTGTTGGCATCTTCCATTCTAGCTAAATTAATTTCAAATTTAGGCAAAATGTCACTTTCTCTCATTGAAGCCAAGGCTCTGCTGCTCTCTGGCAATCAGGGTTGATGCTGCTCTTGTTTCATAGGTGCCAGCTGAAGCTACCCCTTCCCTACAGGAAGGCCTATTCCAGGAACTCCAGGTAAGCCCAGCCTGGTCAGTCCAGACCCACCTGCTTGGGGGCTGTGAGGAGAGGTCAGAGCGGGGAGACCTGGCTGGTTTGGGGGTCACAGGAAGGCACTGACCCAGCCACGTGTGGGGCCTCCTTGGAGCAGGAGCCATGGTCCAGCGCAGCATGTCTCTGCCAGGCTGTTCCAGGGGATGCATTCTCCTGGCCACTCGTGTTACCTGTGCTTTCAGGGTGTTAATCCCTGTTCATTCCCAAGCTGTGAAGGCACTGGAGTGCTTTAATTATGGCATTAACAGTGCAGAAGCCTCTGCTGGTACTGCATGTGAGTAGCTGAAGGCAGGAAGCACTGCAGGGTGGGTGCCTGTAATTCCCTGTGCACCAAAAGAGTTTCCCAACCAGGAGCTGCTCTGACGGGGCACATCTCTCATCTGACTGCATTTGAGGCTGATTCCTCCTGATGAACTCTCTTAAACAGAGCCAATCACAATTACACTGCCCCTGACAGTGCTGGTGGCTGGGTTTCTGGTGCATGCAGTGCTCTAGTCCTCTGGAAGTTTCTCACCTTTTCCTTTCTCCCTGGGGAGAGTGGCTGGGATGCCATCCTGTGCCTACAGGATATTTATGGGTCCTGTGCCTCAGTGGGGCTGCTGAGCTCTGCCAGTGAAGCCAGCTCTGGTAGCGCTGTATTTGTGTAACGCGTTCTTTTTTAAAGCTGGGCTTTGATGCAAGGTCCTGGCCAGCTGACTCATAATACTGTCCTTAAAGCTCTGTGGTTTGTGTCCATTGGGCTTCTTGTCAGCCACACCATTGCATCCCCAAAAAAAAGATTAAAGGAAATCTTGAGGCACTTTGGTGTATGAAGGAGTCGCTGTGTTAAGAGACAGGGTGAGCATTTGTCCTGTCTGCTCTACCACAAACTCCTTTTTGTACACATTATTATCAGAGTAAATGTATAGAAATGGAAATGACTTGCCTCTCAAGAAAGGAAGAGAAGATTTGTTGTTCCCTATGGGATAAAAATGTAGGTGGGGTGATGTGATAGTTACTGATGTGCTGCAAATTCACATTCTGCTTAGAAATGTGCTGTCTCTCTTCTCATGGCTGTAAATCCTTTGCCTCCAAATGGACTGAGAGAAATAAACGGGGTGGGTTTTGGTGTCTAATGCTTTCAGCAGGATGTCCTTGTTGATCTCATACTGGCTGTCAAAGCTGAGGGGCTGGTAAATAACCTGGGAAAGGGAGGAGGGAGGCAGGCACCGGTGTTTGAAGTGCTGCTGGGTTATACTGGTGTGTGCAGCTCGGTGTGAGCACAGTCTGGTACAGCAGAGCTTAACTCCTCCACCTTCTGCCCCTCTCGACTTTTCAGGGCATGGGAGAGATGTCGTCGCTGCCAAACAAGTGCGGATGCAGCAGCTGCAAGGAACCACTTCATGGAGAGGATCCAGGCAACTGTATCCTTCCTTCCCTCAGTGCCCCCTTAGGAGCAGGTGGAGCCGTTCAGCGGGTGCTGGGGGTGATCCCTCTGCTCCCGCCTGGAGAGGGTTGTGCCTCCAGGAACAACAGTTCAATCCGGGTCTTTAGGAAGTTTTTATTCATGGTGCAGCTCTTAAGCAGTTGTAAAACTTCTGACACAGACAAACAAGGCCCCAGGGTGAAGAGGCAGCTGCCCTGTCCTCACCTTCCCCCAGCAGTGCCCCTTCCCAGGTTGCTTCCCCTCTGCCCAGTCCCAGCCGGGCTGGCCCAGGGCTGGGGCACGCACAGAGCGGGTGCTGTGAAACCTTCCTTATCTGCTGCGCTTTCAGTTTTGTTCCGGGGTGACAGCCTTTAGTCCTGCAGAGATAGAGGAGGAATTAAAGGTCCTCCAGGATGTCCCCTCACTTCTGAGCCAGTATGTGCAAGCTGAGACTGAAGGTAAGGAGGGATGAGAAGGGGGAGTGTGAAGGGAGCAGAAGGTGGAAGAAAGATTATTTAAGTGGGCTCCAGTTCCATGTGTCATGTGCTCTTGGCATGTGTTAAATCCCGTTGGAAACCAGTCACGAGTGGTGTTCCCCAGGGTTCAGTGCTGGGTCCAGTCCTGTTCAGTATCTTTATCAATAATCTGGATGAAGGGACTGAGAGCACCCTTAGCAAGTTTGGGGATGACACCAAGCTGGGTGGCAGTGTGGATCTGCTGGAAGGAAGGGAGGCTCTGCAGAGGGATCTGGACAGGGGCTGAGACCAACCGGATGAGGTTCAACAAGACCAAAGGCCGAGTCCTGCACTTGGGACCCAACAACCCCTGCAGGGTTACAGGCTTGGGGAAGAGTGTCTGGAGAGCTGCCTGGAGGAGAAGGACCTGGGGGTGTTGGTTGACAGGGGCTGAACATGAGCCAGCAGTGGCCCAGGGGGCCAAGAGGGCCAATGGCATCTTGGGCTGTGTCAGACACAGCGTGGACAGCAGGAGCAGGGCAGGGATTGTGTCCCTGTACTGGGCACTGGTGAGGCCACACCTCGAGTACTGGGGTCAGTTCTGGCCCCTCACTACAAGAAGGACATTGAGGGGTTGGAGCGCGTCCAGAGAAGGGGAACGGAGCTGGGGAAGGGACTGGAGAACAAGTGCTACGAGGAGAGACTGAGGGACCTGGGGTTGTTCAGCCTGGAGAAGAGGAGGCTGAGGGGAGACCTCATCACTGTCTACAGCTGCCTGAAAGGAGGCTGTGGGAGAGCAAGTGTTGATCTCTTCTCTCAAGTGCCAGGTGATGGGACAAGGGAAAATGGCCATGAGTTGTGCCAGGGGAGGTTCAGACTGGATATTGGGAAGAATTTCTTTACTGCAAGGATGGTCAGGCCCTGGCAGAGGCTGCCCAGGGAGTTGGTTGAGTCACCATCCCTAGAGGGGTTTAAAAAAGGACAGATGAATTTTTGAAGGACATGGTTTAAGTGGACAATGGGTATGGTTGGACTCAATGATCTCCAAGGTCTTTTCCAACCGAAAGATTCTATGATTCTATAAGGCCTTCTCTGCCTAAAATGAGTGCAGATTAACCCAAGGCCACTCTGGATCGTGTTTAGAGGAGAAGGTTTCCGTGTGCTCATGCCTGCTGGTTCTCTTCTGCTTCTCTCCTAGAACATCCCAGTCTGCAAAGAGAGTATGAAAGCCTTCTGACCTTGGAGGGTTTGCAGACTGTGGTTTCCCAGTGCCTGCATAAGCTGCACCTTCTGCGGGCAGGTGAGCCAGTCCCTGTTTCTGTAGTCGGGCAGGAATGTGGCTGCTGTGCTCCCCCAGCAATATTCATTCTGGGTTCAGAACACTCTGGAGTACACCATTTTTTTCCTTTTTATCCTTAATGGTAACGTAAGAGTGTGTGAAATCCTCTGGTGGCAAATGGAGCAGTGATGTCTGTCTGTGTTCGGGAAGGGCTTGGGACTTTAACTGCTGTAGTTCAGGAGGGCTGGTGATGGAGCTGTTGGGCGATGGGGGAGCCTGTGTAGCTTCAGATGTCCTGATAGTGTGAGAAGCTTACCCTGACTAACACAGTGTCATTAGTCACTCATCTTGAGGAACAGTAAGTACATCACACGTTCTGCAAGTACAGATTTAACCTGTATATCCCTGTCTCCTGCCAATTCCTCCACCCTGGCAGCTGTGGAGGGCCAGATGAGGCTGCGCCCAGACTGTGCTGAGGACGTGGGAAGCTGCTCCCCTGCCTGTGTGGCTCCCAGGGGACAGCGGTGTGACGGTGCAGGCGTGCTGGCTCTGCCTCTCCTTTCTTACTCCAGTCCCCAGGAGCTGAGGGATCTGTTTGCCTTGAAGCTACGAGTGTCAATGCTGCACCAACAAATTGCCTTACAAAAGGTGAGTCTTTATAAGCGTTAGTGCTCCTGGGGCAAGAGAAGGGCAGTTGTGAGGCAGCAGCCAAGCCTACGGGGTCTTGATGGAGGAGCGCCAGCACAGCAAGCTCTCCCAGGGGTGTTTCTGTGTTTGTGCCTTGTATCCAAAGCCTGTCAGTGCCTTTGCTGACTTTGGAGATGAACTGACTCACTGTTTTTAAGGGCAGAGCAGAGGCCTTCTAAGTGTCTGACCCTCTCCTGATAAGATTTTTGTGTATAGCTACTCTGAAAAAGCCTTGCGGTGGAGGATGTTGTTGGTAATGGCTGAAGACCCCTTTTGGCAGCCCTTTACAGTCCTGTTAGGGCACCAGCTCTGTCCTTCTCTCCTGTTTGACCTCCAGCTAGTGTCCTCTTCTGCTGTCTGCTCCTCCTTTTCAATCTCAAACCCCTTTGCTGCTAATCCTGACTTCACTGTGCTAAGAGTGCTTGTGAGAACACGATTCGGGGCCAACCTCTCCACCAGCCCGAGCAGAGCCCTTGTTGCACAGAGATCATTTGTTCCTCTCAACCAACAGCAGCAAAGGGCAGAGAAGGTCTGTGAAATCACAGCCACTCCTTTCCCCTAACCTTTGCCATTGATCTGAATGACAGAGGCTTTGGAAAAGACATTTTTTTTAAGGCAGGGAAGATTTATTCTTAACTGGCCGCACTCCTCCCTTTGGCTAAAGATAGATTGCTGCCTGGCTCCAAATGGCATTTTAACACAATAATCCTGAATTATGGGTTACGAGGGGCTTGACTTTTATCTGCCCAGAATGAAGCAGTGGCCACAGCCGGCTGCCCGAGGCGTTGTCAACAAACTCAATTTCCTCTGCCAACTCTGTTTAAACCAGTGCTTTGTGCTGGGTGAGCTCTGAGTGCCTGGAGCAGCTCTGTCCGGAGTGTGCAAGACAGTTCACATTCTTGACTGAGGTGAAGTGAATGGACTTGGTACGAGATAAATACTGTGGGAGAGGGTGCACATATTTCTGGGCCAGGCCGTGGAGAAATGGCACGAATCATAGACAGTCCTAGTACTCTTAGCCTGCTTTTGATGGTGGAGACCTGTTTCCTCAATTCTGCATCAGGTGCAAAACAGGCAGATTGAGAAAGGAAAGGACTCTCTTAGGATGCAGAGCAGTGTAGAATGTGCCAGCTGCCCCTTAGGTAGTGTTCATGTTTGCAGCTTCCAGCTCTTCCCAGAGATTAACAATTGTGTCCTGTTTCCCTGTCCCTGTACAGAGATTTGTGGAGAACAGGAAAGGGAACTCCCTGTATCATAGACTTGTGGAATGGTTTGCGTTATAAGGGACCTCAAAGCCCATCCAGTCTCACCCCCCTGCCATGGGCAGGGACACCTCCCACTAGATCAGGGGGCTCAAAGCCCCATCCAACCTGGCCTTGAACACCTCCAGGGATGGGGCAGCCACCACTTCCCTGGGCAACCTGGGCCAGGGCCCCCCCACCCTCACAGCAAAACATTTCTCCCTAAGATCTCATCTCAATCTCCCTTCTTTCAGCTTCAAACCATTCCGCTCATCTATCCTGCGCTCCCTGATCCAGAGCCCCTCCACAGCTTTCCAGCAGGTCCCCTTTAAGTACTGTCTTCTGTTTGAATCTTCCTTTGTTTCTGCTGCTGAAAAATGCTTTGAGGGAGGTGGCTGACCCAGGACAGGCTGAGGGAGGTGGCTGACCCAGGCTTTTGACTGTCTGCTCTCCTAGGAAGGCGGTGTGTGCAGCAGGCTGTGTGGGTTTTTGATGTGCTGACTGATTGGGCTTTGTTTGCTGATGCCAGCTGGGAGAGAAATCCCAGGCAAAATTCCTGAGCAGTAATTTGAGGGGGGGAATAAAGGCTAATGCCTGTCCTTTGACTGGAAGCTGCGCTGGGCTCACGTTGTCAGTCACAGCCACAATCCAGGACTTCTTGTGATATTAATTGCTCCGGGTTGTTGGAGAGCGTGGACTGGGGTCACAAGCTGGGCTTAATAATCCAGAGGCCGGGTTGGGGAATGTTGGACAAGCTGTGCTGCTGGAGGAGGGGCACAGCTTTGTTCTGCTCGGGCTGGAATTGGCTGCTTGCCCGTCTGTCTGTCCACCCAGGTGTGAGGTGACAGGGCCCGTCACGAGTGGAGGCTTCAACTTGCCGTTGGGCGAGTAAGCATTTCACTCGTGGTTGCAGAGCTCCTGAATCAGCTTCAGCTTCTTGCAGGATGCTGATCTCTCCCCAGCACTCGGCCATCTCTGCAGCAGAGGGAAAGCACCACCGTTTATCTCCCTGCTGTAGGAATGCTGGGTGGCTGCTGGTGTCCCTCATCAGCAGAGGGTGAACAGCCCTGCCTTTGTGAAATATGACAAAAGAAAGCATCTCTCTGTCAATTAGCATGGTATTAGTCACACTGCTCAGGTTAGATTTCACTTGTGATGCAGCCACTTCACCTCATGCAATCCTAGAGGTGTCCTCCAGCTCTGCTGACGTGTCTCCTTTACTCCTGCCCAGGTCACGATGGCAGAGCTCCTGCCTGTGCTGGAGTCCCGGCAGCCCCCGGAGGCCTCCCCAGCTCAGCTGTACCGGGCGGTTTACACGCAGCTCTGTGAAGGAGGCAGACGATTCCCTGTGCTGGTGAGAGATGAGCTGGCAGACTGATCCAGTGGGAGCCTGTTGCTTGCACACACAGAGCAATATTTTAAGCAATAAATCTTCTCTTAACTTTTTTACTTTGTTTGTTTGTCCAGCTGAATTTCAGGGTGGATTTTTTTCCTTTTTTATGTTTTCCTTTCGTATGGTTTTTCCTTTCACTTTTATGCCCTGCTGGCTCTGAGGTTTTGTGAAGCCCCTTTAGGGCTTCATGAACACTGGGTTTCACTTCTCTTCCCAGAGTGGTCTCCCTGGCAGCTCCAGATTCCTGAGTGCCTTAGTCATGGCACCAGGCTCCTGTAGGCAGAGAGTGTCGCAGGTGATAAAACATGATTTATACCGGTCAGATAGTGACTGTATGGTGGGGCACAGCCTTCCAGCCTCTGAATATGCAGAGAACCTGAGCTGCTGCTTCCCTAGGTTCACCAGTTGGCACCTGACATGACAGCAGCCACTGGTCAGTGCTGGCTGACTGACTGTGTTCGCTGGCCCCATCTGCAGCAGCCCAGGCCGCGGGCAGTAGCACCTCTGCAGAACCGCCCTGGTTTGTGGTCCCTGCTCTGAGCTGGGCTGTGGGGCAGTTGACAGCTTAACAGACCCTTGTTTAAAGACTTAATGCCAATGGCATCCTGGCTTTTATCAGAAAGAGTGTGGCCAGCAGCAGCAGGGAAGGGATTGTGCCCTGTTCTCAGCATTGGTGAGGCCACACCTCAAATCTGGGGTTCAGTTTTGGGCCCCTCACTCCAAGAAGGACATTGAGGGGTTGGAGCGCGTCCAGAGACGGGGAACGGAGCTGGGGAAGGGGCTGGAGAACAGGGGTTATGAGAAGTGGCTGAGGGACCTGAGGTTGTTTAGGCTGGAGAAGAGGAGGCTGAGGGGAGACCTCATCACTGTCTACAACTGCCTGAAAGCAGGTTGTAGTGAGATGGGTGTTGGTCTCTTCTCCCAAGTGACAGGTTGAGAGGAAATGTCCTCAAGTTGCTCCAGGGCAGGTTCAGATTAGACATCAGGAAAAACTTCTTCTCTGAAAGGATTCTCAGGCCCTGGCAAAGGCTGCCTGAGGAGGTGGGTGAGTCCCCATCCCTGGAGGGGTTTAAAGGATGGACAGATGAGATGCTCAGGGATCTGGTTCAGTAGTGGATGGGGATAGTTGGACTCCATGATCTCAAAGGTCTTTTCCAACAGAATGATTCTATGATTCTACAACTTCCACCAACTGAAATCTCGTGCTATGTCATCTCATGGGGATGGTGCCTGAGGCAGCAGCCCAAGAAGGGCTGGGCTGTCAGCACTCGGGAGAGATGCTGGGAATCCAGGATGGAGCAGATAAAGCAGCCCAGTAGATGGCACTCAGCCCTTTGCATTGCTGCTAGCCTGTGCCAGCGGCTGCTGGAGGAGCAGCCTTCCAGAGGGAATAACAGTGTCCTGCCTGGCTGTGGAAAACACAGATTCTGTGGCAGATCTGACCTTGTAACCATGGGAAAATTCCAGCTTCGGTTCCTCCTGCAACTTAGGTTTTTTGCTTGTAATCCTCAAATCTCCTGGTGTTCCTATGTGACAAAGCAATGCTTTGGAGTTGTGTGGAACAGTGCTGTGAGCACTTTGGAGTCTGTTTAGGGAAGGGTCCCTGTGTACCATTTGCACTGCTCGTTGCCGTTTGACTCGTGCTGTGTTAGTTTGCTTGGGAGAATTTAGCTCTTAACAATGCTGACAGCGCTCATTCTTTTTTCCTTCTGTTTTTTCCAAGGCCGGAGTGAGTTGTCTCTTCTGAATGTTTGACCCTTTCTGGCACTCAGAACTCACTAGAAGTCATTCATACAATGATAATCAGCATCACTTGCTTTCACTTTATACTTTTCATAGCATTGCATTCAGTTCTTTGCAGATGGGATTTGATTTCCCATGGAGCCTGCAGTCAGGGCAAGGTTTTATTGCCCCCTTCCCACTGCCTGGTGCAAAGGAGCTGTGTTTGCACCTGCGTGGTCCATGGGGGAAGCTGTGCTGTGGGCAGCAGCACTGGAGGGCTGCAAGGTATTGATTAAAGGGCTGCTCAGAGGAGCAGATGCTGCCTCCGAAATTAGTGTGGTCATATGCCATGGGCATTAGCATCTGCATGTTTGGATTTGAGATGACATTTGGTATTGTTAATTATCGTGCTGTTATCCATAACTTGTGTCTGCAAGCACGGCGTGAGTCATGGAGCATCTGCTTCTCTGCGCAGCGGCCCAGGGTGAATTGGCAGCAACTTCACTGCCACAGCAAGGACTGCAGCGGTGTGGAAGGTCTGGGAGAGAGACTGAGCCCACAGCAGTGGCTTTGCAGGGCTTGTTACAAGCCCAAAAGGCAAGCTGACACTGGAGGAGGGGTGTGGAAGGGTGGATTGACTGGCTGATAGCTGGGTCGTTTTGTGCCTCTGGGTGCAGTGTGGTTTTATTGCTCTTCCCACACCGTGTGAGAGACATTTTATTTTCATAAATGTGCAAGACTTTAAACCAGTTTGAATGACTCACTTTTTGAAATGAGTCTTGTGCTGTAGCAGAGATAAAGATTCAACAGCACCTTAGCTCAGCGGTTGGGGGGGGGGTCTCTTTTGTTATAAAATGTGCCATTGTTATTAGAAAGAAATTATGCTGCCACGTTAAATTGAGTTGAGGGCAAGAGAAAGAGGAAAGGCAGTGTTTGTGATGCTGGGGGTAGTGTTACAGAAGTACAGGAACTGGGCAGTATATTTGGAAAGTGACAGACGATACCGGTGTTGCGCAGGCACGAGCGGAGACCAAGCGTGGTGAGGGCCCGGGAGGATCAGCACCTCCTGTTCCTTCTTTGTCCCCTGCAGGAGAGTCCGAAGAGGTTTCTGTTGGTTTTTTTTTCACTGCTGGAGGATGTAAAGCTGGATCCCTGGGAGGAGATAGGGGTTTGTTTTCTTTCCAAAATCTGCGACTTAAGCATTTCTAACTGCTGTGGTTTGCCTTTTCTACCAGCTTTCTCCTTCCCCTCCCCTCCTCTGGTTTTGTTGTTGCTGATACATTTGACCACTGGGAAAGCCAAGGTGGTGCACGCTGCTGTCAGACTCTCTTACAGGGTTTCACGTAAACGAGTCGCCTCGGGTTCATTCTGGATGTTCATCAAGTTGAAACTTCCAAGGGGTTTGTCCTGCAGATGTTTCCAGCACTTCTGTCACCAACCGCTCTCTCCAGCATCATCTTTGGGAGGGGCAGCGTGTGCAGAGATGAAACAGCGTGGCTGTAGGGATATTCTCCATCTAAACCAGAAATCATTTAAGTTTTGGTAAGAAAGAAGGCAGATCTCACCAAGAGTGGTCTGGAGGAGTGTCTGGCCTCTTCCAACCTTTTGGAGGGGTTCCCGCGGCGCGTGAGTGGTGATGGACCTATGACCTACTGAAACGATGGCACGTATGACATGAGCCACAGGGTCCCATCACGGGACAGGGCAGGAAGGAATCCGCAGCCAAGGTTACAGTTTGGAGAGGCAAAACCAGCTGGACTGTGTGAGGGACAAGGGAATTTTGTCAATGAACAGTGTTACATGATAGGTGGTGAACGGGGGAGGGGGGAAACTCTGAGCTCTCTCTGTAGATGACAGGTTTTCTGTCGATGTTACTCTTCACCTGAGCTTTCTGTGGGCTCTTCTGGAGCCAATTACTTAATTAAAACGCTGTGAGCAGGCCAGCCTGCAGCACAAATACCTGAATCAGCAACTTGTCGGGCAATCGAGGGTTTCTGGGAAGAGCACTGATGCTGTAAATGCTGAGACAGAAAGCCTGTGTTGGCAGTAGAAATGTTGAGGGGAGCTCTGTGTCCTCCACACTCGTTCTTTTGGGGTGTTTTATCTCGAATCAGTCTCTTTCTGAATTAGAGTTCAGTGTGAGCTTGGGATTGCCAGCAGAAGCTTTGCTGAGGAATTCTGTCTCCTAATCAATCTGACAGTGGTGATGCTGGGTTATGTGTGAGTGCAGACTGCACCGAGGATGCTGAGCGTGGGGAACACAAGATGCATCGTGCTCCTCGAGACCATCCCAAGTGTCTAACACTGTGCACTGTAAGCAGGGAGTTGGAAATGCTTTAATCCCCTCCTGAGTGTGGGGAGAAGGGGCCAGCACCCGTATTTTTGCAGGCAGACAGGCGCTTGGCGGCTGCGCAGTTCCAGTGCTGGGTCCCGTCACCAGGTGGGGGCCCTGGGATGCTGCAGCAGATGATGGATCTGACACCAGGGGCTCTTTGCTTTCTGTCTCTGAAATGGAGATTGATATTATTTCTCTTGCTCGTTAGCTTGATTTTGCCACAGCGATGCTCTCTGGAGCAAGGCCTCTTGTTTTGTTCTTTTTAAGCACAGCCACGGGGACTGGTGCAGTTCTCACCTGGTTTCATTGGAAGCTTCCTCGTCCTCCTTCACATCCACTAAAAACAACCTCACAAAACAAACCCCCTAATCATGACTCAGTCTGGCATGAAAACAATTCATTAAATAGGTACTAAAATTTCTGTTACCCACCCTGCAGATCGAACGCTATTTTTGTAACATCAAAACCAGCAGCCGGCAGAAAAGATCCATCGTCTTGTTTTTAACTTGTGAAGAGAGAAGAGCTTTAGCATTGTAATTGAGAAAAATCTCTCTCTTGTTAATTAATCTGAGCCCAGTTTGGAAGGAGAGGGCAGGAAGCCGTGTGCTGGGGTGTAAGGAGCTGATAATGGGAGGGGGGAAATTAAAAGCAAGTTTTGAACTGTAATTTCAGAAGGCGAGAAATTACAGCAGTGGGTTATTTAGGCACGCAAACGGAGATGTTTGGCTTATTTTTAGACAGAACAAGAAAGATAATCAGTGGAGCTGGAGTTTGGATAGGAAAAAGCAAACAGAAGCAAGCTCTGAGTCAGTGGAGGAGACTGACCCCAGAGCCTGTCTGCAGCCTTCCCTCCTGGCTTCTGGGAACACAGACTTGGTTAGGTTAACGCCCGCAGGCTGGGCTTTGTTTTCAGCCCTTGCATATTATAGTGTGAAACAACTTATTAGGCTCATTTTATCTCCAGGTTAAGAAAAACAAAACAAGGGAGGAAATGCACATGTTCAGGTCAGGAAGACTTCAGAGTGGGGGTGCTTTATGCATCACAAGTGAAGCAGCGTTGTGAATTATTTCACTGCAGCTCTGCAGCTCCTCATCCTCCTTTTTCCTCTGTTCAAACTCTTGCACCACATCTCCCGATGCAGCTGGCACAGCCTTGGAGCGTGGGCATCTGGAAAACGGATTATCTGAGGTTCTCACCCTTCCCCTCGCTTCAAGTTCTGAATTTCAGAATATACAACACTGCTCTCCTTTGAGATGAAGGCTCTTGGAAGCGGTAAATCTTGATTTGAGACTGGGGGGCTCAGTGCCATCAGGAAGGCAATGGGCACCTGCAGCTCCTGCTGCTCGCAGGAGGAGCTGGGTGTTTTATACCAACAAGACACAGGAATACATAGAGGAGAGAGAACCAGAATGAGGATTTAAAAAATCATACAGCCCCCACCGAGCACAAAAACCTTCCTTTAAATATTAATGAACTCATAAATAGTCTGTACTGCTTTTATTACAATTGTGTGTTGGCTGTGAGATGGGACAGAATTCAAATTGCTGGGTGCAGGGATGAATGGGCCATAGTATTTTTTTCTTTCAATAGTTTTGGGCTTCTCATTAATTTAAACAGAACCCTGTGTTTCTGTGAGCCTGAACATCTCACTTACTGGGAAATTCAGAATCCTTGCAGCTGTTGTCAGTCTTGGCTCCCTGGTTTTGTGTAGGACTGACTGGTGTTTGTCAGGACCCATCACTGCGCTGGTCAGGAGTCTCCTTGAGTGTGACACAGCTCTTGCACCGATCATGTGCTTGCAAAAGCAAACTGGGTTTAATGGAGTTGCTTGAATGGATGAGCTGTTAATGATTTGAATCACATACGACTCCTGTCCTCACAGCAGCACAAGTGCCACGGTTTCCCGTTGTGAGTTTTGCTTATGACGACGCCAATAGCATTATTTTTAAAAGCACTGCCTACAGTGTAATGGCTTTTCCTGACAGACTGGGTGTGTTTCTTGTCTACTGGCCTTAAAGCCATTGTGCATGCCCTGTGAGTCAGCCCCAGCTCTGTGGGCAGCACCTGCCCGTGAGCGTCCCCAGCATCTTCAGGAGCAGAGGATGTGGTCAGAGTTGCTGTGGACTGGGTTTTCTCCTACTTGGCAGTGTTTTCCTGTATCTGCATCACTGTTGCTCTCAGTGTAGTGTTGAGGGTCTGCTGTGGGATCAGCAGCTGGAGGCTGATGGGAGAGGAGCAGCAGAAGGTGCGAAGGGAGCGCTGCGCGTGCTCAGCCTGCTCCAACGTCGCACAGCGCTGTGAAGGAGCGTCGCTCCCGCTGGGTGGATGACATAATCATTCTTTTCCATCTGCTCCTGTCTATATTTGAATCCACAGGAGAGCGTCCTTCTTGTAAGACACATGAACCTCCTGTTTCCAATGCCATCCCTGTTTCGGAAGTCCGCTTGGCAGGCTGGCACTGGCCTGTGCCGAGCAGCCGGCGCTGGGAGATGCTCCGGGGGGCTCACCGGGCAGCATAACGACAGACTCAGAATAGCAGGGCGATGTCACCTGGCAGCTTCTCACTGTTGCACAAGGCTTTGTTGGAGTGGATCAAGGTGACACTTAGCTCTTTTCAAACCCACGCTTCCTGATGGCTGCGGTGGCTTTTATTCCTCTGCTTTATTTATTTATTTATTTCCTCCTTTTGCTGAATCGTAGACCAGGAAAATACTTCTTAGGTTGCCAGAATTCAAGATTGTGCCTCCTGATTTATTTTTCTGCCTGTTTTCCAGTTTTACGTGGCACACGGCAACATAAAATGGACAATGAGAGGCTGCCTGTGCTTCCTTAATGAGCCTTTCCTGCTGTGTAAGGAGTTTCTTCCCTGCCCTTTATCTTAAAATTAATGAAGCAGCTCAAAACTTAATGCTGGCTTTGCCGGAGTTGTTTCCGGGGCCGGGTTGCAGCCACGATGTGAGGGCAGGCACTGAGCAGCCCTGCAGGCTCTGCCGTGTGGTGCAGCTCAGACCGCGCATCCCGGTGCTGGGAGGGGGCTGCTTCCCCGGGCACCACCACTGCTCTGGTAAATCCCGGTGTCACCGTTTCCTCCTCCATGTTATTCCTGCCTCTGAGTTTGCAGCCTTTTGGCACTTAAGAGCCACCCCTCCGTATTTCGGTAGCTTTGTCAGCCTGAAGAATGGCTGTGTTAAATGGATATGTTTAATTAAAGTTTTTCAGCATTAGAACTGCTGAAGTTGCAATTCAGAGCTCAGAAGCAGTTGTGGGTTGCAGCTGGAATGTGGACCATCCATGGCAGTGGGCTACGTGGCTGCTGATGCCATAGTCACCTGCTGTTGTTCCACTGCCTCTCTATTGCAGCTGAAGTTTGTTTGTTAGGGTGAAGGGTTGTGCAGGAAATCCTTATTCACTGGTACTGCCCTGGGCCTAATCCAACCGGTGCCTCTGTACGGGACCAGCCAAATAATTTCCTCATAGAGTCACATCACAGACTCATGGAATGGTTTGGGTTGGAAGGGACCTCAAAGCCCATCCAGTCCCACCCCCCTGCCATGGGCAGGGACACCTCCCACTGGATCAGGGGGCTCAAAGCCCCATCCAACCTGGCCTTGAACACCTCCAGGGATGGGGCAGCCACCACTGCTCTGGGCAACCTGAGCCAGGGCCTCCCCACCCTCACAGCAAAACATTTCTCCCTAAGATCTCATCTCAATCTCCCCTCTTTCAGCTGAAAACTCTTCCCCTCATCCTGTCCCTGCACTCCCTGATCAAGAGCCCCTCCCCAGCTTTCCTGGAGCCCCTTTCAGTACTGGGAGGCTGCTCTAAGGTCTCCCCAAAGCCTTCTCTTCTCTGGGCTGAACAACCTCAACCATCTCAGCCTGTCCTCGTGCAGGAGGTGCTCCAGCCCTTGGATCATCTCTGTGGCCTCCTCTGGGCTCACTCCAACAGCTCCATGTCCTTCCTGTGCTGAGGACTCCAGAGCTGAATGCAGAGCTCCAGGTGGGGTCTCTCTAGAGCAGAGCAGAGGGGCCGAATCCCTTCCTTTGACCTGCTGGTCACACTTTCCATTGCCCACCAAAGCCCTTAACCCTCATTTTCTGTTCCTCTTAAACACAAGTCTCTGTTTCTAGGTTGTTCTTTCCTTCATGCCACTCTCTCTTTGTTATAGCCCTGAGATCTAAGCTCCAGAGTCTTTCCCTGGTCTGAGGGCACCGCAGCCTGGCTCTTGGAGCATCCCTGCTGCCCCATCCATCACCCAAAGGGGTCTGCACGGTCCTCAGAGAGGAGTGGGTGTGTGGAGGGGGCTGCATCCATCTCAGCTCCTGCAATGTGACTCATCCAGTCCCAGCTGCGCTTTTCTCTCCTCCTGTGGGAAGAGGGAGGAGGACACACGCGAGGCTCTATTTCTGCTGTGCAAATTACACCCTTACGTTAGTCACAGAGGGGGAGTGTAAAGGGAAGGAGCTGAGCACCCAGGCACCGGAGCCCATCACCCCACCTAGGGGGACATTCCACAATGTGGCTCATACCACACAGCCCACCCTGAAGCCTCTTCCTTTCTCCCTTACTGTGCTCGTGGTTTTTATTGAAATCCACCTTGAAGTCAGTGATTTGCCCAAATTTGGCCTTTTTGAGTGGAGAAGGGCAAGTTCATCCAGCTGCTTCCTACACACGTGTACGAGGAGTTTCCCAGGGTGTCCCTGTCCTAGCCTGAGCCCTGTGCAGGGCTGGCCTGGACCTGTGAAGGTTTCTTGCTGTTCTTTTCCAACCAGGGGCAGAGCCAGCCTGGCTCAGTGCTGGGCACCTCTACTGGTCCAGCCCTTACAGACCCAATTCTTTAAACCATCCCTAGAGTTCTAGAGGCTCCTGGGTTGGACACGCAGGGAGCACTGCTCACTGGGGCTTTGGAAACACCGTGGGATGAGCTGTATCCTGGTGGGTGTGGAGGAGTTTGGTGTCTACATGAGCCAACAGTGAGCCCTGGCAGCCAAGAGGGCAACCGTGTCCTGTGGTGCATCCAGCACGGCATCGCCAGACGGGAGAGGGAGGGGATTGTCCCGCCCTGCTCTGCACTGGGGCGGCCCCACCTTGAGCACTGGGGGCAGTTCTGGGTGCCACAGTATAAAAAGGACATCAAACTACTGGAGAGTGTCCAGAGGAGGTCACAAGGCTGGTGAAGGGTCTGGAGGAGAAATCCAGGAGTGACTGAATTCACTTGGTCTGTTCAGCCTGGAGGAGAGGAGACTGAGAGGGGATCTCAGAGCTGTTCACTGCTTCTCACAAGGAAAGGTGGAATGGGTGCTGAGCTCTTTGCTCTTGCAACCTATGACAGAACTGGAGGGAATGGCAGGAAGATGTGCCAGGGGAGGGTTAGATGGGATATCAGGAAGAGGTTCTTCCCCCAGCGGGTGGTGGAGCACTGGAACAGCTCCCCAGGGAAGCAGTCACAGCCCCCACTCTGCCAGCATTCCAGAAGCATTTGGCCAAGGCCCTCAGTCACACAGGGTGAGTGTTGGGAGAGTCCTGTGCAGGGACAGGAGTTGGACTCGATGATCCTTTGGGTCCCTTCCAACTCAGGTAATTCTATGTGTGCACATGGATTTGTACATACAGTGTTACTCCTGGTATCTTTACGCCACTGCAGTGGGTGTGAGGGTTCATCCCACTGCAGGAGGTGCTCAGGGCTGCTCCAGCAGGGTCACGTCCCCATTGCTGAGGCTGAGAGTCAGATTCATCAGGGATCAGAGCTTGAGATGTATCAACACATTGTATTTTTCTAAGCAGTTGGAGCTCAATTTTGTCACCTCGTGCTTTTCCAAGGCCAGTCTCTGCTCTTCAGCACCACTTCAAAAGCTCATACAGCTCTTGGGCCACCAAGGCTCTTGTGTTGCGAAGGAGCCAAGAGTGGTTCCCAACCCACGGAGTGGAGGCGTGGGGCTGGCGCGGGGGTGAGACCCCCGCAGCAGCATCCAGGGGGGGCTGGAGCTGTGTTCAGGGGTGTCACTACATCACCAGTTTCTGGAGAAGTGCTTTGGGAAGTGGCTCATGGTCAGGCTTGTCACCAGGTGGGTTGCTTCCAGCCCTTGTTCTCCGCAGCAGCTGAACTGTTTGAGCTGGAATTCTATTCAAAGGTTCAGCTGAGGGTAAACACTCAGCACAGCAGGTTTTAAGACTGAACAGCTTCAAACTTAACAAAGCTTCTTGGAATTGAAGAGGGGAAGTGTCAGCAGTAAGAAGGCAGGGCCTGGCTTTCACTGCTCGAGCAGCATTGCCTGCTGGAGTTGCATTTTCATCCCCACCGAGGAGCAACCAGGGGAATAAAAAACTAAACTTCTCCATATCATCAAATCATGGAACAGTTTGGGTCCAGTCCCAACCCCCTGCCATGGGCAGGGACACCTCCCACTGGATCAGGGGGCTCAAATCCCCATCCAACCTGGCCTTGAACACCTCCAGGGATGGGGCAGCCACCACTTCTCTGGGAAATCTGGGCCAGGGCCTCCCCACCCTCACAGCAAAACATTTCTCCCTGAGATCTCATCTCAATCTCCCCTCTTGCAGTAGAAAACAATTCCTCCTCATCCTGTCCCTGCACACCCTGGTCAAGAGCCCCTCCCCAGCTTTTCTGGAGCCCCTTTCAGTACTGGGAGGCTGCTCTGAGGTCTCCCCACAGCCTTCTCTTCTTCAGGCTGAACAACCCCAACTCTCCCAGCGTGTCCTGTACAGGAGGTGCTCCAGCCCTCAGATCATCTCTGTCCTCTGGACTCGCTCCAACAGCTCCATGAACTTCCTCTGCTAAGGGCTCCAGAATCGGATGCGGGGCTCCAGGTGAGGTCTCACCAGAGCTGAGCAGAGGGACAGAACCCCTCCATGGTTTGCAGAGCACCAGGTGCTGCTCATCTGCCTTCTCTGTAGTTGTTTTCCCAGTGGTGTTTACCGGCACAGCCAGAGCTGTGCTCAGGTCCCTGGTCCCTGTGGCTGTCTTGAACAATGCTGCAGGAGCACAAAGCCTCCCTGAAATCTGGGAATTCATCTGATACCTCATCAACTCCACTTCTGTTATTTATGGGTGTTATTTAAGAAACTAGAGGCAAGGAGCAATCCCAGGCCTCTTGCAGACCCAGCTGCATCCTTCTTCGTGTGAACAGCTCTTGCATCTTTCCAGACTATGCCTGGACAGGGGTGAAGGCTGATTCCAACGAGCTTTACTCTCCCCTGTCTCTGCAGTGGGATGATTTCCATGAGGATGGTGAAGGCAAGACCAGTGTCCACATAAATAAGAGAAAAACTTGTTCCACATCTGGACTGATGCCCAGCCCTTCCTGTTTTCAAGACAGTCCCATCTGCTCCTCTGTTTCTCCATCTTCTTGCCTTCCCCCAGAGTTGCCCTCTCACTGCACAGCTCCACTTCTGCTACAGTGTGGATTTTCTCCCTTATTTTTTGGCTCCCTCTCAGCTGATGCAGAAACGCAGCTGGGCCCCATCAGCTCAGGGGAAGCTCTGACCTGGGAATGGCTCCAGGTCTTTTACATTTTCTGCAATAGCTCATTCCTTTCCTCTCTCCTTCAAGAAAACCAAGTGAAAAAAAAGCAGTGTGGGAGAAGCGAGTGGAGATGGGAACTGTTTGTGCCAGCTCCAATCTCAGTGTCTTCCTGATCCGCTCATGGGAAAGGTGGAACAAAAAATGGTTTTGTCCACAAAAACAAGTCCATGCTGGTGGTCAGTGCTGGATAGGAAGCTTTTGTCCTCAACCCTCCCCAGGCTGTTGGTGTCTCCATCCCTTCCTCATCCCTTCCCAGGAGCCCTGGGTTGTGCGGAGCAGCATCCCTGGCCTCTGCTGTACTTTGCTGCACTGAAATGGGCTGCAGAGCCAACATTACCTACCTGGTCTTAATATTGCTGTTTAAAAACAATTAATCTTGATATTAAAGGTTTGGACGCTGCAGGGAAAGGAAGTAGAACAGCCCTCACAGATCCGGTACTGGTTCTCAAGGCCTGTGGCTCTCTTTCCCGGGCAAGTTGTCCTTCCTGTGGCTCTGCTGGACCCCTCCTGCCCGAGCTGCTTTGCAGCATCCTACCCTCCTGGCTGCTGCCCTGCCTCTGCCTTGCCTGCACAGTCATCAGCTCAAATCCCAGCTCCAGCCCCTTTCCTCCCAGGTCCACTGACTGGTCACCCCTCATCCCCCCCATTGCCACCCCAGTGTGTCTCAGCCTCGAGCCTTCTCCAGTCCAACGAGTGTCACCAGCCCAGTGAGGGTTCCCCAAGCCCGGTGCTGCGGGACAAAGCTGGCAGAGGATCACGCAGTGAGAAAGAGCGACTTGGAAGGAGGCAATGGCGTTGGCAGTGCGCGAGGAGGCGGCAAAGGGGCTCTGTAGAGGGGCTGGAAGTCCCGCTGCCCGTTCCTTTGGGGTTCCACTTCCCACGGGGCTGCCTGAAGTGGGGTTCACAGCAGCTTAGCCCTGGGGGGCAGTTGGGGGACAGTGGGCAACCGGACCAGCTCCCCCACCCCAGCGCTGCCTGGCCAGGGACCAGGCTGTCGACAGCGAATGCAACTGCAAAAACACATCCCAAGAGCGATTCCAGCTGCGCTGCCCGGAGCCCGAAACGGTTAACAGGCAGCCGGTCCGAGCTGGTCCTCCCACCAGCATGAGATCACCGCTACCACCGCCAATCCTCGCTCCCTCTGGCAGCAAAAGAGCCGGGACGCAAAGCTGGGAGCAGAGCAGCGGCAGCTGAGATCCAGGTCTGTCTGTGCTGAGGCATCCCGAGCCGCCGGACAAAGCCAACCATGTAGGATCCAGCCTTTTCCCTTCTCCACCAGCTCGGCAGCAGCTCGTGGCGGGGCAGTGACCTGTGCCCACCGCAGCCGCGCTTTGCGGGGTTTCTCACCAACATGATGGGCTGCAAGTCCAACTCACTCACCTGCCTGCAGGGGGGAAAGCCAGGGCTGCCGCTGGCCACGGCCACCGACTCCACGGCGACGCTCAACAAGCTGGCCCTGGCCACGGGCGGGACTGAGAAATCCTGGTACCGCTGCATCTTCCCCTTCGGCATCGTCTCCGTGGTCATCGGCGTGGCAGCGACCTGCATCACCTTCACCATCAATGGGCCACAAATGGACATCGCTAAGGTGGTCTCGGTGGCCACCTTGATCTTCGGGGTGGGCCTGCTGGTGGCCGCCTACGTGTGCTGGCGGGCCAAGCGGGAGAGGCAGCGCAAGAGGCAGCGCCAGGAGCCCGTGTCCGTAGAGCAGGGAGCGCTATGACCCGGGCTGGGCGCAGAGGGGCAGCTCCTCCCGGAGCTCCTTCTCACGCCGCCCCCGGCGCCCCAGGGTAGAGGGGTGACAGCCTCAGCTTTGTCGCACCCGAGGAGGTCTGGACCCTGCCCGAGGTCAGTTTTGCCGTCATCGCCCACCCCGCCGAGCCACGCCGCTGCCACTGCCCGGCCATCCCCGTTCCCGTCACGGGGTGGGGGCAGAAGGATCCCTTCCACCTGCCCGGGACCAGCATGGAAAGACCCTGGAGAGTGGCCCAAGGAGCGTGTCACCCGTGCAGGGCCCTCTGCCTGTCCCTGTTGTCACCACCCCGCAGCCGGCAGCCACCGGGAGCCCGCGGCGCTGCTCTGTACCGGGGATGCTGAGACAGCCCGGCCACCCCTGCTCGGCTCCAGGAGAATCCAGTGTCACTCCTGCCAGTTGTGCATTTTCCCTGTTGTGAGGACCCTCACGGCTCAGGACAAAAGGAGTTTCAAAAGAAACTCGCTGGGTGCCGGGAGAGATGCGGGGCAGGCTCGGGGCAGGGAACGCCGGGACGCGAGCGTGGCTACCGTGGCACGTGAGCCCCGGGAACGGCGTGGGTGACAAGGGGCGGTGGGGAGCGGTGCTGGCTGGGGGGACGTGGGGAGCAAAGGGGCTTGGGCTGGGTGGCCCCGCGGGCAGCGGCGTTGGGTGTTTGCCCTTCGCGGTGCAGCGCAACGTGGCAAGCGGGGGAGGAAACCAGGCTCTCTCTGTCACCGTGCGGGTGAGCCAGCTTGGTGGGGTGGGGGGAGGTCCCCGCCGCAGGGGCATCCGTCTGCCGGCGGTGCCCAAGGGTGAAGGGGATCGTGCTGGGATCTCCCAGCAGCATCCCCAGCTGTGGGAGTCTGAAAACAATTCTGTTGTGGAAAAGGAGCTGGAGTTGCGTTAAGAATGAGCAAATACATTTTTATCACGTTTTTGGAAATGAAGTGCCTGCTCCCATTCTTTGAATTTAGCTTTGAGCTCTCTACCCTAAAAAAATAAACTTGAGAGTCCGGCACAGGGGTCCTTCCCTGGGGGCTCTCGGGGCAGCACATCTGCTCTGTGCCTGGTCATGGAGGCTGCAACAGAGCCAGGCTGCTCCCCTGCCCCAGTCAACCCCAAAAACCAGAGGGACATCCCAAAACCAGCCCTCCTGCAGGCTCCCGTGTGACTGTTGGCCCTACCAGGAGCTACAGAGAGCAGCAGCCGCACTCCTGGCTGCTCAGCAGCTGGAGGCTGCTCCATGCACAGCAGAAGAGGGGCAATAAACCCAAAAGCTGGGGCACCCAGGATCTGGGGGTCCAGAACCCTCCCGAGAATGCCATGCCCTGTGCCCCCCTCCCTCCCAGCAGCTCTGCCCCTCCCGTTCTGCCCCCATAATGAAATCGTGATCCCCATCCAGGAGAAAGCCCTGGGAGCTGCCATGTATTGCAGTGTGTATGGCCCAGAGCTGCTGTGCTGAGATACTGGGACCTGGGGTCCGGGTCCTGGTCCTGCTAAATAAAGTTCAACTCCCACTTCAGCCTCAGTTCTGACTGAAGCTTTCCTTCCACAAGTGCTTGGAGCCAGGCAGTGTTCCAGAGGCCAACCCAGCTCAGCAGTGGGCGAGGAGCTCAGCAGGTGTCATGCCTTGGCTGCTCTTTGTAAGCCTGACCCCTGCTCCGGGGGGGGTCCTGCAGCTGACATCCATGGTTTCAGCCCATCTCAGGGTCAGTGAAGCAGTGGTTTCCATCATGTGCTCAGCAAAGCACTCGGTTATTGAGAGTCTGATTGACTGGCTGACTTTTGTTATTACCACATCTTATTATTTCCTTCTTCTTGCCATAAGGCTTTCAGCAAACAGCCTGCAAATCCCTCTGCTCTCACCTTGCTCACCCCATCACCTGAAGCTGCCAGCTGGGCCATAGGCCCTGCTCCTAACTCCTAATTCCGCCCCAACTGAGCTCGCTTTAGAAGTGCTCAGCCCTTCTCCCCTGTGCTGCGAGGCAAGCCCTGTCTGAACAGGACACAGGGATGAGTTGTCCAGGTGTGCCCAAGGAAAGCCTTGCCAGCCAGCCCTGACTGCTGGCATCAGGGCCCGGTACATCCCACCCTTCTTGATCCTGAACTCCGGTTCCCCAGGGCTGAATCACCTGTCTCCTCCTGATCCCAGAGAGCTCAGGACAGCTCTTGGCAGGGCTGTGTTTCCCTGGCAAGATGAAGCCCATTCCTGGATGAGCCAAAACTGCCCAGCCCTGGGCCACAAACCCCTCTGTGGGCTGATATTTTATCTTGTTTCCGTTCAAAGCATTACTGGGTTTGATCTCTGCAGTAAGATGCACACACACAAAATCCCTCCTGCTGTCTGCAAGGTATTTATTTACATGGATGGACTCCAACGAGATCTGCTGTGGGATTGTGGCTGTTGCACTCACTGATTGAAGGGCAAGTCCTGGAGAAATTCATCTCCTTAAAGAGCACTGAGTGGGGTTTTTTTTTTGGCTGAGGGATACATGGCCAGGAAAGTTACACCCTGTTTGGCAAAGAAACTGGAAAGAAGAAGATAAAAGGACCTGCATGGCCAGTCCTCACCCACAGAGCACCCAGGGGGTCAAAATTTGCCACCCTGCTGGCACCACCCCATGTTTCTCGTCCTCAGGCAATGTAAAGGATGGATGGCCACTCCTTGCTGGCAGACAATGCTGTCTCACTCTCATCCTCAAATCCCCACTGGTGGCCTTGTAGATTTGTGGGATCTTCCTGGCCATAATATCATCCCACTCCCTGTGCAAGCTGGGGATGCTCTGGAGGGCACCCCACCTGGACATCCCACCTATACAGCCCACCTGGGCATCCCACCTATACAGCCCACCTGGGCATCTCATCCGTGCATCCCAGGGCACATCACCAGGCAGTTTCATGGGGTGCAGCGCCTGGCAGCCACCCTCTGCTCCAGATGCCTCAGCCCAGGGCAGAGCACAAGGCGGGGTCTCCTGCCCGCGCACCGTTGCTGGGAGCAGTTGCCTCACTTGGATGCTTTGTTGTCCAAACCCAGCAGCTGAGGTGTCGGTGCAGGAGGTTTTGTGCACAGGTGCAGCACAGCCAGCCAAGTCCATCTGTCCCCAGGATCTGGGACTGCCCTGGGAAGGCAGCACTGCAACTGTCTTATCACAATCTGGGGCTGAGACACTCCTACCTTTTCTAGGTGAACAGAACAAAAAAATCAATAAACCTGTAAAGCTCACTTGAATGTCATTCTTCATCTGCTTTGATTCCAACCCTTGGGTGCCCAGGGAGCCACAGCCTGGCCTGGTCAGGCCACCCCCAAACTTGCTGGAGACTTGTCATAGACTCCTAGACTGTCCTGAGCTGGAAAGGCCCCACAAGGACTATCCAGTCCAGCTCCTGTCCCTGCACAGGACAACTCCAACACTCACACTGTGGGGCTGAGGGCCTTGACCAAATGCTTCTGGAATACTGTCAGGCTGTGACTGCTTCCCTGGGGAGCTGTTCCAGTGCTCCACCACCCTCTGGGGGAAGAACCTTCTCCTCATGTCCAACCTAACCCTCCCCTGGCACATCTTCCTGCCATTCCCTCGGGTCCTGTCCTTGGTCATCAGAGAGAAGAGCTCAGCCCCTGCTCCTCCTTCTCCCCGTGTGAGGAAGCTGCAGAGCACGATGAGAGCTCCCCTCAGTCTCCTCTTCTCCAGGCTGAACAGACCCAGGAACTTCAGCTGCTCCTCACATGGCTTCCCCTCAGACCAGACCTCCACTCCGTGGCAGCATTCTCTGGACAGAAAGGACAGTTCAAATATTTGTCAAGGCTCTTGCTTCCCAAAGTCCTGCCCCTTGTGTTGCACCAACACCCCTGTTAGAGGTTGCTCTTCCAGGAATATTCCATTATTGCGAGAATCCTGAACTTTCCTCCAGCAGAGCCTCCCCAGGGCTTTCTCCATAACAATAATTCATCCCCTTTAAGGTGTTCTTCTCTCGTGACAGTGATGTGGCCTCTTTCTGCCAGATTCACCCAACCCCGCTGCCAACGCTGAGGAGGCTTTAAAGGAAAAGCAGAGGTTTTGTTGCATGAAAGGAAGGGTTAAAAATCACTGCTATCATATGGGGAACAGCTACAAAGGAGAAACTTAAAGATAAAAATATTCATCCTTAAAATAAATGTGACATTATCTTTTTCTCTGGGCTGGCACGTGGCTGCTCCCACTGCCGGGGTTCGGCTGCACGAGGTGGAGGTGGAGCTCCTGGGCAAGACTGGGCTCCCAGCTCCAGGCTCCTGGGATGGTGGCAATTCCTAGGTCCCATGCCATTTTGCAGAGCCTGAGCACTCAAGCCCTTCAGAGGCTCCGTGATGGAGGGACAGGCAGAGGAGGACCCTTTTTCCTGGCAGCCACTGGACCTGAGTGCATCCGTGGGGGGGGGGAACGAAGCCGTAACCACATCACCTTGCCCAAAGGCCAGGTGCCTGCAGGTTTCCCTGTGACAGGGCCACCTCCTGCCTCCGTGGGACACCTGGGTGCTGAGGTGGGTGCGTTGATGCCACTCGTTTACCCTCGCCGTGGAGAGAGGACCCTGCAGCTCTGCCCACTCCGTTCTCCCTCGGCATGGCCGGCACAGCAGGGAAGGACCTGGCCAGATGCCTCCCAGAGGGACAAGAGCTGGGGTTGGGATGGGCATCAGAGGCCCCCACACGTGCCCTGGGCTGCCGACACTCTGTGTCCCCTGCTCCCAGCAGGACTGCTGGGGCTCCCAGAGAGCGGAGGTGCTGGGGACCAGCTGTGGCCAGAGAAAGAGGTGACCCTGGCCTGTGCACGACCACTGCCCTTGGACACCCTAAAATAGCCTGGCTTCATAAACAAGCCCGTGCAGGTTTAAAAATACATTTATTTTTGCTGCTTCTCCAGGTGTCAGCTGGGTCTGGAGGTTCCCGGGCAGGAGAAGCAAAGCTGCTCTCCCAGCCAGCAGCAGAGGTCCAGGTGAGCCGTGGTCCAGCACAGCTCTCAGCCCGGCCCAACGTGCCAGCGAGGGTCCCTTATCCCAGCCTGAGATGTTCAACCCTGGCAACAACGACTGCAGCAAAAACAGCGCCCGGCACCGTGCCCTGCACTTTAAAAACACGTCCACGTGCACGGGGAGGTGCGGGAAGGGCCAAGCACGGCTCCTTGGCTCCAGTCCAAAGCTGCCAGCAAAATAATGAGTAACTCCTAGACAGCTGGGCTGAATTCACGGATAATAAACCAATTTATTTACTCCCTTTACTGTTATTTTTTTTGTGTGTGTGTGTGCAGGGACACAAATGGGAATTTTAACAGCTGTGAGTGGAAAGCTCTGTCTTTGCAGGACAAGGGGCTGCACAACAGGCACTGAGTCAACATGGAATCACAGAACCATAGAATGGTTTGGGTCAAGGGCATTGCCTGCTGGGGCTGTGCTGCTTTCTTCCCCTCCAAGGAGCAAGCGGGATAATAAATAACAAAAATTCTCCATTTCATAGAATCACAGAATGGTTTGGGTTGGAAGGGACCTCAATCCAACCTGGCCTTCAACACCTCCAGGGATGGGGCAGCCACCACTGCTCTGGGCGACCTGGGCCAGGGCCTCCCCACCCACACAGGAAAACATTTCTTCCCAAGATCTCATCTCAATCTCCCCTCTTTCAGCTGAAAACCCTTCCCCCTCATCCTATCCCTGCACTCCCTGATCAAAAGCCCCTCCCCAGCTTTCCTGGAGCCCTTTTCAGTCCTGGGAGGCTGCTCTAAGTTCTTCCCACAGCCTTCTCTTCTCCAGGCTGAACAATGCCAACTCTCCCAGTCTGTCCTCACATGGGAGGTGCTCCAGCCCTCGGATCATTTCCATTGCCTCCTCTGGACTCCCTCTAACAGACTTGTAGCAAGTTCTGCCAGTTCCCAGCACAAAACTCCGGGAACACTGGATGCTGGGTGCCCCAAACAGCGGTTAAAAGCAATGCAGGGTTTACCACTAGGACTTAAAAAATCCATTACAAAGGTTTTTGCTGGCAGGAAGGTCATTGGAGTGGTGCCTGGGGACTCACCTGCGGTCAGGCACTCGCTTTGCAAGCCCTGCCTGAAGATGCTCACACTGTGAAGGACACGGTAGTATTTTTTTTTCTCCTGGCAGAAATGAACTGAGGCACAGGAACCCAGGGAGTTGGTCACGTTTTTCGTGTGGTATTTGTCAGGGCTGAGACTTGAGATGCCTGGTCCATGCAGGTGGGGGCTGTGGATGCCTTTGGCCCTGTGCTGACGTGCCTGGGGTGCACTGAGCCGGGGCTGGCATCGCGCAGGTGATGGGCAGAGGGTTTGCGGTGCTCAGCACCTGCCAGGGACACAGCAGGGCCAGAGCCTGCCAGGTCACAGGCACCAGGGGCAAACCTCATCGTCCTTCAGTGCAGCTGCAGGAGACGCCAACCCCCACCACCCCAGGCACCCTCCGTCCCGCCGGCGCCGCAGGAGCAGATGGGCAGGAGCGCTGGTGTCACGCGTGCCAGCGGGGCCTCGCCAGGGACAGGTGGCTCCTTCTGGCAGGCTGGGATCCTGCGCTCGGAGGAGGATGGGGGGATCACTGCAAAGCCCTCTCTGCTGAGTGCGGGCAGTCTTGTGGCCAGTGGGATGCAAAGCCTGCAGGAAAGGCGTGAGCTCCCACACACAGCACTCTGTTCATTATAAAAAATCGCTATTTCCAGCTCAAGAATGAGACCCATGGGCTCCATCCCCTTTTATGAAGTCTCCCATGATTTTTCTGCCCATGTTGCCTTTTTTTTTTCCCATTTTACTGACCATACATCTGTCACCCACCATGCCCTGAGAGCCCTTTGAGACGAGGGAGAAGCTACCAAAGCTGCAAGTCCAGACAATGATGATTACATGAAAGCCCATCTAACAAATGGGAATGACCTACAGGAAAGCTGGGGAGGGGCTCTTGATCAGGGAGTGCAGGGATGGGATGAGGGGAATGCTTTTCAGCTGAAAGAGGGGAGATTGAGATGAGATCTCAGGAAGAAATGTTTTGCTCTGAGGGTGGGGAGGCCCTGGCCCAGGCTGCCCAGAGCAGTGGTGGCTGCCCCATCCCTGGAGGTGTTGAAGGCCAGGCTGGATGGGGCTTTGAGCCCCTGATCCAGTGGGAGGTGTCCCTGCCCACGGCAGAGGGGTGGAACCAGATGGGCTTCAAGATCCCTTCCAACCCAAACCATTCCATGATTCTAATGAAAGTTTTCCAGACTGTGCTATGCAAGGATAAAGCCACCAAGGGAGACTGAAAAGCACAGCACCTCAGACATCCAGCATGCAGCTAAACCATCTGTTGGACACCGACTTTTAATTTTAAGATCCCAATCTGGTGCCTTTTTTCCTCAAACTGAAAAAAACACTGGTGCCCAGCGGGCAGCGCTGAGGAGAAAGCCTTCCCAATCACACAGTGGGAGGAAGAGGATGCTCCAATATGGGATGGCTGAGATGCAGCAGGACAAGAAACCCAGGTGTTCCCCACTGCCTTCTCCATGTGATCACAGGGTTCTGCCCTGTGCTGCACTCGGGCTGGAATGCAGCATTCCTGATGCTGTGCACGTGCAGCACATGGAGGCAGAAGAACATGGCAAAAGGTTATCATTCTCTCCCATCGATTCTGTGAAAATCAGGTACAAACCAGCATTATGTCATGAAATGCATAAAAAAAGGTTATAAATACCATGACATTATCGAGGTGAAATGCCAGAGACCATTACAGCTTCCTGGCTTTCTGCAGGAGTGGAATCAGTTTCCATTAGAGCCACAGATGGCCACGGTGCCTCCGTCCCATTGCACTTACAGGGAGCTCTTCCTGCACTCTCAGCTACCAGGATGGAGTAAAAACCTCCCTTTTGTATTTAAAAGAACTGGTACATTAGTTCAAAAATTTGACCTGTCCTCTCTGCTTTGTCCTCCAAGCTCTGCTGTGTTATAAACCCAAGGCTGTTTAATGGGAGCCAGCCTGGAAGCCGTCGGGAAGGTATGTTTGGTAGACAATGAGGGTGCTCCGGAATTCAGTAGCACCCATTAGCAAGGAATAAGTTTTTCTAGGACTTTCTGCTGCGGGGATCCCTCGGGAAAAGCTGCTGCTCAGTAGGACTGTAAGGGAAGCAGGGGGGTCCTCTGGGAACGCGGCTGTGAGAGCCGCGCGGGCAGGAGGCAGCACGGCGGAGGTGGGAAACACAAGTTGTTTTCAGGCTCCTGAGAGGAGATAATAACTGGGGAGTCAGGAAAAACAGTGAGAACTGGAAAAAAAAAGAGACGAGCAGTTTTGTTTTAGCCTGGAGCGGTGTTTGCTGATGCTGCCAGGGCTGCAGAGCTCTCACCAGCATTTCAGTGAGCACATGTCCTCCGAGCGAGGTCAAGGCAGCAACACTGCTTCTAAAACACTGCTTTGGCAGGACTTGTTTAAACTACTCCTTTAAAAGAGCTTCTCACATGATACTCGAATTTCTTTGGTCTCCATCCTGCAGCATCACACTTAGGAATACCCAAATACTGTGCCACCTGGGACCAGTTTGTCCTTTGCTGCTGAGGGGTCATGGAGGCACTGGAAGGTGTCTGGTGACAGATGCTGTCCCAGCCGGACACCAGCGATGCCCCACGGTGCCTCCTCCAGCCCTGCCCCTGCACCATCCTCACCACTTCTTGCACCCAACACTTCCACCAGGCAAAACCGCTGCAGATTTCCACACTGGATCTCTCTGCAATGACACTTCCAGGGCTTTATCTTGTCCTTGCTCTGTTCACAGCATGACTACTGCTCTGCTTGGAGCCATCTGTCCTGAGATGGTTCCTTGAGGAGCTGCTTCACAGCAACCCTGCAGGCTGGCTCAGCACTCCGGTTCTGCACGGGGTGCTCACTGATGGAGATGTTTGCCCTGGTTTTCATTACACAGAGCTGTCAGGGTTCCTCTTCACTCAGCGGGCACTTTCGAGGAAGAAAAGCATAAACCCCATCAGAGCCCAACAAAAGTCACCTCAGTGAGTGGCACCCTGGCTCCTGCTCGTGCCGTACAGGTCATTTCTTGCTGCCTGGTTTTGCTCTTCCTTACCTTCTGTTTGCAGCATCTGTTCTGCTGGGCTTCAAAAAGAGCCCCATAAAGGCCAGGTGGGCAAAGCTTGCAGGCTGGAGGCAGTGGCTCCTCGTGGTGCCACAGTTTGGGAAAGGGCTCCCATGGGATTTATTTTAAGCGTGTGTTCAAGCCCATACGCTGAAACGTTTTGCCTGAGCTAAGAATGGATCTGAAGCTGCCGAGTTTTACACATTTGTAAGTGATTCCCTGAATCACACCTGAACTGGGTTAGTTCACAACCTGCTCCACCCAGGAGCAAGGCTCAGGTCCTGGTGGGATAAAGGAGATAAGAAATCTTGCAAACCTGTTCTTCCTAACTCAAAGTATTGACTTTTCAGCATTAAAACAATGCTCAAGGTTACCAAATCTTTCAGTTGAGATTTTGAGTTTGACTAAAAATTTGGGCGTACAGTAGGTGAACAAACACAAATGGTGGGCAATTCTGCAGCAGTAGCACCTCACATCACTGCTGGCCATGTGTCCTTCTTCTCCCAGAGAGCTGGGCTCTGGTGGGACTGTACCTGCCCGGATGCTTCACCCAAGCTCAGGTGCATCATGGCACGTGTGGTCCGACGGGGATGTAGACACCGTAGAGGAGATCAGAGGAATGAAGCACCCACAGCATAAACCTAAGAAGACCAGACTGGCATTTCTAAAATAACATTATTGCTTTTTTATGTGTTTTGGGTTTGATGGTTGTTTATGTCGTGGGGAGGCCAAGGTGGGAACAGAGAGCAGGGGAAAAACAACACACAGAGAAAAGCTGGGGAGCGGCAGCTCCTTCTCCTACGGGTGGGACACACAAAGCCAGGGCTACCAGGCACTTCTCACCAAAACCAAGGGCACCTGCAGGGAGAACCCTGCCAGTCTGGGCACTGCTCGGGTGGGTGGGTTTTCAAGGCATTTGACCAACCTGTAATAAAAACAAGCAAAGGCTCCACAGCAGCCTCATCCCTTACAGCATTGCCTCCACCCAACTCCCTTTGGCTTTTCTGCAGAGGGCATTTCTGGAGTTAGAAATGAAGCATGAAAATTGGTTTCTTGAGTTTGGTATTCAAATTTTTCTGAGCTGTGGGAGTCCTTAATGCATCAGCTGAGAGAAATGGCACATCATTACCACTGCATAAAATGGATGTCCAACTTATTAAAATATGAAAACAATTCCAGGCCAGGCCTGGATACCTGATGGGGGATGGCACTTTTTGGGAAGGAATGAGTCCAGAGGAGGCCATGGACATGATCCAAGGGCTGGAGCACCTCCCGTACAAGGACAGGCTGAGAGATGGGGTTGTTCAGCCCAGAGAAGAGAAGGCTCTGAGGAGACCTTAGAGCAGCCTCCCAGGACTGAAAGGGGCTCCCAGGAAAGCAGGGGAGGGGCTCTTGATCAGGGAGTGCAGGGATGAGGTGGAACGGTTTTCAGCTGAAAGAGGGGAGATTGAGATGAGATCTTAGGGAGAAATGTTTCCCTGTGACGGTGGGGAGGCCCTGGCCCAGGTTTCCCAGAGAAGTGGTGGCTGCCCCATCCCTGGAGATGTTCAGGGCCGGGCTGGATGGAACTTTGAGCCCCCTGATCCAGTGGGAGGTGTCCCTGCCCATGGCAGGGGGTTGAATCTGGATGGGATTTGAGGTCCCTTCCAACCCAAACCGTTCTGTGAATCTATGAAAGCCATTAAAAATAAACACTTTATTTTTGACCAGACAGTATCGAGATGGAAAGGGATCATGAGGAAGATTCATGAGCCTCCCTATCGTGCTCAGCCCCCCCCAGTGCCTGCAGTACAGTCAGCACAGAGCAGCTGCCAGGCTGCTCTGAACTAGGCTGGCTTGTGCTGACCTCCCAGCATCTCCTGGGGTGATGTGAAACCTGGGTGGAATGAGCAGGATTGGGACGGATGTGTTAGGCTGGAGATCTCTAAGGCAGCTGACACTGTCCCGTGGGGCTCCTCTCCCCAGGAGCTGTGGAAAACTTGTGGCAATACTGGGAGATGTGACCTGAGAGACAGAAAAGCAGTGACAGGTCCCACTTCAGAGGCTCCCCAAAGTGCAGAACGGGCACCCCCACTTTCTGCCTCGGGCTCTGTGCAGAGATTATGCCCATGGGTGCAGAGAACCTATGGTGGACCTGCCCCCTCCGCCCGTGTGCGCACGTTCATCTTTAGCCCTGGGGTGTGGTTGTGGCTCTCCCAGCTTCTGGAGCCAGCACAGAGAAGTTCTTAAACCAAACCAGCCACAAGACACCAGCACCAAGCACAGGAGATAAAATGCAGCCTCTGAGGATGTCTGGTAGGGATTCCTGATATTTTGAGATGTATTTAAAGCTCAAGACCTGGAGGCATGCTCAGGAGCTCTACCCTGTGCCGCTTGCTCTCCAAGTCTCCCCAGCCAACCAGCCTCCCCCTCTTCTTGTGATGACCTCAAGGCTTCCAGGGAAGTTTGCAGTCAGGAAGAAATAAAGTTTCAAAACTTGCTGTTGGCTGTGGCCATCCTGCAGCACCACTGCGCCACCCCCGCCTCAAGGCCAGATTTGTTCTGGTTTTGGTCTTCTGCTGAGCATCACCTGCAGTAACACGTGGCAGGGAGCGAGCGCAGCTGGATGTCAGGAGACACTTTCCATCATTTTTAGATTTTCTGCCTTCCAGCTTCACTGATCTTCCTTCTGCTCATTCATTAGGAGATGACAGAGCAGAGCAATCTTCTTCACAGCACTTCTCTTGTCTGTAGCTTTCTGCTGCCTCCTTTTCTTGAAGACATTTACAGCAGGAAAGTGTCTTTAGTGGCAGAATATACAGAATCACAGAACGGTTTGGGTTGGAAAGGACGTCGAAGTCCATCCAGTTCCAACCCCCTACCAGGGTCAGGGACACCTCCCACTGGATCAGGGGGCTCAAAGACCCATTCAACCTGGCCTTGAACACCTCCAGGGATGGGGCAGCCACCACTGCTCTGGGAAACCCAGGCCAGGGCCTCCCCACCCTGAGGTTTCTTCCCAAGATCTCTACTGGGTTCAGTTCTGGGCCCCTCACTACAAAAAGGACATTGAGGGTCTGGAGCTCATCCAGAGAAGGGAACGAGGCTGGGGAAGGGGCTGGAGAACAAGTGCTACGAGGAGAGACTGAGGGACCTGGGGTTGTTCAGCCTGGAGAAGAGGAGGCTGAGGGGAGACCTCATCACTGTCTACAACTGCCTGAAAGGAGGCTGTGGCAGAGCGAGTGTTGATCTCTTCTCTCAAGTGCCAGGTGATGGGACAAGGGGAAATGGCCATGAGTTGTGCCAGGGGAGGTTCAGACTGGATATTGGGAAGAATTTCTTTACTGTAAGGGTGTTCAGGCCCTGGCAGAGGCTGCCCAGGGAGGGGGTTGAGTCACCAGCCCTGGAGTGGTTTAAAAAACAGTCAGATGAGTTTTTAAGGGACATGGTTTAGCGGATGATGGGTGTGGTTTGACTCAATGATCTCCAAGGTCTCTTCCAACCGAAAAATTCTATGATTCTATGAAGATCTCGTCTCAATCTCTCCTTTTGCAGCTTCAAATCATTCCCCATCATCCTGTCCCTGCACTCCGTGATCAAGAGCCTCTCCCCAAGTTTCCTGTTGGCCCCTCTGATTTGTTGGAATCAGGTACATTGGGGTTTCTGAACATCTGTGTTTGAAGAGTTGCTCCATTGAGGCGGGGAAATGTCTGGAAAACCCAGACACGTTCACTGTGCACGGGCAGAGCAACTCCACAGCAGGACCAAGGGAAATGCTGCAATCTGAGCTCAAAAGGGGCCTTGTGATGAGGCTGTGACTGCAGATTGAGGAGAGGCACTTCCCCAAATTCACCAAAGCTGCAGAAAGGTGATCACAAGCAATCAAGTCAACCTGCATGAAATAGCTGGCAAATCTCAAGGAAGGTCCAGGCGCTGACTGCACGCACGCTGCCCTCCGCCGTGGCAGCCAACTGAGAGACACTAACGTCTGGCAGCTTGGCAGGGACCAAAACAGCAACAGGGTTAAAGCTCAGCTGTTGCTCTTTGCATTTCCAGCACCTTGCTTGGCTTAGGGATAGGCCCTTAAGGTGAGCCAAAAGATCTGTCTGCTCTTTCCCTAAGGATGCATTAATCCTAATATTAAGGGAAGAACCACTGAAAGGGTTAAGAAGAGACTGGATTCTCCATGCTATGAGCAAAAAGGAAAGGCTAAATTTATTATAAATGGAATAATAAAACACTGGGAGTGGAAGTATGTGAAAGAGGGACAGAGGAGGATGAAGCAATGAAGAGCCTTGGCCCTATAAAGAACAGATAAAAATAGGGCAAAGAACTGCCATCAATCTGAGGGCTGTTTTCAAAACATCACATCTAAAAAGCCTTGGACTGACATTTAGGGGGAGAGAGGGTGTTAAAGGGTGGCTCCCCCCAGCAGGCACCCTCAGGTTGTGAGCTGCCCGTGTGGCTGCAGCCCCAGAGCTGGGTTGGGTGGCGGAGCTGGGGCTGCTGCACAGGGACCCCTGGCTCGGGTACTTCACAGCCTCTGTCACTGCACGTGGTGACAGGAACTCTTATTGCTGCATCCAGACTGCTTCTGGCCACAGGGACCAGTTCAAAGCCTCTGAGTATGGAAAATGTACTCTAATGGGAACAGTTATAGAGTTTCTTACTCTCCTCTCTCTGGAGAACATCCCTGTACGCAGCCACAAGCCCATCCCATCGTCCTCAGATCTCTGCTCAAGCCTTGCTTCTCCTGCATCACCTTCAAGACAGCTGCTGCCCAGGACCCTGCCCTTGCTCTTTGTTGCTCCTTCTGTCCTTAGGCTGCACCTCGTGGTCAATTCTGAACGGATGGGACCATCATCCTGTCCCATGGCTGCATCACCCTGCAGCTCCTAGTTGATAGATCAGTAGCATTTATTTTTAAGTACAATGGTCTACACCATCTCCTATGGGAATATCACCAGGAAGAGGTTGTCCGGTGTTGAAAATCCCTTTCTCCTTCAGCGCTCTCTCTGGGATTGTTTCCAGAGTCACTCCATAGGGGTAGAAGCTCCCTGGGGAGATTCTCTGGGATATTAACACTGTGCATCCTCTAAGCAGGACTCACTCTCCACAACAGGCACTGCAGAAGAGCAGAACAACCACATTTTGTGGGCACACAATGGAAATGACTGGTTCATATTCCACCAAAGAAGGTATCTCCAAGGTCATATCTGCTGTTCCAGGGGGGGAGCTTGGGCCTTGGCCAGTCAGCACCCCATGCAGAGAACGCAGCACCCACAGTCAGAGAAATTGTGTGTAGCAAAGGTGGAAACTTTGATATGAGGAAAAGGAGAGCTGAGAAGGACAAAGTGGTGGTAGAACGTGGATTTCCTCCATGAAAAGGTCAGAGGACTGTTCAGGAAGGAGACTAGAGAAGCCCAACGTGCCCATGAGTCCGGAGGAGCGCGTCCTTGAAAGGCTGAAGAGTGGCTCAGGGGTGACAGAGCTCCAGAGAGAGGGAGGAGCAAGCCAAAGTTCAAGGCAGAAATTTCAACTTTTAGAGTAGGGAGCTCCCAGAAAACAGCTGGAAGAGCCCACATGAGCCTTTTTGGGAGGCTGGCAGCGCTCAGGGAAGGCTGCGGCGTGATCACTGCTGCAGAACCTCAGGGGTCAGCAGTTTGGTCAAGCATTTGGTGTTCGTCCTTCAGCCAGAGCCACGCAGACCCACCTACAGATCTGAGCTGCCGAGGGAGGGATGGGTTTTTCCCTCCCCGCTGTGCACACACTGGCACGATCCCAGCTCTGCAGGGTCTGGGCTCCTTCTCATTTAATGGTATTTTCACCACGCCTCCTCTAATCTTTGGCCATTTAGCTCCTGATCCTTGGCCAGCAGACGGGAAGCTCCCCACCAGCTTTGTGTGTAGCCTTGTTGTTGTGCTGCTGGCGAATGCTGCCCTGAACCCTGCAGTGGGGGTGGGAAGTGGGGTGAAAAAACCCTCTCAAAACAAGCCAGGATTTTATTACAGCTCGTGTCACATTAGAGAGGCGAGAGCTGAGTCACTGCCAGGTACAGACAGTGACTGTGAGTCACCGGCATAACCCGGCTCAGCGATAAATCCACACCCAGGCCAGCGCTGCCCTGCAGAGCCAACGCTCCCTCGCTCGCTCCTGCAGATGCCCTCGCGGCTTCGGTGCCCGTCCTTGGAGCTGCCTTCAGCTCACAGCCTCGGGCCCCTCGCCCAGGAGATGCTGGGCACATCCCCTCTCTGGCTGCCCACACCACCCACACGCATAGGGCAGGATCACAGCCTTGCTCCAGGGCAGCGGGCAACGCTAGTTCCTCTGGATCCAGCTGCCTCTTGCAGAAACTGTGGAGTCCTGGTCTTCTTCTGCCTTCACTAAAATGGTTCTCAGGCACTGACAGAGGCTGCCCAGGGAGGTGGTGGAGTCCCAGTCCCTGGAGCGGTTTAAAAGATGGACAGAGGAGTTTCTCAGGGACATGATTTGGTGAATGGACAGGTACAATTGAACTCGATGATCTCAGAGGTCTTTTCCAACCAGATGATTCCGTGATTCTATGATTCTACCTGCAGCTGGGGGGTGCAGAGGACATGCAGCACTCAGTTGCCAGAGGAAAGGGCCTTCAAGGCTTTTGACACGCAGAAAACCACCACATGGCTCTATGGCACAACAAAGAGAGGAATTAGGGATCTGTGAAAGCATCAGAGACACAAGACTGGACTATGTGGCCGGCAGGTCAAAGGAGGGGCTTCTGCCCTTCTGCTCCACTCTGGTGAGACCCCACCTGGAGCCCTGCGTTCAGTGCTGGAGTCCTGAGGACAGGGAGGACATGGAGGAGGCCACAGACATGATCCAAGGGCTGGAGCACCTCCTGTATGAGGACAGGCTGAGAGAGTTGGAGTTGTTCAGCCTGGAGAAGAGAAGGCTGTGGGGAGACCTTAGAGCAGCCTCCCAGGACTGAAAGGGGCTCCAGAAAAGCTGGGGAGGGGCTTTTTAGCAGGACCTGTAGCAACAGGACAAGGGGGAATGATTTTAAATTAAAGAAGATTCAGACTACATAGAAGGAAGAATTCTTTTACACTGTGGGTGGTGAGGCCAGGTTGGATGGGACTCTGAGCAACCTGATGGAGTGGGAGATGTTCCTGCTCATTGCAGGGGGTTGTGCTGGATGGGGTTTAAGTATCCCTTCCCACTCAAACCATCCTATGGTTCTGTAATTTTGTGATTCTAAATCCATGCAGCAATGTAAACTGGCATCTGCTTTCCTCTAAAACTCCAAGGGCCTGAGCTCTGCTTCACATGAGAAAGCTTTTCTCTTCCTTGGTCCGTCACCCCAGCTGCAATCCGCTCCTCCTGCCTGCCTGACCAAAAGAGGCTGTGAGGACATGTGGTCCCTCAGCTTCAGAGCCAGCACCTTCCCACAGAATAAATGGAAATTGTTTTAGTTGAGAACTTGTTAAAACATCTGTTTCTCCTGTCTGCTTATGAATGCAGAACACACTGAGGCCAGCAGGTCTGCAAGGAGAGATCTGGCTGGGCTCGCATTACATCTTTCAGATTCTTCTTTTAATGTGTTGATTTTTAATCAGTGAAATCGAGCTCAGGGGAAAAATGTGCTTTCACTTGCATCCCAGGTGGACAACCAGGCCACCAGCATCCTGGCTTGGATCAGCCATGGGGTGGCAGCAGGAGCAGGGCAGGGATCGTCCCTCCTGCACTCGGCACCTCGAATCCTGGGTTCAGTTTTGGGCCCCTCACTGCAAGAAAGACCTTGAGGGGTTGGAGCGCATCTGGAGAAGGGGAATGGAGCTGGGGAAGTGCCTGGAGAACAGGGGTTGTGGGAGCAGCCGAGGGACCTGGGGCTGTTCAGCCTGAAGAAGAGGAGGTTGAGGGGAGACCTCATCACTCTCTGCAGCTCCCTGAATCAGAGAATTATAGAATTGTGGTTGAAAATGACCTTTGAGATCATCGAGTCCATCTATTCCTGTCCACTGCTGAACCAGATCCCTGAGCACCTCATCTGCCCATCTTTTAAACACCTCATCGATGGGCACTCCACCACCTCCCTGGGCAGCCTCTGCCAGGGCCTGAGAACCCTTTCCGTGAAGAAATTATCCTGATGTCTAATCTGAACCTGCCCTGGAGCAACTTGAGGACATTTCCTCTTGTTGTGTCACCTGTCACTTGGGAGAAGAGACCAACACCACCCTCTGCTAGAAACTCTTTTCAGGCAGTTGTAGACAGTGATGAGGTCTCCCCTCAGCCTCGTCCTCTCCAGGCTGAACAACCCCAGGTCCCTGAAAGGAGGCTGGAGTGAAATGGGTGCTTCTCCCAAGTAACAAGCCATAAGACAATAGGAAATGGCCTCAAGTTGCACCAGGGCAGGTTTAGTTTGAATATTAGGAAAGATTTCTTTACTGACAGAGTGGTGAAGCCCTGGCAGAGGCTGCCCAGGGCAGTGGTGGAGTTCCCAGCCCTGGAGGGGTTCTAAAATGTGTAGATGCAGCATTGGGGACGTGGTTTAGTGGGCGTGTTGGTGTTGTGTTGACAGTTGGACACTTGAGCTTCAAGGTCTTTTCCAACCTTAGCAATTCTATGATACTATGACCAGGTGCCCAGCTGTCCATGTGATGCTGCTGCAATGTGAGCAGTGGCCCAGGCACCCTCCCTGCTCAGCAGGAGCCTGTGCTCTGGTCAGCCTGGCACAGCCAGGGCACTGCAGAGGCACCGAAACAACCGGCCCTGGCTGCTTTGGGGTGGCCTCGCTGCAAAAGCACCCCCAGAGCACCTCCCTGCCCTGCAGAGCATCCCTGAGAGCCCACCCTGCGCTTCACAGACGTGCACCAAGACCCAGTGGAAATGGCTAAAAGGAGGGAGTCGTGCAGGCGACAGGGCCGTCACGAGGAGTCTCCTACGGGGATGATGGGTCAGATATGGGGTCTCCTTGCAGGTGGCCACTGACTGGTGCCAATTTGAGCTGATCTCAGACCATTTCCTAATGGCAAGTGTTCCCAGCTGCCCTCCTGGGGAGCTCAGTGCTGTCTGAGTGCATCCACACTGCCTGGACTCTGTTTTTAAGCATAATGGGGACCTTTCCCTCTAGCACTGCCTGTGCTGGTAACAAATGGATGCTCTTTTTTCTGCAGGGTGTCGCACTGCTGCCTCCTGAAAGCTTTCCTTTTACAAGAAGACTTTCAAAGATAAACCAGACATATGAAACAATAAACCTCTTGGAGAAAATAAAGGAATAGAAGGATAATTTAACACAGAGTTAATAAAGGCAATGAATAATCCACCAGATAGCTGGAGGACAGACTTGGCATGAAGCTATCACTTGAAATCTTTGCAGCCTCCTTTCCTAGCTCACCCTCTCTTAGCATCAACCCCTCCCTTGCCCTCGTCCTTCAGGGTGATGCTGCCTTTTCATCCAACATGCCCAGGCACTTCCCATTCTTCTGTGTGCAGAAATCACCCTGCTCAGTCCCAAAATACATCTGTGAACGTGGGAGGAGTACGGCAGCACGCGATAATTAACACTACATAACAGCTCAGGACCAGAAATGAAGGGTAAACTTGGTACTGGATTGAAAATAAGCTGGGGAGTGTAGGATGAACCAGCCAAGCTGGAACTCAGCCATGAGCTCCTGAGTCCCAGGCGCCCAAGCGATCTGGAACTGTGGCTTTGACCCCATTCTAGGTCCTGGTAGCGCCAGCCAACGCTGCACAGGCAACCACTCGACCTTGACTCAGTGTCTCTGACAGCAGCACCTTCTCAACATCTTCCTGTTTCCAGGAAAGCTTGGAAGGAGGCCCAGCCTGCCAGACGGCTTTTCAGAAACTGGGAAACCAATCACAGTTTGAGAAAAATCTTATTAGTGCCTCTGGGCAGACACGGCCCTTGCACACGCGTGAGTCACTCCTGGCAACCCAGGAACCCGTGCGCACCAGCGTGACGGGTGAGCTCCAGCTGCTGGGTTGGTGCCACACACAGCACTGACACGGCTTCACAGCTGGTCCAACACAGCTAAGATGTCAAACTTTGCAGCAGATACATCATGCTCCGAGCAGTCCTGGCTGGCATTGCAGAGCACTGCCTACTGAAGCCATGTGAGGTGGATACTTTTCTTCCTGGGAATAGTAAGTTGACTTATTCTTGCTCAGTAGGTGAGATGCTGTAGGGAAACGGGATATCAATAGCTGGTGGGACCCTTGCTGTAGACCATGACAGTGATCAGTGATGACACCACAAATGACTGCAGAAGAAGTAGTGGATGCTCCATCCCTGGAGGTGTACCAAGGCCAGGTTGGATGGGGCTTTGAGCACCCTGTTCCAGTGGGAGATGTCTCTGCCCACGGCAGGGGGGTTGAACTCGATGGGCTTTAAGTTCCCTCCTAAACCAAATGATTCCATCATTCTCTGATTTCATGATTCTGTGATTCTACCGTTCCATGACAAGGACCTCAGCTCAGTTCCTGGCTCGTGCTGGAGTGAGTCAGGTCGGGTGCAGGGCACAAGGGACATAGGGAGAATAAACCCCAAGAGCAGTTTGCTAATGGGAAGAGGCTGTCCTTCCATAGAAGAGCTACACCGGGGACAGCCAATGTGGGCAAGGTGCCAGACCTCCATGCACTTGGGGAGTGCAGTAACAGGACAAGAAGGAATAGTTTTCAGTATTGAAAGGGACTCCAGGAAAGCTGGGGAGGGGCTCTTGATCAGGGAGTGCAGGGACAGGATGAGGGGGAATTGTTTGAAGTTGCAAGAGGGGAGATTGAGATGAGATCTTAGGGAGAAATGTTTTGCTGTGAGGGTGGGGAGGCCCTGGCCCAGGTTGCCCAGAGAGGTGTACCAAGGCCAGGTTGGATGGGGCTTTGAGCCCCCTGATCCAGTGGGAGGTGTCCCTGCCCGTGGCAGGAGGATGGAACTGGGTGGGCTTTAAGGTCCCTTCTGACCTCAACTGTTCTATGAGTTTTTGTCATCATGAGCAGCATTTGCTGGTTGTCTTCCACCCTGCTGGGGTTTCACCTACCAGCAGCCCTGTACAGCAATGTCATGCAGCATGGGGAAATGTCATGAACCATGTCATGCAGCATGGGGAAAGCGCTTCTGATATTGAGCTCAGGTAGGTATCCAGGTGTGCTTTCCCTGTTCTAGGACACAGGGTTGGGAGCGAGGAGGGAGCTGCAGCTGCGACCTCCTCAATCCCTTTTGTTGGCATCCAGCCATGCCCACACAGCAGGGGTTCCAAGCACACGCTGAGAGCCCTGCCCGTGACTGACAGCTCTGCTCAGCAGCCTCAGCAGCACCAGCCACGCTCTTCTGTCCCCCAAAGATTTTTGTTCTGGCTGAAGCTGCCTCTCCCGCAGGGAGGGAAGGAGGTGCTGGCCACGAAAGCTTTGAGCTCATTAGCTGCCACTGCAACTGGTAATTAGGTTGATTTATGAACAAGCACAGTGGGAGTAGCCTTTCCTCGGCGGTACAGAGAAGGGAGGACTCCTGTCTCCCCTCTGGTGCAGGACTAAGGAGGGATATTGAGGATAAAAGAGCAGGTGGAACGCCAGCTCTGCTGGGGAGACCTCAGGCAGACACCAGAGCCTTCTGGCACATCTGGACTGGAGAGAAGGGCAAAATAAAGGGCTGGCTCTGGGCAGCTTCCAGGTCAGCACTGGGAGTGTAGGTGAGGAAGGAGGATGGTGCAGAGGTGGGACTTGCCTGGGGCCGGCTGGCCTGCACCTCATCTCCAGTATAGGCTGTCCTGTGTGGAGATTTACCCAGTGCTTTTGCTCCTAGCTCATAGTGCTATCAGTATAGAAAAAATTCAGTTGCAAAAGTTGACATGGTGTGTCCCAGCACAAGGACAAAGGGGCCCCAGCATCAAAACCTTGGCCCCCCTCCCTGCCCCTCCATCAGGCTGCCCTGTCCCACATGGCACCAGGCTGATGGGACACTGGCACGGGGTGTCCTGCAGCGTGGGCAGCAATGGGGGTTGGGCATGGGGCACTCAGCTCCTGTCTTCTAAAAGGCACTAAACATTCTCTGGGCTTCCCCAGATGGGACCAGATTCCAAAGCCCATCTTCTGCTTTCCCCAAACCTCGCAGGGGGGTCCAGACCCCAAACCTTATTTTTTCTCTCCAGGGAAGAAAGTCTAATCGGTTAAACTAAAACTGATTATCAGGAGCAAAACCAGAGAGTGGCAATCTGGCACTGGTCGATGGCTTTACTCCTCACCTCCACACATCTGTGGGGTTTGAGGCAGATGAGTGTCTCCTGCCCGCACTTCCAGCAAAACTTCTCTCCTGCTCATGCCAAAAGCTTGTGCCAAAAGTGTGGCTGGCACAGCAAAGACACGGTGCCATGGGAGCCCATCATGCAAGCACCACGTGTCTTCTCCTGTGACTCCATCCTGGTCCCCATAGGATGCTCCTGGCACAAGTTGTTCTTCTCCCTGCGCCGGGGAGAGAACAACAGGGGGGCCCTCGGCTGCGCAGCGATGTTACGGGGCTCCTGGAAAGCTGCTGCCGGAGGGCTGCGGCGGGAACACGGTGAGGAAATTGGGGAAGATGAGACTAATTCCTTTTTTTTTGTTGTGAAAGAGGTGTGAAGAAGAGAAAAGGAGATGTACTGGTAAATTACCATCAGGGCTGCTATAGTAACACAGCTTTAAAGATTGCCTAGTCAGCCTCCTTGGGGTTACAGAAATCTCTTCAGACTGTTCTGTAGTTTTCCACTTCCTCCTGGCACAGGCTGGGCAGGGCTGCCTGGCGCTTCCCGACCGTGCTGTGTCCCACAGCCCTGCCTCTGCTCCCACCACTGCCCTCACCCAGCCAGCGCAGGCAGAGCTGCCCACGGAGGCTGAGCAGGCACGAAAGGGGTGGTGGAGGAGTGGGCTGAGGCTCAGGGATGTTTGTTAACCTGTCTTGCTTTCAGTCTCCCCAAACAGATCCAGGGAAGTACATTTATTCACTTATTCCCTTCTCATTTCTACTGGCTCTGCTCACTTGATACCCTGTAGGGGATCAGCTAGGAAGATGCAATGGGGTTCAACAAGGCCAAGTGCTGAGTCCATGCAGGCTTGGGAAGAGCGGCTGGAAAGCAGGGAAGGACCTGGGGGTGCTGGTCAACAGCAGCTGAACGTGAGCCAGCAGTGGCCCAGGTGGCCAACAGCATCCTGGCTTGCATCAGAAACCACACGCCCAGCAGGAGCATGGAAGAGATCATCCCCCTGGACTCAGCACTGGTGAGGTCACACCTCAAATCCTGGGTTCAGTTTTGGGCCCCTCACACTAAGAAAGACATTAAAGGGTTGGAGCACATCCAGAGAAGGGAACAGAGCTGGGGAAGGGTCTGGAGAACAAGAGTTATGAGGAGTGGCTGAGGGACCTGGAGTTGTTTAGCCTGGAGAGGAGGAGGCTGAGAGGAGACCTCATCCTGTCTACAACTGCCTGAAAGGAGGCTGTGGTGAGGTGGGTGTTGGTCTCTTCTCCCAAGTGACAGGTGATGGCATGAGAGGAAATGGCCTCAAGTTGTGACAGGGAAGGATTAGATTGGTATTAAGAAAAGTTTCTTCTCTGAAGGGGTTCTCAGGCCCTGGCAGAGGCTGCCCAGAGAGGTGGTGGAGTCCCCATCCCTGAAGGGGTTTAAAAGCCAGGCAGATGAGGTGCTCAGGGCTCTGGTTCAGTAGTGGACAGGGACGGTTGGACTCAATGATCTCGAAGGCCTTTTCCAACCAAGTGATTCTATGGTTCTATAAGAGTGGGGCTGCAGAGAAGGCAGCAGCTCAAGCACAGCTTCCCAGTGCCACCCAGACCCGGTGGCAGCGCACAGCCCAGTCCCAGAGCACCCCATAGCCAGCGCCCTGCCTTGCCCTGGGCCCTGCCCAAGCCCCTTTGCCCCAACAGCTCCTGCTGCCCCCGGCCTGTGTGCAGACAGCATCCAAAGAACAGGCTGGGGCCGGCATGGAGCTGTGTGACACGTGAGCCAAAGGGGGAAGCTTCGCTTGTTGCAGCTGTGCGGATCCCTAGGAGCCATTTTCCATCCCTAAAGGGGACGATTTCCTTCCTCTTTTTAAAGGACAGCCCCAAACTTCTGAGCAGCAGTGCAGTGGCCCCAGTCTGAAGTACTATCAGATGCCTCAACTGAGACAACAAAAAGCACAGGAAAGAGCTTTTCCCTTCCAACCTCGATGAAGCTGCTCGAGGTTGCCTCTTATGCACAGATCATTTCTACCCTAAGCTGTTCTCCAGCCCCCATGGCAGGATGCTCTCCTCTGCCAACTCAAGAGCAAGCCTTGTTTTCAGGACAGTCAGGCTCTGGGGCAGAAGCGATCCTTAAGCGTCTTTGCTGCATAAACAGGATTTAACAGGATTTCTGACTCCAGAGACTACTTGTGAGCCCCCAGCCTCTCCCAGCACTCTCGCATTTCATTCCTCTCAACATCAGCTTAATATACGTGGAGGCGTCTGAGTTTTATGTCTTTGTTTCTGAGAGATTCACTGGGATGGAGAAATGCAAATGTTTAATTTCTGCAGGAGGGAGAATGTGTTAACAACTAAATCCCACGAAGGGACCCAGGATAATTTAGCCAAAACAAAAGACTGGTGTGAATTCTACCATGAAAAATTTGAGCTCAGTAGGTGTGCTGGCCTGCAGCTCCAAGCACTTAAAAGTTTTTGGTTCTACCCTGTAAATCCATAGCAATAATCAGTGTTATTTTTTATTAAAACAGCACCTAAGGTGCAATTTTATTTCAGATGAGGCAGATGTTGTCCCTGTGCCAAAGAGCTGAAGATCTTCTAGATGAGCCACAATACATGAAAACAAGCACAAGTGAAGTAAGGTTTGGCTCACAGCAAACGAGGCCACGTGGTCTCTCAGGAGCAAGAACACACTGACACTCGTTATCGCCTGGCCCTACGTGCACGTGCAGCCCCCAGCAGCTCCCAGCATCAGCACAGCCTGTTCCCAGCACCCTGTCGAGTCCATCCGGCAAGCGGGCAGAGCAGGGCCCGGAGAAGATGGGCTGGTGGTTTGACTGGATGGTCACAGAAACAGAATCACAGAATGGTTTGGGTTTGAGGGAACCTCAAAGCCCATCCAGTTCCACTCCCTGCCATGGGCAGGGACACGTCCCACTGGATCAGGGTACTCAAAGCCCCATCCCTCGGATACTTCCAGGGATGGGACAGCCACAACTTCCCAGGGCAGCCAAGCCACAGCTTCTCTGGGCAACATGGGCCAGGGCCTCATCACCCTCATTGTGAAGAATTTCTTCCTAACGTCCAATCTAAATCTTCTCCCTTCCAATTTAAAGCTGTTCCCTCTCATCCTATCACTCCAGGCCCTTGGAAAAGTCCCTCCACAGCTTTTCTGTAGCCCCTTCAGGTACTGGAAGGCTGCTCGAAGATTTCCCCAAAGCCTTCTCTTCTCCAGGATGAACAATCCCAACTCTCTCAGCCTGGCCTCATAGCAGAGGTTCTCCAGACCTTTGACCATCTTCGTAGCCTCCTCTCCACTCATTCCAACAGGTGATTGAATGATCTTAGAGGTTTTTTCCAACCTTAATCATTCTACAAGTCTACGTTTCTAGGATGTGATTTGCCCACAGTCACTCCACACACCAAGAGACACAAGGATTAGCAGATGCATCCCACATGTCTCACTCACCCCTTCCCTTGGCCGTGCTCATAGCCGTGGAGCCATCGGCTCTTTGGAGCCAGGTCCAACCCTCTGTGGTGATGGGCTGGGGGCAGAATCCCTCCTGCCCTCTCTAATAATGTCTAAAAAGCTTAGCTGTAAGGATGTGGTAAGAGTAATTGAACACCCATGCAGTGGCTGCTATTCAGTTTGCTTCCGTCGTGCCTCTGGCGCAGGAGGAATTCCCGCAGCCATCAGTGGGGCCATTTATCGGAGTGGGCGTTGTGCCAGTCAGGGTAAATGTCAAACCCTCGTTAGCTGAGAAGCTCTTGTAAGCATCAGCAAAGAAGCCAAAGGCTCAAGAAACTGTTTGCTTCTTGTTAAAAGATCAAGAAAAGCACGGAGGTGTTATTTAAAAGTGGGTGTGCTGGCACTAAGTGCCCACCTGCAGCAGGTGCCTGCTGGCAACTGGGCTCCGAGCACAGTGTGGGATTGCACACTCAGGATAGAGAACAGATCTGCTGTGTTTGAAGCCTGGGAAAGTAAGGAGCCCTAAAACCAGGAGGGCTCCACCCACTGCACTCCCGGGCGCTGGAGCTGTGTCTGTGACCCACCAAAGGTGGGTCTGCTGAGCCTTTCATCAGGTGTCCATCAGACCCAGCTGGTTCAGGGTGGCTCATGCACAGCAAGCAAAGGGCTGGCCAGGCACTGCAGGACCTTGCAGCCCACTGAAGGAGCACTGGATCAAGATAATTTTCTCTCCTAGCAGTGTTTTATTAACATTTGCAGCCTCGTTTCATCCACCCCAACACTGTGTCATCACCAGGGTGCACGATTTCAGGGAGCAGAGAGCAGAGAGCAGGTACATTCCGTGACGTGGGAAGAAAAGAGAACAGGACAGGGCTGTTTGTCCATGGGATAACACAAGTCCAGGTTCCTGCAGGGAGCTAACGTCAGAGTCTGATGAAGGTTGCCTGGGGTCAGCCACACAAGCTTCCCACGAGCTGATTCTCATGTCCCTGTCTGCAGAAATGTTTCCGAGAAGGACACCACCAGGTGATGGCTGAAAATTTGCTCCAGCAGGGGAAGGCAAGTCCGGAGCCACCACTGCACTTGGAGCCCAGGCAAGGACCTTGAGACCTGCTGTAAAACTTATGGATCTATGGAAGCTGTGTTGGAGCCCAAGAGGCTCCCTGGCAGCTGTAGGGCACCTTATGCATTTTAGATGAGGAGGGAACATCCCTGGCTCCAACGTGTCATTTGTTTACTCTCTTCTCCAGGTCCAACCATCTCCAGGAGCACAACCATCTTCAGGATTGCGACCAGTGCCTACAGAATGGGCAAAGCTGTAAGCAGACACTTGCTGATGGAGATGAGGGATTGCAGGACACACCACAGACCCTGTTCCTCTGCTCTGTAATTTTCTTCCTTTCTTCTTCAAGCAGAGGAGGTTCCCTGCCTTCTGCCTTAACCACAGGCATAAATCTCAGCTGTGACCAGACCTGAACTCCCAGCAGCCACAAGCTCCGTTGTACAGCAAAACACCATCACTCAGGGAGGCAGCAAATGCCCTCAGAATTTTGTGTGACTGAAGAGATTGCTTTTCTCAATGGAGCCCTGGGATCAAGAGGAAGCAGCTCTCCCAGGCTGCCGCTCCTCGGAGCACTGGCCACGAGCAGCACGGACACGCCATGGAAAGAGGACCTTGTCATCTTCTGAAAACCATATGTTTTTCCTTTTGTGTTTTAATGAAAGTATGCAGTGCCCAGAAGGTTCCTCTGTTTCTATTACGAAATCTTCCGGAGTTCACCAGGATGTGGCTGTTATTCACTGGTTTGCAGGCTTGTGAGCCGAAGGGTACGTTTTTATTAACGTCTTCTCAGATGAAAGCACTCAGCCTTGGCGTTTCAGGCATATTTACATTCAGTGCTAGACTTTCAGGGATGTTCCTCTTGACATTTCACTTGGTTTGCCTCTGAGAACAGGAATCTTCCCATCCTGTTGCCTAAGCATTGTGCAATTTCCAAGCAAAAAACATATGAAAACCAGCCTTTGGCTAAGAGAGAGATCTGAGGACCTGATGTGGAAGCGTTGCTCTCTAAGAAACCAGGCTGCTGTTCCCTGACAGCTCATGAAGGGTACAACTTCTCCATGATTGTAAGGAAGTAACTATAAGACACTTCCCTGTTGGAGGCAAAAAATGGCTTTAAGACAGATGCTTTGCCTTCAGGATTGGACATCTGGAACTGGTTCCTGTTTTTGCTCTTGGTCCCACGTGACTTATCCAAAGCCTTCGCTTCTCATCCTGAGCTCCCCCGCTGAAACTCTATATAGAGTTCCAGAGCAGGGACTGCAGTGCCTTCTGTCAGAAGATGATGATTGAAAGCACAGCCCTTGGGTGCTGTGATAAGGTGTCACAATGACTCAGGGACAGCGGAAGCCGTGGCAGCTGGCACAGTGCCCGGGCTGCCTTTGAAGTGCATCGTCTCCTGCGTCTCCCAACCTGCGCCTTCCGGTGCGACAGGAGAGACACAGAGCAACCTTTTGTAGCACAACCCTCACTTGCAATTTGTAAAGCTTTTCAGTGGGCTGGGAAAGGCTGAAAATAGCTCTCTAAAAGCTTTCCCTCACTCCTTTATCACTCTTCCCTGTTGTGCTCTGCAGATGGAATAAGGCCAGGCCAGTGGTGTTTCTTTCCTGAGTGTGTCTTGCAGGATGTCACCAGCTTCAGAGGAGTTCAGTATCAGGAGACACTGGATCCACGGGTCCTTTCTTCATCTGAGGTCTGGCAGATGGAATCAGAGACAGCTTCCTCCGGGAGAGGGGAGGGATGGGGCTGCACACATGCTTCATCCCACTGTGGCCTTGCAGCAACTCTGCCTCATACCTCTTGTCTGGAGGCTGCCGTCCTCTGTTGCACTCTAATCTCCCATCCAAATTAAAACAATTAATCTTCAATTCTTCAGGTTGCAGAGACAAAAAGCTTTAACTCTGGCATGGAGTGTAAATAGATCCATCAGCACCTGTCTCCAGGCTGCCTGTCTGATGTGCCAGCAGAGCAAGAACGGATGCTGGGATGAGGGACTGACCCGAGCGCCCATCCATTCCCCTGAGCCTCCGTGGCCAAAGCACAGAAAGGAGGAGAGGGGGGTGAGTTCTGACGGCTGTGTTACTCTCTCACATGGCACCTGGACCTTGCTGAGGAAAAGCTAAGCCCACACCTGTCACAGCAGTTGCAGTATTTATCTTCACCTTGACTCCCTCAGTGTCACGATTCTTCTCTTGTTTTTCACTCTTGCTTGCGAAAAAGATGTCAAGTTGATTTTTAATGCAGCCTCGAGAATGTTTATTGTGCCATCATTGTAATATCCCTGAAAATCTGGGTGGAGTTCACAGTCCTGAGGGATATGGGTCAGGCAAAGAGTAAAATCCAGAACACAGATTTTAGGAAAGCAAAATTTTCCCTGTTCAAGGTGTTGGTCAATAGGAACCCCTGGGAAACTGCCTGTGGGGACAAGGGAGCCGAATGGAGGTGACAGAGCTTTGAGGACGCTTTCCATAGAGCCAAGAGCTCTCAGTCCCTGTGTGTAAGAAATCAGGAAAGGGAGACAAGAGACATGGCTGAGTCAAACCAAAGGGCAAGAAGGAGATGCACAGGCGGTGGAAGCAGGGTCAGGGATCCTGGGAAGAGTACACGACACCGCCTTGTTGTGTGGGAACAGTGTCAGGAAAGTCAAGGTGCAGCTGGAGCTGAACTTGGCAAGGGATAAAAGGAATAACAACGGCTTTTACAAGTAGGTCAGCCAGAAAGGGAAGGTCAATGAATGTGCACCCCCTGATGAACACGACTGGCAACAACGGACAAGGAGACAGCTGAGGTACTCAACAAATATTTTGCCTCAGTCTTCACTGGCAGCCTCTCTTCCCTCACCTCTCGAGTGGAGGGACCACAAGGCAAGGACTGGGGAAGAAAAGTCTCTCCCACTATGAGAAACAATCAGGTTTGTGACCATCCGAGGAACCTGAACACACATAAGTCTATGGGCCCTGACGAGACGCAACCCAGATTCCTGAGGGAATTGGCTGCTGTAGATGCCCAGCCACTCTCCATGAGATCTGAAGTCATGGCAGTCAGGGGAAATCCCTAGTGACTGGAAAAAGGGAAACGTTGCACGCATTTTTTTAAAAGGGTAGAAAAGATCCTTAAAAGTACCGACCCGTCAGCCTCACCAGAGGACCCTGGGAACTGCCGACCTGTCAGCCTCACCACCGTACCACGGGAGATCACGGAACAGATCCTCCTAGAAGCCATGCTAAGGCACATGGAGGACAAGGAGGTGATCCAAGACTGCCAGCACGGCTTCACCAAGGGCAAGTCCTGCCTGATCAACCCAGTGGCCTTCTATAATGGTGTGACTCTATCAGTGGACAAGGAAAGGGCTGCGGATGTCGTCTCTCTGGACTCTGTAAGGTCTTTGACACTGTCCCAAACAACTTCTTTCTCTCTAAACTTTGATGGGGAGACTGTTCAGTGGATGAGGAATTGGTTGGATGGTTGCATCCAGTGGGTAGTGGTCAACGGCTCAATGTCCTGACAGAGACTGGTGACAAGTGTTTTCCCTCAGGGGCCCTTACTGGGACCAGTACTGTCTAATGTCTTCGTCAGGGATAGGGTAAGAGAGGGGTTGATTGCACCCTCAGCAAGTCTGCAGATGACACCAAGCTGAGCGAGGCAGATGACACACCTGAGGGGCAGGATGACATCCAGAGGGACCTGGACAAGCTGAAGAAGTGGGACCATGTGAACCTCTTGAGTTCACCAAGGCCAAGTGTAATCCTGTCCCTGGGCTGGGACAGCTCCTGGCATCCCCACAGGCTGGGGGATGAAGGGATGGAAAGCAGCCCTGTTGAGAAGGACTTAGGGGCGCTCGTGGGTGAAAAGCTGGACACAAGCCAGCAATGTCTGCTCACAGCTCAGAAGGCCAACTGTATCCTGGGTGGCATCAAAAGCAGCTTGGCCAGCAGGGAGAGGGAGGGGATTCTGCCACTCTGCTCTGGTGAGAATTTACCTGCAGTGCTGCATCCAGCTCCGGAGCCCTCGGCACAGGAAAGACATGGACCTGTTGGCGTGAGTCCTGAGGAGGCCACAAAAATGACCAGAGGGATGGAACAGTTCTGCTACGGGGAAAGGCTGAGAGAGTTGGGGTTGTCCAGTCTGGAGAAGAGACAGCTCCAGGGAAGAACTTAGAGCAGCCTCACACTACTGAAAGAGGCTCTAGGAAAGCTGGGAAAGGACTCTTGATCAGGGATTGCAGTGATAGGACAAGGGGCAGCTCTTTTAAACTGAAAGAAGGGAGATTCAGCCTACATATAAGGAAGAAATTGTTTATGCTGAGGGTGGTGAAATGCCAGCACAGGCTGCCCAGAGAGGCTGGAGATGCTTCATTCCTGGGAACACTCAAGGCCAGGTGGGACAGGGCTCTGAGCAGCCCGGTAGAGTGGGAGATGTCCTTACTCACTGCAGGGGGCTGGGCTGGCTGGGCTTTAAAATTCCCTTCCAACCCAACCCATGGTTCTATGATTCCATGGGAGCGCTGCCATCAGCCGCCTCGCAGGGATGACCGTGCAGCCCCAGCAGTGGTGGCACAAGCTGCAAGGCTCACGCCAGGTGCTCCTTAAGAACAACTGCTTTGTGCCGCGGTGGCAACGTGCTCAGGCTTGTCGGCAGCACGGCACACACAGCAACCCCACCTGAAACACAGAATACATCCAGTTCAGCTGGGAGTGCCAAGGTCCTGCCCGTGCCCAGGTCACAGATGCCCCGTTCTTGGAGCTGGATCTGGGGTTTCCAGCTGGGCGGCTCAGTTGGATGCTTTCACCGTGGGCCCCACACCTGCCTGAATTGGGGGATGCCTCAAACTGAAACAGAGCACTAGTCTTGACTTAAAATTAAACTTTGGCCTACAATTAGATGAGAGGCCGCTGTGGGGACCAAGGCAGCTCCAGTAGCAGTGCCCTCCACTTTGGTGTCCTGTGCCTGCGCTGGAGGATGCTGCGATGCCAGCAAAGCCATCTTTCTGCTGATCAACCTGAAAAGGGAAGAGGTTCAGCCAGCTCGCAGTCATGCCGCGTTTCCTCGGTGCATTCCCAAGAGGAGACTGTTAATCCCATTGAGCTGGCTTGGTTTCAGTCATCGTGGGAATGCTCTGCCTACGCAGGTTGTTCCGTGGCGTTGTTTGGCTGCAGCAGGGGTTCTCAGCCTTTTGGTGGTTCATAAATGGCTGTGTCACAGCCACCCTGGCACTCACACACTCTCTGACCCTGCTGTCTGCAGTGCCTGGCCCTGGCAATGCCCAGGGGTTGGGTTCCACCACAACAATAAATCCATCTCTTCAGTACCTGCTTTAAATCCTTTTTCTTTTTTCAGGATCAATTTTCCCTCAACTTTAATCTCCAGCTGGAGCCGTACAATCAGCCCTCCAGGGTGGAGCCATCTCTGGGAGAACCTTCATCTTAGAGTCATAGAATTGTTTGGGCTGGAAAGGATCTTCAAGTCCATTCAGTTCCAACACCCCTGTCATGGGCAGGGACACCTCCCACTGGACCAGGGGGATCAAAGCCCCATCCAGTCTGGCCTTGGATACCTCCAGGGATGGGGAGGCACAGCTTCTCTGGGCAACCTGGGCCAGGGCCTCCCCACCCTCACAGCAAAACATTTCTCCCTAAGATCTCATCTCAATCTCCCCTCTTTCAGCTGAAAACTCTTCCCCCAGTGCTTGTGATTTCCCACGCTGATGTTCTGCTCATGTGAGGTGTGACATCCTGGGGAACACTGGCAAACGAGGAGAACTTGAGGTGAGGAGATCAAAATCCAATTTTAGAACACAGAAGCTCCTCTGCTTGAGTCAATCCACTAGTGAACTGCTGGGATTCCTGCCTTCCATGAGCCTCCTCGTGTCTGGACTGCCAACTCATCCCAGCCCCTCTGGCAAGGCTCTTGTTGAGCTACGATCTAAACTCCAAAAAATTCTTAAGTAAAATTATTTACTAAGCATCTGGCAACAAACCCTGAAGGTAGATCTGTTCTCTTCACCCCAGCACCATCCATGGCTTTGCTACCCTCCCTCCACACAGCTCCTGCGCTCTTCCAACACGCTACGTGGCACTGGCACTGCCTCTGTCCTAATTCGATGGCATCAAATGATCCTTCCCATCAGATGTGAGCTTGGGAAATGTGATCGCTTGCTCCGGCAATTGAAGCAGGTATCCTCTGGGACGGGTTTGATCTGATTAAAGAAAGCACTGAAGCACAAGACAGCAGCAGCATTAACGAGCCTGTCTGAAAACAGATGAGGCAGGAGAAAAACAGTCTGATGCCTTCCGAAAATTCAACTGTGTTGTGGCTGTGAAGAGCATTCCAGGGAACACAGGCAGGACCAAAACATGACAGCTCCCACCATGCAAACACTCAAACGCCTCGTGCTCTTCTGCAAAATGTGTTCCTGAGAAGGAGGGGATGAAACTGCTCTCCACAAATGCAGGGGCAGGCAACCTTCTCGACAGTGAATAAAAATTACTAATCAGAAGAACTGTAATTAAAGCAATTACCACGTTCTCTGCATACATACACCCTGCATGTTTCATAAAGTCTAATAGAGCACAGTACTGGGCCTCGATGGAGAGGAAATTGGTGGTTAATCACGAGGGAATGGGTAACTTCCTCACCCAATCTTGAGCTAATGATTTCAACACGCTCTTTTGAGCGCAGTTTGTACCGGCTGTGATTATGGAGAGACTGTGCAGCGAAGGAAAGCTGGTTAATGAAGTTACTGCTCCTTGGGTGTATCAAAACAAGTCTCTGAGGCACTTCACATGAGGTCCATTTTCACTGGAGCAGAGCTGTGGGGGTGCTGTGTCACGCACTGAAAGCCATGTGGCGATGCTGATTATTTCCCCTCACAGCCTGGGATGGAGTTGCTTGTGGCTCCCCAGCACAGCCCAGAGCACTGATGGAGGCTGCAGCTGCTTCACCCAACTCGTCCACTGGCAAATCCAACTTCCCAGGAATTTATTCTCTGTTTTTTCCACCTGGCGTGGGTTTACGACTGCCCTGAAATGTCACATTTCATCTCCAACTGCAGCTCCAAAGCCCTGCTGCCCCAGTCTCATGGTTGTCCTGTACCCAAAGTGCTCACTACAGAGCATTTGAAGCCTTTCTCTCTTAATCTTAATCCTTGAATATTGTGTGCAGTTCTGGGCCCCTCAGTTTGGGAAAGATGTCAGGATGCTGGAGTGTGTCCAGAGGAGAGCAACGAAGATGGTGAAGGGGCTGGAGCACAAGCCCTACGAGGAGCCACTGAGGGAGCTGGCGTTGTTTAGTCTGAAGAAGAGGAGGCTCAGTGGAGGGAGACCTTATTGCTCTCTATAACTACCTAAAAGGAGGCTGTAGTCGGGCAGGGGTTGATCTCTTCTCTCAGGTGACCAGTGACAGAACAAGAGGATGTGGTCTCAAGCTTCGTCAGGGGAGGTTTGGGCTTGATCTTAGGAAAAAGTTCTTCACTGAAAGGGTGATTGGCCATTGGAATGAGCTGCCCAGGGAGGGGGTGGAGTCGCCGACCCTGGAGGTGTTTAAGGGGAGATTGGATGTGGCACTGAGTGCCATGGTTTAGATGATGGTTGGTGTTGTGTTGGTGTTGTGTTGGGTTATAGGTTGGACTTGATGATCTCAAAGGTCCTTTCCAACCTTGTGATACTGTGATACAGTGATACTGTGATTTTATCCTTCCACTGGCTGCTTTTTCCCCATTTCCTTCTTGGAAAGGCCTTCTGGCTGATATCACAAAACCCCATTAGGAAAGCTTTCTCCCTTGGAGACCTTTGGCACAACTCAAGAGCTCTGCAGCTGAACCCCAGTTTGAAGCGTCGGGCTGGTGGTCGACTGCCCGATGGTGTCCTGAGGGAGGCCAGGTATCGCTCTGCACACCCAGCAGGCTTGGGGATCTCTTTCAGCAGGAGCTCCTTGTCAACCGATGGTCACAACAGCAGCTGCCCAAGGTTACATCACTACAAGGGACAGGAGAGCCAGGGTTTTCAGTGTTCTTCCCTGAGATCGCTTGGATTCCTGGCAGTTTTGCTCTTTTCTCAGTTTGGAGAAGTCCAAGCCAGGCTGACTAACAGCCATTTGAGATGAAGGGCAGAAAGTGAACCCATTATTCAACTGCAAAGAGCACACAGCAGCATGAAGAAGCCCATTAGAGGCAAAGTGCACCTGTCAGAGACTCAGCTTGAGGTGTCCCTTCGGGAGGAGAAGCTCCCATGCTTTACCATTGCTCCTCTAGAGATGACCTTGTATCATATTCTATGGGTGCCTCATAAAACAATTAAAATAAATGTCTTCAGAGTACAATTCTCTTTCCTCTCTGGGAAGGCTTCCAGCTTACTGAGTTACAGCATCACCACAAAGAAGATGAAATTTCATAATTGCTGATGACAGTTCTCAGAAAGGGCAATGCTGCTTAACCCCGGAGGTGCTGGTAGCACTGGGCAATGCCACAAAAGGTACATTCAGAGGTCTTGGCCCAACTCTTCTCCCTCCAGGTGACATCAAGGTCCAGGAAGAAGCCTGGCTCACTGCTTGGAAGTGCTCTGGACCACAGAGTTCGATGCTGGCTGGAAGCAATGCAGAGATCACTGCCTTTAGCTGCTCTCCTGGGCACAGATCAGGAGGGGGTGCTGTGTGCCACAAACACGGGTGGTTTGTAGGACTCACAGAGTGGACACATGAGTGTGCAGTGTCAGAGCAGCACAACAACAATGGCATTTTCACAGCAAGCACTTGTTTGCTCTCTCCCTTCCCACTCACTGCCCGTTCCCATCTCCTCTTTCTTTTGCTGCCCTCCAGGTTTCCCCTTTTCCTCTCCCCTCCTGGTCAGCCACTTGTTGTCTTCCAAAGTTCTCCATCAACCTTTTCACTTCCACAACTGTGTTTATCGCTTTGCTCTTCCTTCCTGTTGCAGGCACACTCCCCTTCCTCCCCCGGTGATGTCTTGGCTTCCAGTCTGCTGGTGTTGGATTGCAGATTCCTTGGAGAGGGCCTGGACCAGCAGCGTGCTTTGTGCATTCCTGGCTGTCCGTCAGTAACGTTACGCAGGCTGAGCCTTGGGTGGCTCTTTGAATGCCTTCCCATGCTTGTCTCTCTGGCTCTGCTTGGCCACACTTCTTCTGTCACACCCTCAGCCCACTTCTGATCTTGTAGTTCATAAGGCCAGAAATATAATTGCAAGCATATTAGCAAATTCCTTCGCTCAGGCCTTGACTCCCTCACAAATTTTTTATTTCATAGGATGTTTTAAAAAAACCTTGATTTAGAGCAGAAACTGGAAAACACGATCTCCAGACCTGGTGTACAGGACTGCCTGCCTTTCCTGGGCGGGACAAAGCTTTGACCAAAGCTTTACCCCATTGCCATGCACACACCTCTGTCAGAAGCCAGCCCACAGGGCTTGTGTACAGCCTGAAGCAGCAGCCCTGGATGGACAGAAAGATCGGGGAGCGAGAGGCTGGAGAGCAGCCCTGCAGAAAGGGACCTGGGGGCTCTGGCTGATGGCAGGTTGGACACGAGCCAGCAGTGCCCTGGCAGCCAAGAGGGCAACCGTATCCTGGGGGGCATCCAGCAGGGCATCGCCAGCCAGGAGAGGGAGGGGATCGTTCCACTCTGCTCCGTGAGCACTGGGGACAGTTCTGGAGCCACAGGGTAAAAAGGATCTAAAGCTGCTGGAGAGAGACCAGAGGAGTGCACAGAGTTGGGGAAGGGTTTAGAGGGGAAGCCATCGCAGCACCAAGCCTGGCAATATTCCAGCAGCGTTTGGCCAAGGTCCTCAGCCCCACGGTGTGAGTGTTGGGGTTGTTCTGTGCAGGGACAGGAGCTGGACTGAATGATCCTTGTGGGTCCCTGCCAACTCAGGGCATTCTCTCATTCTGTGATTCTACTCAATGATATTGTAATTCCAACAACAGTCATTAAAGGAGGATGTAATTTTGCATGAAAAGTCTTTTAACTCACACTGGAGTGAGAGGAAAGCTAGTTCAGTAGTTGAGACATTAGCCTGTGGCTTGTATGCTGGAGATTTCATTTCCAGCATCAAAGTTGTCCCTTGTGCCTGAATTCACCCCACTTAATGCATTTGGAACACAGCAACTGGGGTTCTTCTCTTGGAGACCTCTGCAGGCTGATGCCACCCACACAGTTTCTGATGCACGTGCCAGAGATGCCTGCCCTGTGCTGCCAGCTCCACCAGGGCCAGAAGCCACCAGGACCTAGGTGAGATAGTGTAATTAATGTCTGATTCTAGGCTGGATGAGCATTAGTTCTTCATCTTCATAATGGTCATCACAAAACAAGGTGAAATCTTTACTTTTCCACCCAGTAGGATATGAGAGGTGAAAACCAGCATTTTGCCTGGCCTGTGTGGTAACTGCAGAGATGAGACTTGGCACAGCTGGACAAAGCAAGGCTCGGACAGGTACATTCTGCAGTGGGATGGGACATCTTGACAGAAAATGCACACAAAGCCTGGTTCCCTGAGCCCTGTACAAACCAGCAGGATGACAGTGTCCTTGCTTAGGAATCCACATTTACTTCCAGTGGATGCAAGTTATCCAAAAGAATTCTCCTGTGGGGCTGAAGTCCAGGCACGCCCTACACAGCCAGTGCCCATCTCCTCCTTTGCTGTGGTCCTGGCTGCACAACCTTCCCCGGTACCGGCTTTGTTGGGACTGCTCTTTGGCAAGGTTGGTTTTCAAATAACTGAGGACCTTCAGGTGTTCTGCTCAAATCTTCTGACAGTTGTCTGTGCCTCCTGGGTGGCCTCTGCTGCTTCAGTTGTCACAGAAAGGAGATTATATTGCTCCTTCCATTTAACTTGAGTGTCTTGCTGGATGAGAAGCCAAACATGGGCCAGCAATGTGCGCTCACAGCCCAGAAAGACAATCGTGTCCTGGGTTGCATCCAAAGCTGTGGGACCAGCAGGGTGAGGGAGGGGATTCTGCCCCTCTGCTCTGGTGAGACCTCACCTGGAGCCCTGTGTTCAGTTCTGGAGTCCTCAGCACAGGAAGGACATGGATCTGTTGGAGCAAGTCCAGAGGAGGCCATGGAGATGGTCCGAGGGCTGGAGCACCTCCTATCCAAGCATAGGCAGGGAGAGCAGGGATTGTTCAGCCTGGAGAAGAGAAGGCTCCAGGGAGACCTTAGAGCAGCCTCCCAGTACTGAAAGGAGCTCTTGATCAGGGGGTGCAGGGATAGGACGAGGGGAACATTTTTCAACTGAAAGATGGGAGATTGAGATGAGATCTGAGGGAGAAATGTTTTCCTGTGAGGGTGGGGAGGCCCTGGCCCAGGTTGTCCAGAGCAGTGGTGGCTGCCCCATCCCTGGAGGTGTTCGAGGCCAGGTTGTATGGGGCTTTGAGCCCCCTGATCCAGCAGGAGGTGTCCCTGCCCATGGCAGGGGGCTGGAACTGGATGATTTTTAAGGTCCCTTCCAATCCAAACCATTCTATGATTCTATGATTTGTTTGCAGGAGACAAAAGACACGAGGGAAAGCTCAAAATATATTCTTCAACATTTCCTACTCTACTTCTTTTTTGTTATAAAACCAGTCTCTAAAGATCCAACTTTGAAAATTGCCTCTAAAGTGCAATGGGAAACACCACGAAATCCTGGCACCAGAAAACTCAGGGAAATGAATTTCCATTGTGGCTGTGCATGAATGTGTTCTTTGCTCAAGTGGAGCCGGGAAAGTGACTGACAGTTTTGTGCCTGGTGTTTGCAGGACTTTGAGGCTTCTATTTCACAAGAGGTGTGAATCCACCACTGTGAGCTCCTTGGAAGCTGCCATGTTCGCAAGGCTCAGCCTGGCCAGGCTGTGTTTAATCCAAGTAAAGCCACAGAAGATTGTGTTCCAGCCTTCCAATCGCTGTCCAAACTACATTTTGACATGTGCTACAGCAGAGAAAACACTGTCTGTTTGGGAAGGAAGGGCACAGCATCCTTTAATGTAGCGGGCCTTGGTCCAAGGTCAAGCCAAGCAGTTGGGGTGCGAACCAGAAGCACAGTTCCAGCATGGTCATAGCTGCAATGGAGCTCGTGCAGTGGCCCTGGGGACAGGAGAATGAGCCCAGTGGCAGCTCTGGAGATCCCCACAAGGCTTCCCACTGCTCTGTCCTGCACAGCACTCTGATCCCAGGACTGGGACAAGAATTCCCATAGCAGAGCTGGCCTCAGACACAGTGGGCCTGAGGAAATAGAAGCAGCTGAGCCGAGGGACCTGTCAGCAGCCTCCACACCCTGCAAGGGGCTGGGTTTGGAGAACTACTTGCTGGGGAATGATCCGTGTGTTCTGCAGAGCCCTGGGTGCAGGCAGGTGAGCAGTCACCATGGGGCTGCTCCATGGTGGCTGTGCACTCCGGGCATGGGCCAGCTCAGGCTTGGGGGGCCACAGGGGCTATGAGGGTCCTGGGGTTCCCAGGGCTGGGGTTGCAGAGCTGTGTCTGCCACATTTCATGTAGAAATGGACTTTGGCATTTGTTAAACTGCTGCTCCCTAATAAGGGAGCTTTTCGGTGAGCGCAGCCGGGCAGCGGTTGCTGTGTGCACCCAGCAGGGAGGAAGGGTTGATCTGCTAGAGGGTAGGATGGCCCTACAGAGGGACCTGGACAGACTGGAGAGATGGGCTGATTCTAATAGGATGATGTTTAATAAGTCCAAATGTCGGGTACTTCATTTTGGACACAACAATCCCATGCAGAGCTATAGACTGGGGACAGAGTGGCTGGAGAGTAGTCAGGCAGAAAGGGACCTGGGAGTGCTGGTTGACAGGAAGCTCAACATGAGCCAGCAGTGTGCCCAGGTGGCCAAGAAGGCCAATGGCATTCTGGCCTGCATCAGGAATAGTGTGGCCAGCAGGACCAGAGAAGTTATCGTCCCCCTGTACTCGACACTGGTCAGGCCTCATCTTGAATACCGTGTACAGTTCTGGGCCCCCAGTTTGGGAAAGATGTCAGGATACTGGAATGTGTTCAGAGGAGGGCAACGAAGATGGTGAAGGGGCTGGAGCACAAGCCCTATGAGGAGCAACTGAGGGAGTTGGGGCTGTTTAGTCTAAAGAAGAGGAGGCTCAGGGGAGACCTCATTGCTCTCTACAACTACCTAAAAGGAGGTTGTAGTCGGGTAGGGGTTGGTCTCTTCTCTCAGGTGACCAGTGACAGAACTAGAGGGCATGGACTCAAGCTTCGTCAGGGAAAGTTTAGGCTTGATGTTAGGAAAAAGTTCTTCACTGAAAGGGTGATTGGCCATTGGAATGAGCTGCCCAGGGAGGGGGTGGAGTCGCGGACCCTGGAGGTGTTTAAGGGGAGATTGGATGAGGCACTGAGTGCCATGGTTTAGATGATGGTTGGTGTTAGTGTTGGGTTATAGGTTGGACTTGATGATCTCAGAGGTCCTTTCCAACCTTATGATACTGTGATACTGTGTGTGATACTGTGACGCACAGCAAGGAGATTTGCACTGGGGGGTCTAAGGCTGGCAGAGATGGACGTGCTGTAACAAGACAAATGCTGGTCCTGTTGGCCGAGCAGGCCAGAAGAGAAAGCCCCCATTGTAACCTGAGCCACGGGCAGGGCTTCATAAGGAGTCTGTGTGTTACAAGGAAGATTTAATTTTGCTGGAGTTAAAGAGGGTGACCAGTAATCCCACACAACATCTCTTGCAGAGCCCTTCTTTCAGGTTGACTGGAGGGAGGCTCATGCAGACATCACTGCACTGAGTCACAGTCTGGAGAGTCTGCAGTTACCGTGGCTCAACAGTTGCTTCTTTTCCTTGGTGTTCAAACAGCAGCTTGGTTTCTGCAGGTGATCACGGATTACAGGAGAGGAAATGCTGACAAAGTCACCCGGTACAGTTTACCCTGTACCCTTCACATTTTCTCCAAGGCTTGCTCCCTCCATGCCTCGCACGCTCCGATCCCACCGCAGTGACAATATATTTTCCAAGTGTCTCTCTCTGTATCTTCCCTCTGTACCTGGCAGGGTAAGGGATATCACTCCTTGGAAAGGAGCATCACACAATGCACACGCCTGCGCCAGTGTCTGAGCTCTGCTCCCACCTCCCTCTTGCAAGGCACTGCTTCCCTCCTTGTCCTCTCCTTGTCCTGCTATGGCAGCCGCCTTCCCCATGGCCACTCGAGGCCTCCTGCGCTCCAACACCCACTGCCTGGCTTGTGCATAGAGACCCAACCTCGTGATGCTCAGCCTCAGCCGAATGCCTTTCCAGCTCCAGGCTGAGGGCTGAACACTGCCTCTGCCTCCCCCTCTTGTACCTCCTTCCTCTCCTGAAGCCGTGGCGATGCCTCTGGCTGCACGAAGTCTGGAAAATGTCTGGTTTACAGCTACACTACAGCTCAGCCTCCCAGAATTGCCCTCATTTGTCTCTCTGCATCATCAACTCTCCACCCATTTCAAATTCAATTGAAAGCACATTTTTTCCCTTGCCTGTGGTTCCTAAATTACACACCCAGCTCATTTCAAAATATCAATTCAGAAACTTGGCGAGGTGATTATTAATAACAGCTCTGTTCTTCTCCGGAGGAGCAATAATACCAGAAATATGTGAAATGTGTACACAGTTGTCATTCTCACTCTCCTCTCTTGCCAAACACTGTTCTTTACAGGAAATAAAAACAACCCTACACCCAGTATTAAGTGGTGGAGGCTCTGCGATCAGCGAGGAACCACACAGAACGAGGGCAGGATTTCTTCCCATGCTCTGAAGCTCAGGGGGATGGTGGGTACGGACGGGCAGCAGGCACAGCCGAGCCTGAGGGGCTCAGGCACAGCACCCTGGAGCACAGCTGGAGCCAGGCGGCTTCTGCATTCCCTGGTGTGGAGCAGCACAGTACCTGGCAGATATAACAGAGCACAGCAGGCACCGGCAAATCGTGCTCCGGCCATAATGAAGCCATTTGGGATTTCATTCCAAGAGTTCACACAGAAGGTGGGCCAGAGCTTCTCTGGGACCTAGGGCTGCTGGGAAGCACGGAGCTGCGGTCTGGCCTGCAAGCACTGGGCTGGCAACGGGTCAGGTACAGGTATTTTCCTTTCTTCTTTTTCTAACTGTACTTATAAAACAGATAATAGAGTACTGGAGACTGGCCCGCAGCGCCACAGGGTGTGCGGTGAAGCAGCTCTGGGGTCCCTCCTGAAGCAAACCTGCACGAATGGGAGCTCAGCGATCCAGGCATCCCCTTGTCCCACGTTCCCACACCATCCCAGCAGGAGCCAGGGTTGTCCTTCCCCAACGCACACTAGGGAAAGAGGGCAGCTTTCCTGAGTTCTTTGGAGGACGAAGGGGAAAGAGAAAGATGGGGTAACTTGAACTCCTGAGGTGGAGGGACAACAGTGATGGCTTCCCAAGGAAGGGAGGGAGAGAGAAATCCTCCCCGGATGGATTCATGCACAGAAGGGCATCTGTGACTTTTGAGATAAGGAAGATCCAGGTAGCGATCACTTTGTTCTGAGAGTAGGATAAGAAGATACAGACGTACCCAGGAGCTTTTAACTCTGCAGATTTGCCCTTGCAGCAAGGCCTGGCCTCTCCAGTGACATTTAGGGACTTGTAGGGAAAGAAGTGCTCAGATGAACAAGAGCCGGCTTGCTGCTTATCTCACCCTGTGATGCCAGGGCAGTGCAACTGCCTTTTCCTGGCACCTCCATCTCCAGAGCGCTGAGGGTCTGCGTGAAGTGTCCTGAAAATATGGATTTTTTAATAAAAATATACAAATTGAATGCTCCATATGAGCAAGAGCCTCTGGCCAAGACAGCCTGGTCACGGTATGAGCCTCTGGCTCTGTGACAGCCTGTGCTGTCTGGCAGATGTCGTGTGGCTCTGCCTGCCCGCCTTGTGCAATCCTTCCGCCCCACTGCAGCTCACTGGCACCATGCCAGGCACCTCCCTCCCACACCAGGGTGGGTTCTCAACAAGTGATCCTCCTCAAGTGTTTAAAAGGCACCTCTTTCAGCCAGAGCTTAATGGGAATCAGCTTTTGTTTGGAAGAGGTTGGCCAAGTTCCCTGTTTTTGCTGGCTAGGAGATCCGTTTCCACTTGAATGGAGAGGGAGTAAGAGACGCCCGCTATGAGACCCTGCAGTGCAGCTCTGAACCACCTCTGGGACAAGGGTCAAGAGCGAGCCGGCCCCAGGGACCTCTGGAGAGCAGCTCTGCCCTGGGCTGGGTCTGGCCGTAGGAGAGGTGGGTCCTTACTGCACCCCACCATGGGACACAAAGCTGTCAGGTCCTGTGAGAAATGAGCATCCCTCCTCATGCTCCCTTCGTAGAACCATGGAATGGGTTGGGTTGGAAGGGACACCTCCCACTGGATCTGGGGGCTCAAAGCCCCATCCAACCCGACCTTCAACACCTCCAGGGATGGGGCAGCCACCACTTCTCTATGGGTGTCTTGCAGCATCACTGCAACATTCCCACCCTGAGCCCCCTGCTCCTGCTCATCGCTGCTGAGAGCCTCTGTGCTATGCAGAGTGTGAACCCTGCCCCTTGCAGCACTTTGAGAAGCCCACCTGGATCATCTGTCACTTCCTACACTGCACCATGGGTTCTACCTGGTCACACAGCCTGTCCTCCCAGAACAAGGACCTCACATGAGCCAACACCTGGGTACACATCTGGAGCTGACTGAGCGCAGCAGATGCTTGTTCCACCCTGTGCACTGGGACTCCAGAGGGCGATGGTAGATGGCACAAGGAGAAACCACAGCCCCCCTCCTAGGACAATGAAACACAGTCATTTGTTGTTAAAAGCCGTGGTCGCTGTCCTCTGCCTCGACGAGGACAGACCTGGATGTCCGAAAGCACTGCATCAACTGAGTTCATGCAGACGGCATGACTCACGCTCCTACTGCCATGGAGTCGCGCTGCTCGTGGAAGCCAGTGACACCACACACCGCAGCACCAGGCGTGAAGAAAGTTTGTGAAATTAAGTGCTTCTGCTTCTAAAATATCAGCACACTCCTCCTGGGGTTAGGACTCCAGCACCGAGGTGTCTCCAGAACTGGGAAAACAACCCCACGAGCTGGAGGTTTGCTGCCCCATCCCGTGGGTTTAATGCCACCTCGTGGTGGTTTCACGCCCTGATTTGCAAAGGAAGGTTTTCACGCTTCTGGGACGTTTCCCAAGTGTGTTCCTTAGGAAAGAGAACTACGGTCTGGAGACAGGATGAAGCTATTCCAGAGGTCTTGCTTTGCCTTGCTGATTTGCCACACTGCCTCCAAACCACGTTGTCAAAAAACGTTATCAAGAACTCAAAACACATGGACTGTCAATGATACTCAGTAAGGTTATGCAGAAATTCCTGCAGGATGGCGATGTGCCAGAAGAGAACATGCTGACATGTCCTGATATAAAACTTTACATGGTTGCCTCCATCGCCTAAGGACCTCAGACAAACACTGCCACCCAATTTGGACTCGATTTGCAGACTTGGAGAAGCCCTTTCCTCCCTTGGAGAGCAATTTCTTTCTCCAGTCCCGGTCTTTAGAAAGAGCTGAGAGATATCACCCTTCCTTCTAAGAGTGAGGCAGGAGAAGTTACAAAGATTGGTGCCACTGTTTCAGCTGACCACTGGCTCTGTCAAGAGAAATTTTGCGCTCCTGTTCTCTCCATCATTGAGCCATACGGCAGTGGAGAACAATTTCCCAGGCAAATTCACACAGCAATTCAGCCTGTCACCCAGTAAACAGCCTGCACTGCTTCTGTTTGCCCTTTGAGCTGTGGGAGAGATATCACTAACCCCTGGCAGAGCGCGTTCTCCAGATGTTATCATATAAAGCAATCATCTTTATTGACTGAATAATCACAGAGTTGGTAAGAACTGTACCAAAATGACTCCCTGTGGTAGTTTTTTTTGCAGGCATCACATCAGACCCTACAGAAACGCTGGCTCCTGGAGGCAGCATAGCTGTGATGTTGCTGCAGCTGAGCTAATTACTCTCTTGGGTTTCAGCTTGGCTAATTGACTCCCACGTAGCCGTACAATATCACAGTCAGTTCAGCTCTGGAGCTGTCTTGGTCAGTGCTGGTCTGGGGGAAGGAACCTCTGCGAACCCCGCAGCTCCCCTGGGCAATGTCAGTCTGAATGGAATTGCTCCTGCAGCGGAACACAGTGCAGCCTTTAGTGCTCAGGTGCTCGTCTGCAACTCGTTCATCAGACCAAACCCATCCTGGATGTCCAGATTAAGCTGTTTGTACATCTCTTCACCAGATGAAGACATCGGATGGGATGCTGGGTTCATATTTGTTGGTATCACTTTCTCGTTAGGTCCTATTTGACTGAAATTGTTCATCTTTGCTCTTTGCTTAAAACCTGCATATCTGATCGCAATCCATGTACAAATTAGGGTGGAAAAACAGACAGGCTCTAAAACAGCTTTCACAAGCACCCATCTGCAAAGGCTTATAAAGCTGGAGTTGGTGAGAAACAGGACACCAGCAAGTGACAATCTGCGTAGCAAAAAACCCTCTTTCTCTCACAAATTGATTTGGAAAAGCACGAGCTGATATTTTCTTGATTATTTGCAACAAATGTTCAGGTTTGAAAGGGGAAGTTGTTGTTGACTGTGCAGGCAGTGTTTAGCTGCCAGGTCACAAGCCCTGGAATCTCTTTGGAAACAAGATCAACATCTTGACTGAACCTGGAGCCAGTGTAGCCACATCTCTTTTCCCCAGAGCCACAGGTTTGGCAGTTTCACCAGTAAGCATTTCACTTGGGGTGAGTTTTGTTTAAATCACAGTAGTTAAAGGGAACAAATGTTCTCCATTGCATTTACCCTCCCTTCCTCAGTCAAGAGGCGCAAAAGGAGCAAGGAGGCATTCTGATTTAGGAGAAACACAACCCTCTGTCGACTCTTCAGCGGAGAAAGAGGCGTGATAAACAAGGGAAGTGCAGTTGAGGAGCTGGCAGCAGCAATTACAGTGCACACTAATCAGCCTTTGTCTCGGTAGGCACCAACTCTTAACTTTGTAACGCCTTTCCAAAGAGATGCAGAAGTGTGAGGGACAGTGAATCCAACCTGGTGCCCAGCTCTCCCTTGGAGAGGGCACAGGTCCCACTCCTGGCCCCTCTGCGGCTCTGGGCAGGGGCTGCAGACCCTACAGGCTCTCAAGGACCTGGCCAGATGGCCGTGTGCAGGCACTGTGAACCCCATCACATACTGCTCAGCCTCTGACCTGGTCTGTTGGGCAGCGATAAAACCACTTGGCTGTTCAGCCATCTGATTTCAGTCCGAACAAAACAGGCCAAAGATTACTGCTTTCAAAAACCTCACCTCCCATCTCCCTGTGCCCACTTGGCTTTCATTTCTAACCTGCCCCTCAAATATAACCTTCCCTGCGCCCTGCCTCCCTCTGCTGCTGCATCTACCAGAGAGGATTGTGGATCACCTGTGACTCAAGGAGCATCTCCTGCTGGCAATTTTAGCTCTCTGAGTTGCTTATCCATCCTTTTTTTGGTTGCTCAACTTACTCTTAGTTGACAGAAACAGCTGTGAGGGGGAGAGGAAATAAGGAACAAAAGCTGACAGCATGATTAACTTTTTAACTCAAAACACTTAACAATTAAAGAAGCTAAAAATTCCCAGTGATCCTGGTACTGCTTTTCCACGTCAGCAGCACCACATGTCCCAGGAACATTGCGCAGTTTTGCGGGTGGAGGTGAAGGTGGATCCACATGGGAGAAAGCCCATCCCAAGCAGCTCGTCCCCATAGACACTGCACAGTGCTGTGAGTCAGCAAGAGGCAGTGTCCATCCCAGCCCAGCTGGCATCATGTCATGGTGTCAGCTCAGAGAAGCAGAAAAGCAATCCAGCTGCCTGAGCACAGCTTTCCCAGCCACAAAATATGATCATTGGTGAGGTTTCAGAACTGTGCCAACCCCTCGTAGGGTGCCTGCATGGAGAGGTATTCAGAATTTCATGTTCGACCCATGATTCGCCTTGTGAAATCCAGGGTTGTCCTCAAATAAGACTTATACACTTCCAGGAAGAAACCTCAACTGCACTGAGACTGATATGTGCCCAACAGGGCAAGAGAGAGGATTCTGCCCCTCTGCTCCGCTCTAGTGAAACATCACCTGGAGTCCTGCATCCAGTTCTGGGGCCTTCTGCAAACGAATCACAGAATCATAGAACTATAGAATGGTTTGTGTTGGAAGGGACCTTGAAGATCATCCAAGAAGGAAATGTATCTGTTGGAGCAAGTTCAGAGATGATCCAAGGGCTGTAACACTTCCCATATGAGGACAGCCTTCAAATACTGAAAGGGGCTCCAGGAAAGCTGGGAAGGGGCTCTTGATCAGGGAGTGCAGGGATAGGAGGAGGGGGAACGTTTCTCCGCTGAAACAGGGGAGATTGAGATGAGACTTTGGGAAGAAATATTTTGCCTCTGTGGGTAGGGAGGCCCTGGCCCAGCTTGCCCAGAGAAGTCATTGCTGTCCCGTCCCTGGAGGAGTTGAAGGCCAGGTTGGATGGGGCTTTGAGCCCCCTGATCCAGTGGGAGGTGTCCCTGTCCATGGCAGGGGGGTTGGAACTGGATGGGCTTGAAGGTCCCTTCCTACCCAAACTATTCTGTGGTTCTATGATGCTGTTCATTCAAGGTACTCATTACTGGGATTTTCCAGCCACCACAAATCATGACACAGCCATTTTATGTCCCACAAAATAACAGCTCCTTTTCAAGATATTCTTTTCTAAAAGGGTCAAAAAAGGCTTCAGATAAGCCAAAGAAAGAACCAATTTTTGCTTTGTGTCTGCCAGTGTTTTTAATACCCCCCTCTATCTCTATCTGCTCTTTGCCTTCTGAGGATCAGGGCTTTCCTCTGAATCCTTTACTCAGGTTTGAACTTTGACTCTTCATTGTCTTCCTAATTCCCCCTCACCCTCACACAAGGCCATGAAGGGGCCAGAGCTGTTTAGGACACCATAGAATGTCCTGAGTTGGAACTGACCCACAAGGATCGTCAAGTCCAACTCCTGTTCCTGCACAGGACAATCCCAACATTCACACCGTGTGGCCGAGGGCCTTGGTGAAATGGTTACCAAGGCCAAATGCCAGGTCCTGCACTTGGGACACAACCCCATACAACATTCCCAGCTTGGGGCAGAGCAGCTGGAAAGCTGCCAGGCAGAAAAGGCCCTGGGGGTGCTGGTCAACAGTGGCTAAACACGAGCCAGCAGTGGCCCAGCTGGGCAAGAAGGCCACCAGCATCCTGGCTTGGATCAGCCATGGGGTGGGCAGCAGGAGCAGGACAGGGATCGTCCCCTTGTACTGAGCATTGCTGAGGTCACACCTCGAATCCTGGGTTCAGTTTTGGGCCCCTGAAGGGCTGGAGTGTATGCAGTGAAGGGAACGGAGCTGGGGAAGGGTCTGGAGAACAGGGGCTGTGGGAGCAGCTGAGGGACCTGGGGCTGTTTAGGCTGGAGGAGGCTGAGGGAGACCTCATCTCTCTCTGCAGCTCCTGGAAAGGAGGTTGTGGTGAGGTGGGTGCTGGGCTCTTCTCCCAAGTGACAAGTGATGGGATGAGAGGAAATGGCCTCAAGCTGTGCCAGGGGAGGATTAGATTGGATATTGGGAAAAACTCCCTCACAGAAAGGGCTCTCAGGCACTGACAGTGGTGGAGCCCCCATCCCTGGAGGGGTTTAAAAGCCAGGCAGATGAGATGCTCAGGGATGGTTCAGTAGTGGACAGGGACAGTTGGACTTGATGATCTCAAAGGTCTTTTCCAACCAAGCAATTCTAGGATTAACAAGCTGGCTGTGGGTGAGCAGCACCATGGCAGCAGGGAGAGGAAGGGAACCCCGGGGGCTCCCGATCTGGGCCGCCGGTGGAAGATGGCGCCAGCTGCCATGGCAACCCCGCACCGGCGGGATTTCCTGGGGTCCCGCCCCCGCGCGCACGCGCACGCCGGACGCTCGAACCGCCAACCGCCTCGATTCGAATTCGCATCCTTAGGGTCCAATCAGGACCCGCGGGGCGGGGCGGGCACCGCCTCCCGTCAGCCCTCCCGACCAATGAGAGAGTGCGCTGTGTTTAAAAAAAAAAATTGCGCGCGGCCGGTAGGGGTCGCCGGGCGGAGCGGGGGCCAATGGCGGGCGGAGGGTGGGGCCCAGGGGAGGGGGCGGGGCCTGATGAGGGGCGAGGCCTGATGAGGGGGCGCGGTCTGGGCGGAGCCCGCCGTCTGCGCTTCCCTGACCCGCGGTGAGCGGCGGAGGGGGCGTGGCCTGATCGGGGGCGTGGCCTCTCGGGAACCCCCGCCCACTTCTCGGTCCCGCCCCGCGGTCTCACCCCCTCCGAGCCAGTACGGGCACAGTGGATGCTCCGGACGGCGCCGCGATGCGAGCGGGCGGTGAGTGTGGAGCGGGGACGGGGTCGTCTCTGCGCCTTCCCTCGCCCTTCCCGGGGGTTCCGCCACGGGTCTGACTCTCCCCGGGGGCTCGGGGGGCGGCGGGGGCAATGGCGGGGACAGCGGGGACCGCGACGGCAGTTCGGGGGGTGCCCGGCGTGGAACTGGCGGCGGGGCCGCTGCCGTCCCAGTCCTGGTCAGTGCCCTCCGGGGCTCCCGGTTGAGGGCGATGCCGGCGCCGCCGAGGGCTCCCGGTCCCGGCTGGCCCCTCGCGCCCGGTGCCCGGGCTGTGCGCAGTCCCTCTCGTGCAGCCCGGTACTCGGAGCTGCGGGCGGGATAGAGCTCACCGTTATCCCAGCGCTCAAAGCGGCGCGCGGGGATCTCGGCTCCCGCTGTGCCCGGCGTTAACGGCGGCTCGGGTTCCAGTCCCGCGGGGCAGGGGCAACTCCAGAGCTTCCTGCGGCTCCTCCGGCTGCGAGAGGAGCGAACTGGGGATACCCCGGGCAGCTTCTGTCTCTGCTACCGGATTTTCTCTTCTGTCCGGGAGCCCCGTGCTGTCTCGGTGCCAGCGCAGCCGTGTGGGACCCCGGTCCTTGTCTCCAGCAGTGACACAGCCCGAGCTTCCGACGGAGAGTGCGAGGGAGCGAGGGCAGCGCACACCAGGGGGGATGGGATGGGATGGGATGGGATGGGATGGGATGGGATGGGATGGGATGGGATGGGGGAATGGGTGATGAGAAGGGTTTTCTCCGGGGTGTTGGGCACTGTTGGGTGTCAGGGTGGTCGTTCGTTCATTCAGCCTGGAGCGCTGAAGTCGTTAACAGCATGGTAGGGTGAGGGGAAACAGTTTTCAGCTGAAAGAAGGGAGACTGAGATGAGGACTTAAATACAGTGTAGGTATTTGAACTTAGAGCAGCCTCCCAGTACTGAAAGGGACTCCAGGAAAGCTGGGGAGGGGCTCTTGATCATGGACTGCGGGGATAGGACAAGGGGGAATGGTTTTGAGCTGAAAGAGGGGAGACTGAGTTGAGATCTCAGGAAGAAGTGTTTTGCTGTGAGGGTGGAGAGGCCCTGGCCCAGGTTGCCCAGAGAAGTATTGGCTGCCCCATCCCTGGAGGTGTTCAAGGCCAGGTTGGATTGGGCTTTGAGTGCCCTGATCCAGTGGGGGGTGTCCCTGTTCATGGCAGGGAGTGGGAACTGGATGGGCTCAAGGTCCCTTCCAATCCAACCCAAACTATTCCATGATTCTATGATATGTGAACTGAAGAGCCTGTATTAGCGTGGTGGTGGCCATGGCTCATGGACCATTTCAGAATCTCCAGCTTCTTCTTAAGGATCCTGCTGAAAAGCTGGATAAGCTTCCCTTTGCCTCCTGAAAAACCTTAGTGAAGTAACTGAGCCTGACCCAACAGCTTTGCTTTGTCTATAAACATTGTGCTGGCAGTGTGGTCCATGTGGCCCAGTTCTGTGGGCTCAGGGAGAGCTGATGGTGTCCCTGCTTGGTCCATATGATTTTCTATTCATCTGCATTTGGGAAGAGCTGATGCTCTTTCCTTTTCCAAGACAAATGCGGTGCAGTGCTGCTCCAGTCTCTCACTGGTGTTCTGTGTGAAGAACCCGAGGCTGAATGGGAGACCAGGAGGCTTTCCATGGTGATAACCAGGAGATGATCGCCTAAAGCAGGAGAGCAGGCCAATGGGGAGAAAGTAGTAATGGAGAAAAATTTTGGCCTGATTAAAATCCTCTGTCCTCACCCTGGCATTTTAGCCACCTCTTACTTTCATTGTAAAAAAGAACTCAAGCTGCATCGTTCCCTCAGCCTCTGACCCTGTTGTCTGGTGGGGTTGTGCAGCTCCAGCTCGTTCTGCTTCATCAGTAACACGGGGCGTGGATTCATAAAGTCATTGGATGAATCATGGAATCCTTTGGGTTGGAAGGCACCTTTACAGCTCATCCAGTCCAACCCCCCTGCAGGTGCAGGGACATCCTTAACCAGATCAGGTTGCTCAGAGCCCAATCCAACCTGGCCTTGAACCCCTTCAGGGATGAGGCTTACACTGCCTCCCTGGGCAACCTGGCCAGAGCCTCAACACTCTTGAGTGTAAAAATTTCTTCCTTGTATGCAGTTTAAATCCCCACTCCCTTAGTTTAAAGCCATTACTCCTGTCCTGTCACAACAGGTCTTGCTGAAAAGTCTGTCCCCAGCTTTCCTGGAGCCCCTTTCAGTCCTGGGAGACTGCTCTAAGGTCTCCCCAGAGCCTTCTCTTCTCCAGGATGAACAACCCCAACTCTCTCAGCCTGTCCTCATACAGGAGGTGCTCCAGCCCTCAGATCATCTCCGTGGCCTCCTCTGGACTTCCAGCAGCTCGGTGTCCTTCTTGTGCTGAGTGTTCCACTGCTGCTTTGGCTCTGCTGGCTTCATTTATGTCAGAAACCATTCCATCTCACAATGAGCAAGTGCAGACAGGGCAGGCAGTGCTGACACCTGTGTGTCGTGCAGGGCTGAGCTCTCCAGTGGAGCCTGTGTCCTTATTAAACAAGTCAGTAAATAAATTTCCAAAGTGCATTCTCTTTGTATATTTGTATATTTGACAACCTTGAAATCTTCTGTAATAAAGACAAAGGCTGTTATGTGTCCCTTTAATTTGTGAGACTGGAGCTTTCATATCAGAATTAATTTTTTAAGTCCTTTTGTCTGCAAAGACCCTGTTCAGCCCTTTTCTTGCTCAGGAATGGGCTTCTCTGGCTTGTGTGTGCCTCTCCAAGGGCTGTGGGAGGCTGATGTGACAGCAGCCCTGGTGGAATCTTGCTGCTGCATGGCAGGGCCTGGCAAGGTGCAGCAGGAACTGGGATGGCTTGGGGTCCATGACCATTCTGAGGGCGATCCTTCACTGCCACTCGTAGGTTGGGGCTGGGGGATGTGCTTTTATGTTGGGATTTGTGCTGTTGTTGGGGAGTTGGGCTCTGGATGGCAGGCAGGGGCCTGTAGCAACTGCCCAGATGCTGTGCTATCCCGGGAGATGTAGAAGGACCTGGACTTTCCACCAGGGAGTCCGAGTCTGTCTTAACAAGGAACAGACACTGTAGGTTATGCCTTAACGTATGAATGCTGAAACTTCAGCAAAGGACATTTTGGTTCTTAGGGCTCTTCCACGAGCACCCATGGCTGCTTAGGAAGTTGAGCTTGAGCTGGTTTGGTGGGTCTGCACCTCCTGATCTCCCTGGTGACGTTCCAAGGACTTCTATTAATTCAGAATGAAAAATTGAGGGGGAGGGAGGTAAATGGAGTTTAACTCAACACAGTCCAGTGATGGAACTTGGGCCTAGAGGGTTTCTCCTCAGTGAAGAGTGCCTGAGCCGTCCCTCCTAAGCTCCCAGCTGCACTAAACCAAACAAGTCTGCTCCATGGCTCTGACCTGTGGTGCTGTCTGGCACAGGGTGGATTGCTGTAGGACTAACGTGTTTCAGGACGTGTCCTGTGCTGCGGTGAATGGGTACTCGAGCAAACACGTTTGTGTGTGTGTTCTGCAGTGCCTTTCTTCCTTGTGCTGTTCCATTCCATCACTAACCCAGCTGTCCCATGCTCTTTTTCCAGTGGTTCACTGCAGATGTTCCAGGTGTTTTTCTTTCCCTTCGAAGCGAAGGATAAAAAAACGGCCTCGAGTCCTGACGTTGTTAAGTCTGCCTGAGGATGTTCTGTTTCACGTGCTGAAGGGCCTTCCTGCAGAGGACATCCTCTCAGTCAGAGCGGTGAGTCCCTCAGTCGTGCCCCACGGCTCATCTCTGCCTTTGGAAGCCGGGGCTGCCACGGGAACGGCTGGCATCTCGGGTCAGAGCAAACCTGGAGAGAAGCAGAGAACACACACAGCAATCAGATGCTTGCTCTCCTGGTGGCAGTTTTATCTCCCACTACTTGAGCTTAAGCAGATCAGCAGCAACATTGGAGTGCTCTGTGTAAATTTGCTGTGGGAGTTGTCCTGCTTAGATCACTGCAGCTGAACAAAGAGTTTGGTTTGGCATCTCTTGCCTTAATGGTGATTAGGGAGATAATGAGTTACGATTACCTAGTGATTAATTAGCTACCTATTTAAAATTAGATTGCAAAGCACTATTTTTTCATGGATGTCTTTATTTTAGTAGTTATTATTTTACGTTCTCACCTCACAGGTGCACTCACATCTCAGATACCTTGTGGATAATCATGCTAGTGTGTGGGCCTGTGCAAGTTTCCAAGGAATATGGCCTTCTCCAAACAACCTGAAGATGTTTGAAAGGTGAGCTTTAAGAATCCAATTTGTCTGACACTGTAGAGGAGGATGTTTGAAGGTAGATACACAGTTCTGGTCAGTCCTTGCTGTACGTGAGGATCTGACTTCCCCTTGTAGTAGAAGTCTTTGCTGAGGATGGTAAAGACCTGTTGACTTCAGATCTAAGCTCCTGCTCAGAACTGCTGTCGCTTGAACTGGAGCGGGGCCTGTTTGGATGAAGGCTATTTCACTTCCAGGGCATGAATATTCCATATTGGAACACAGCACACTAAAACCTGTTAGTGGTGCTTCCGTAGGAAGGTGCAGGTGAGACCAGAGGCCCCAGAGCATAACCATGTTTCTGAGATGGTTGAGTCATGCCTTGTGTAAATCAGGTTATTGGAAAATAAGTATATTTCAGTATTAATATGAGTGAAGCTTCAAAGGGTAATGACAAATCTGCCTCAAAACAAAGGAGAGCATCTTTTTATCCATCTGATTTGAGGGGCATCTGTCAGTTTGAAGGTCGTGATAAGCATTTTGGTTCTGAGTGTTGCCTGTGCTCCAATGCCTGGATTTATGTTCCTTCTGAACACAACTGTTACCTGTGCCTTGGTTTGGAGCACGAGGGCTTGGTGCAAATCCTTGGAGGTGCAAGTACCACAATACATTAATGCACTCTGGCACTGGGGATCTTGCATGGCAATGGGAAATGGGTGCTGTGAGTTGTCAAGCCTTGAACATGGGCATGAAAAACCAGAGCATGGCTTATGCTTCACTTCTGTAGTGAAAGTACATGAGCTGATGGCTCACCAGATTCAGGTATCACCACGTTCACAGCCTGGCCCCTGCTGACATAGCTGGTGTGAGGCCTCAAAGCTCCTCCAGGCTTCAACCTGAAGGGTCTTCTCTGTTTCCCACTCAGGGCTGCCGAAAGAGGTAACTTTGAAGCTGCTGTGAAGCTGGGGATAGCGTACCTGTACAACGAAGGCTGTAAGTGTGGGGGCTTGCCCTCTGCTCCTTGGGGAAGGTGGTGTGGCAGATGATGTAGATGAGCTAAAGGCTTATTTATGAACAGAGGTTAGGGCAGTTGTCCCATCAGAAAGCTGGCGTGTTTCCTGGCTGCCCACAGAGCTGTATCTCAAACACAGGTGCTTTTGTACCCAGGCTGTAGAGCAGTGAAGTGCAGAGCCAGCTTGCTGTCTCCAGTGGGTGGTAAGGTCTTATTTGCTGTGATGCCTCTCCAGTTTCACCTTTCGATGCAGACTGAGCGCTGGCCACTGAACTGCTGGCTGTTAACAGTGTCATGGAATCACAGAATCACTTGGTAGGAAAAGACTTTTGAGGTCATCAAGTCCAACCACATCTGTCTACTACCAAGCTATATCCCTAAGCATCTCATCTACCTGTCTTTTAAACACCTCCAGGGATGGTGACTCCACCACCTCCCTGGGCAGCCTCTGCCAGGGCCTGACCACCCTTTCAGTGATTAAATTTTTCCTGATGTCTAATCTGAACCTCCCCTGGTGCAACTTGAGGCCATTTCCTCTCGTCCTGTCACTCGAGAGAAGAAACCAGCACCCACCTCACTACAGCCTCCTTTCAGGCAGCTGTAGACAGTGATGAGGTCTCCCCTCAGCCTCTTCTTCTCTAGGCTAAGCAACCCCTGGTCTCTCAGCCACTCCCCATAAGACTTATTCTCTGTTCCCCTTCTCTGGATGTGCTCCAGCACCTCAGTGTCTTCGTTGTTGTGAGCGTCCCGCACAGCTCTTTGAAAAGCAGGAAATGAGCCAATGGGCAGCATATGGATTTATGTTTAGAAGTAATCCTTTGTAAACTTCTGCTCAGCCCTGGCTGCTGATCTCACCTGTCAGATCAGCACAGGAACTGTAACTGACAGAGGGGCTCCTGCAGAAGGAGCTGGCAAGGCAACGACTTCCATACCCACTCGTTTGTACTTGGGTGGGAATTAAGGTGGCTTTGAGTGCTGGTGTTTGTAGAATGTCTGTGTGTGTGTGTCCCCATCTTAGGGTTGTACCTTCCTAAAGACTGATTGCAGTAAGATTTTTCTTCTTTTGCCATCTTTTAAGGCTCCAAAGGGAAGACACTGTTCACTCATTGTATCCTGTTGTCTGTCGTGGCCTGACTAAATGCCCAGCGCCCGGGCACAAGCTCTAAATCGTTTCTGGCTGTTGTTTTTGTTCAGTGTCCGTTTCTGACGAGGGTCGTGCAGAAGTGAATGGATTAAAGGCATCACATTTCTTCAGCCTGGCAGAGCGTTTGAACGTGTGTGCAGCCCCCTTCATCTGGCTTTTTATCCGTCCTCCCTGGTCCTTGAGTGGAAGCTGTTGTAAAGCTGTGGTCTACGCGAGCCTCAAGGCAGAGTGTCAGCTGGAGAAGGTAAGATTCCTTTCTGCCTTTGACTTCAACACAGACTTGTAATTGCATCCAGTTCTTCTGGAAAAAATACATTTTTGTTGCCCCAAGGAGCTCCTTTCCTCTTTTTGCTTAAATGACTGCAGATTAATCATTTTAATGTGTTTATTGCCAACCTACGCTTGGTGCATCGTGAGTGCCAGAGGGCTCTTCTGTCTCTTTTGAGAGATCCAGTACTGACTCAAAGATAAAACATTGAGAAAAACAAGGGAGAGGAGTGATTGAAAGGCAAACAAAATTGTAGTCTGGAATTACTGGCAAAAATTGCTACTGTTCCTTATCCTTAATAATGCTTTATCTTAATGCTTTCTTCAGGCTCAGAAAGGATCTATTCTCCACTGCCTGGCTAAGGTCTTGAGTCTCTCTGAGGTGAGCAGTGTTTCTGATTGATGTGTTTGGGTGCTTTTTTGGTGATGCTGATGCTGTTTGCCTTGATTTGAAAACAAAAATCAGCCACATGCTCTGATTCCTCATGTGACCTAGGAATCTCTGCTCTCATGAGTTTAATTTTCTCATTGTTTAAAGGAACATTATCCACTTAGTTTGCTGAACTTTACAGTCACATTAATTTTGGCTTGATCATGAGCTCGCAGTGTTATTGGTCCCAAAGGAAGCCTTCCAGTCGGAATGCATATCAAAGCCAAAAGTTATCCCTCAGTGGCAAGCAAGCCAGAAAGCTTTTGTCTGGCTGAGGGGAAAACTAACTGCTTCCTGAGCTGAGGTCATCCAACGGCAGCACTGAGTGGGTGTGGGAGCCCCCTCTCAGCCTGAGGGGGACACAGCCAGTGGATTCTGCTCCGTAGTTTCCCACAAAGAGCTGGTTTGGGCCTTCTGAAGTATCAAGATCTGGCATCCAGCTGGCTGGGCAGCAAAAATAACACCCTGCCTTTTGTTCTTAGGATGAAGAAAAGAGGAAAGAATCCCTTGAAATGTTTGAAGAATCTTCAAAACAGGGTTGTTTGAACAGCTCCTACCTCCTTTGGGAAAGTAACAGAAAGGCTGCTGTAAGTAATGGGGTTTTGTCTCAAAACAACTTTTTCAGTGTAACTTCTGCACCTCTTATGTGCAATGAACGAACACAGGGAGAAATTGTTGTTCCTCAGGGCTTACCCTCTTCATAAACAAGGAGAGCACCAAGAACTCTCCCAAATGAGCACTGGTGCCTGCCTTGGTGTTCAAAGGAGTGAGTCCACCAGCAGTTGCACCGAGGTGTGAGCAGCAGTTCTCTATTTTGACTGCTAAAGGCGTGGGCACTGCTGGCTGGTGATCACATGGCTCACCTGGGAACAGGAGGGGGGAACTGCCTGCATTGGGATCCCTGAATCTGCCAAAGCTCGTACATCAGAGCCCCAGGTGACCTGTCTTTTCCTCTGAGACCTGGGCAAGGACTGAAGAAAGCTTCTCAACAGCAATATTGTTGTCATAATGACTGCTGGAATAACAGACCCACAGGCAGGGTTTTGTCTCTGGACATGGGTACTACAGTCCTTCTGTTGTGTGGAGGTAATGAGTTTGAAATCTGTTTGCATTCCCCTCTGTAGATGTCGGATCCTGGCAGATACCTCCAAAGTCTCAGGCAGCTACGAGACTACGCAGCAAAGGGCTGCTGGGAAGCACAGGTAAGACTGACTTTTCCTAGGAAAACAGTCTTTATTTGGTCTTGTCTGTGCTGTCATTGGATGTTTGGACTCTTCCCTTTAGAAGCAAATTCAAAATTGCTGAATAATATCCATATATGTGTGCTCTGCAGATCCCCCCCGGAAAACACTGCGTGTCTGTGGAACAGGCTGAGTAAGGATGTGGCTTTTGATGGACTTAAAGGCCTACTCTAAATAATGTGTGCATCCAACATTTAAGCCAAGCTAAGATCTGCCAGTTCTGTTGCCTTTCAAGTAGTTTGTCAGTCTGTTTCAGCAGGAAAATTACAGGGCCATACTGCTCTGCTCTAGTTTCCATTTGGTAAAAGAAATTAAACTACTTTCTTTTGTGTTCTCTCTGTTACAGATGGCTTTAGCCAAAGCCTGTGGGAGTGGATACCAATTAGTATTAGAAGGAAAATCTTCCAGTGAAATGGTGTCTCAAATCTTTCAAGCTTCTGTTCCTATTAGCAAGCAAAGTATCTTCACTGTGCAGAAAGGGATGAATGAAACAATGAGGTAAAAACTCATATCTGGGCATCAGGCCACATAGCAGAAACCAGTGCCTGTGTCCTCTGCCTCTGTAGAGGGAACAAGTCCAGAAGGAGGTCTGTTGGAAGGTGACATTTTTTGCTTTGCTCTTCTGTGATGCATTTCCTCCTGTGCATGATCTCAGCACAGGAAGGACATGGATCTGTTGGAGCAAGCCCAGAGGAGGCCACAGAGGTGGTCTGAGATTGGACTTGATCTCAGAGGTCTTTTCCAACCAGATGATTCTATGGTTGTATGAGAGCTGGAGCACCTCCCATATGAGGCCAGGCTGGGAGAGTTGGGGTTGTCCAGCCTGGAGAGGAGGAGGCTCTGGAAAGACCTTAGAGCAGCCTCCCAGTGCTGAAAGGGGCTCCAGGAAAGCTGGGGAGGGGCTCTTGATCAGGGAGTGCAGGGACAGGATGAGGAGTAATGTTTTAAGCTGCAAGAGGGGAGATTGAGCTGAGATCTTGGGAAGAAATGTTTTGCTGTGAGGGTGGGGAGGCCCTGGCCCAGGTTTCCCAGAGCAGTGGTGGCTGCCCCATCCCTGGAGGTGTTCCAGGCCAGGTTGGATGGGGCTTTGAGCCCCCTGATCCAGTGGGAGGTGTCCCTGCCCATGACAGGGAGTGGAACTGGATAGACTTTGATGTCCCTTCCAACCCAAACCGTTCTGTGATTCTATAATGATGTACAATCAGAGAAACACAGGACATTGTGCAGAGAGGAAGTATCAGAGCCCTTATTTCCAGTCCTGATGAAGAACTGACATGAGGAGTGGGGTTTTCTCTGGACTGTAAGTTCTCGTATCTGGAGGCAATGTTTGATGTGCCAGAGATAGAGTTACTCTCCAGGTATCTTCAGCCTCTGAACTGCCCTACACCTTTCCTTGTGCAAGTACCTGTTGTTTACAGGTTCACTTCTAATTCCACTCCACAGACAGCTCAAGCGACCGTGGCCCCTTCTGAGGATAACAGCCCTCTGTCTGCAGATCCTTATCTCAGTGCAACGTGTCATTAATAGGAACATTCTTTTGGTTGAATTCCTTGATTGGACCTTTTGAGATGGGACTCAGAAATGAAGAGTAGGGGGGTTTGTCTGGCACAGGTCTGGATGGGTGCTGACTGCGTGGCTTGTCTCTTCCCTGTGTAGGTACATCCTGGTCGATTGGCTGGTAGAAGTGGCTACCACGAAAGACTTTTCTAGCCTGTGCCTTCACGTGACAGTAGGATGTGTGGATCGTTATTTGAAGCTGAGACCTGTCCCTCGGACTCAGCTCCAGCTTTTGGGAATAGCCTGCATGGTCATTTGCACACGGTAAGGGCTCTGACTGCTGAGCAGAGGTGGTTATTGTGATTCTTCAAATTAATTACTGCAGCTCAAGCTTTTTTTTTTCCTCTCTTGTTAATATTAATACCGGAAAAAAAATTGCCTTCCCTCTACTTTGCTGCTTGAACTGTGTTTGCATACACAACCACAGAATCTGTGCAAAAATGTTTTCCTTGAACACATTTATGGATATGAAAGCTCCACAGTGGTGGATTGGTCCAAATTGTCAGCAACTGAAGTTGCTCGTGCCATATTAGCATGAGTGACCCCCTCAGGAACACCTGCAGCGGTGTCGTTACCCAGTTCAGTCTGTTACGCTCACGTGAACAGCGTGGTCTGGTTCTTTTATGTTAGTTCTATTAATATCTTGCATCTTAACCTAGGAGAGGTGTCATAAATGAGGAATTAAGAACGTTGTTGTAGGCAGTTTCAGCTTAAAGGTGAAATAAATGAAGAGCTGCTCTTCTTTCTGTCCTGGTCTGTTCCCAGCAAAAGTACCTTATGAAGTTGTTCAACTCTTTGGTCATCCTGGGTGCATTTATCTGCCACAAAACCACGAGGGTACAGGTGCACCAATTCCCTTTCTTCTGGGGTTAACTGTTAATATCTGATATTGCAGTTTCATCAGCAAAGAGATCCTGACGATACGGGAAGCTGTGTGGCTGACAGACAACACGTACAAATATGAAGACTTGGTCAGAATGATGGGTGAGATCATTTCTGCCCTAGAAGGAAAGATACATGTGAGTCTGGGTTACAGATGGAATGTTTCACCCCTTGGGCTGCTGTTGAAGCCAGGCTGTTGTGGTTGGCACTGCTCCTTACCCAGGCTGGTGGGGCTTTTATGTGAGTGTTCTCCATCAGCTGTGGACAGCACGCACAGCTCGGAGCATGCAGATACAGGACCCTCTGCCTTTCTGTGGGGATGAAAACTGAAGTTTTAAGAGGCCATTTGTTCTTTCACTGGGGAGTTTTTCAATGTCAGTGTAGTAGCTTAAAAAACAAACAAAGCCTGATGTAATGAAAACAACATCTCCTGGAAACAGCTGTGTTTAAATACACAACCAGCCCCTGTTCTCCCTTGCACACCAGATACCCACCATTGTGGACTACCAGGAAGTGTTGTCAAAGATAGTCCCGCTGGAGAGAAGAACTCTGCACCTCTACAGCTTCATCTGTGAGCTGTCTCTCCTGAACACAAGCCTCTGTGTGTACTCCCCAGCCCGGCTGGCGGCTGCCGCGCTGCTGCTGGCCAAGATCCTGCACAGGCAAGGTAAGGAGCTGTACCTTACCTGGGGCTGCACACAGTACAGCAGCTTTTTAGGGAGCCTTTGGAGGGTTTTGGTGTTGCTTTGTCTGTAGGAAAGGTGTCTCGGTCACTTGAGGTGGGGAGAAGATGGGGAGAGATACAAGATGTAAGAATGGAGAGCTGAGTTTAGTCCATTTTATCTCTTAACAGCTGTGATGAACAAGAGTATTAGAATCACAGAATGGTTTGGGTTGGAAGGGATCTCAAAGCCCATCCAGGTCCAAACCCCTTGCTGTGAGCAGGGACACCTCCCATTGGATCAGGGGGCTCAAAGCCCCATCCAACCTGGCCTTGAACACCTCCAGGGATGGGGCAGCCACCACTGCTCTGGGAAACCTTGGCCAGGGCTTCCCCACCCTCACAGCAAAACATTTCCTAAGATCTCAGCTCAGTCTCCACTCTAGCAGCTTCAAATGGTTCCCCCTCGTCCTGTCCCTGCACTCCCTGATCAAGAGCCCCTCCTCAGCTTTCCTGGAGCCCCTTTCAGTCCTGGGAGGCTGCTCTAAGGTCTGCCCAGGGCCTTCTCTTCTCCAGGCTAAACAACCCAACTCTCTCAGCCTGTCCTCGTACAGGAGGTGCTCCAGCCCTTGGATCATTGTCAGACATGCAAGCCCCATGTTTGAGACTGAAGAGTTCCATACTTGGGTATCATTCAGTTTGGTGGGCACACCTGTCCTTGAAGGTGATTGTGAACTTGAACAAACTATGCATAGACAGAAGCTTGTAAAGATCTTAATGATCTTTAGCTCATTACAAAATTAATCTGTATGATTGCAGAACTGAGCTTTGTGAAACAGCTCTGTGTGTTCTCTTCCCCAGCACGGCCCTGGACCAGCCAGCTGTCCAAGTGCACCGGTTTCTCTTTTGAAGACCTCTTGCCCTGTGTGCTGAGCCTCCACCAAAAGTGGTAATGCTTCTGGAACTCTCCTGGGCAGGCACATGAGTTCTTGGGCTCCAGCTCTTGCAAAGGAGCTGTATCTGTCCAGTCAGCCCTTCCCATGAAGGATGGGGCTTTGGGGAACTGCCTTGCCTCTGTGTCTTCCCCCCACAAGGCACAGAGGTCTGGGGGCCAGTTCAGGGCCAGCTCTTCCATTTCTCCCAACTGGTAGTGGCCCTGGGTGGGAAGCTTCTCAAGACTAACAGTCACAGCTTGCCAAACATCACTGTTTTCAGAAGATTACAACTGGCTATGGGTGAGCTTCAGGAGCAGTTCCTGTAGCAAAAGTAGCTCATTTTTAAAGAGTACAGGGCAAATATCTTGTTTACCTCAAGGAACAGAAAAGGAATTAGATGCTCATGTGCTTAGAAACCAAGCATCCTGGCCAGCTGCATCTCAGCTCTGCTGAAACACCAACTTTCTTAGCACAGAGCTGAGCTGGGCAGAGGGGAAGTCCTTAAATGGGCAGGTTTGGTTAACATCGTTTCATATAATCCACACTAAGACTGAGGCTTTAATCTTTCTTTCCAGTTTCCATGATGATGTCCCAAAGGATTATAGGCAGGTGTCCTTAACGGCAGTGAAACAACGATTTGAAGACGAGCGTTATGAAGAAATAGGCAAAGAAAAGGTGGGTGAGCTCTGTCTTCCTGTGCTGATGTCTGACCCCCACAGCAAAGCTGCTGTACAGCAGGACGTGGTGAGCTCCAGGTGATGGGAAGCAGGTTCTGACTTCTTAGACTCTTGGAGAAGAGAGTATCTAAAAGTGGTGGCTTTAAACTTGATCTGCAGGGTTTAGAATTGCTTTGGTTGAGCACCACTTGGAACTGCTCATCGGGATAGGTTTATCGTAGAAAACTGAGAGCCTCACGGCAGAGGGAATCACACGGTCTAATTCTTACTGGCTTTTTGGTTTTCAGATGATGAGTTACAGCCAGCTGTGTTCACTGTTGGGTGTGAAACAGGAGGAGCCGGAGCCCAGTCCCTTGCACACAAACGTGGTGGAAATTCAGACTTTCCTTAGCTCTCCCTCTGGAAAGAGAACCAAAAGGTGAGTATAATTCATCACTGTCGCTGTCTCTGAATTAGCACAAACCTTTCCTCCCCTCTGGTACCTTGAGATTCCATCCTTAAATACGATCCATTTTCCTGTAATTACCTTGCCATACCTATTAAAGAGAGAAAAGATAACTTGACTTTCAGTGTGTGATTCTGGATTTTGTGCCTGCAGGAGGAGGGAAGAGAGCATTCAGGAGGACAGAGGCAGCTTTGTCACCACGCCCACGGCCGAGCTCTCCACCCCGGAGGAGAGTCTGCTGGACAACTTCCTCGACTGGAGCTTGGATTCCTGCTCTGGTTATGAAGGCGATCAGGAAAGTGAAGGCGAGCGAGAGGGAGATGGTGAGGGTTTTATTCTTCTTATGAACAGCAGACGAGAAAATTAAAGCTGTCTTAGGCAGCAGAAGCCTGAACTTCCAGCTGAAGACCAGTTGGAACTGCTCTCCCCCTCGTCCAAGCCTTGTAATTGTTGGGCTGTTGAGGAATTGTAGATCAGTTCTCTATTTCTGCTGAACGTGGCGAGGGCTCTGTAGCTGTGTGGTGTTCCAGAGGGAGCCAGTTCAGTAGTAGAACCAAAGGGGATGAGCAGCCCCGCTGGGTCAGACGCTCCATTATCCCTGTGTTTTGCTGACTCTGGGACTGGCTGTTCACAGTATCACAAGGTTGGAAAATACCTCTAAGATCATCCAGTCCAACCTGTGACCATTTAAACCATGGCTGTTCATTGCCCAAACAGCCCGAGGGGGGAGAGCTGCTGTTTGCAAGGAGGGTGAGCTGTGCCCACCCCTCCCCGCGGAAGCACACACAAGGTTTATGCTCTTGCTTGGTTCTGTGCCGAGTGCCTGCCTGCGGTTGCCCAGATCAAAATTAACCTTTTCCTTATCACCCCACAGTGACAAATCCCAGCGGGGTCCTGGACGTGACGGTGGTCTACATGGACCCTGCAGACCACTGCTGCCAGGACTCCAGCGACGAGGACCTCTCCGTGGGGTGGGCTGAGCAGGCGCCACCGCCGAAGGCAGCTCAGCCGCTGGATAACACTCCTAGCCTTTCGGTATTTCTCACCCCACGGAATCCTAACCCGGAAGGGAGCTCTGGTTACTTTTCTGTCAACAATTCCAGCCCCGTGTCCTCCGTCAAAGGCAGCCTTGGTGTACCTCTCAAACCTACCTCAGCGCTGTCCCTCGGCAGCGCCATCGCCCGGGACTCCTGGTTACAGCCGCTCCGCGCCGGGCCCTGCGAGGGCAGGAGCGACCGACGGCAGGTCAAGCGGAAACACGCGGCAGAGCACAGTGAAGGAAGGGAGCACCTGGGCTTCTTAAGCCTCTGATTTCTCCATCCTCTCTATTTTTCCAAGCTTCCTGGAAACAGTGTTTCTGCCATAGTCCTACAGGGATCACATAGTGAATAATTGACAATACCTCCAGAAAGAGCCCTTTTCCTCACCTTTGCCTGTCCTGTAATCCTGTAGTCCCCTTCTGGGCCACTTCCTTCCTTGACAACTGCCTTTTCAAAGTATTCTCTTCTGTCTGATCCTCTGCAAATTAAGATTCTTCTCCACATAGGAAACTTTAGGAAACTTTATAGCTGTCTCTTATCGTTCCTTGTCGGTTACAGAAAAGAACTTGCTGTGTCCCTTGCTTTGCTGTGAGCCCTGGCACTATAAGAGAAAGGAATTGACTTTGGTTCTCAAGTTACTGGATGGAACACTATATGCTTGAATTCTCCCACTTGAAAGACCTTTTTGAGGTTGTGCTGCCTTTTCCTTCTGTCCAGATACCTGGTGCATCCCTCTTCTCTGTATGTACCATTTGCTGCACTGATACAAGGTTTTTATGGATACAATCAAGAGGTAAATGAAGGCTCAGTGCAGATCTGAGCTTCTTTTCTACCTACCTCTCGGATGGTTTTAAACCACGTGCCTCAGGCTCTGGCAGCCAGGTTTTCTTCACCTGAAGAATCCTTCTGTGCCTTAACGCTTCCCTGCCCCGTCCCACAGCACTGCGATCTGTGAACTCCCCGTCTGCTGGAACTGTGGGCTCACTCTCACCTCATTTCACTTCCCGTCTCACAGTCTGCCTTGCTCTTTCCATTTATGTGTCCTCTCGTAAAGCACAAATCACTTGAACACTAGAACCAGGCTGCAGCACGGGAAGGGCAGGGTCTGGCTCCCGGAAAGCCCCAGTTTCAGCTTTGCTGAGGGCAGCGTCTGCTTTTCTTATCCAAAGGGAGATGTGTGCTGCTGCAGCACTGCTGTGAAGATCCCCCCTCCACTGACCTCAGCCTGGGCTAACACTGCCCAGGGAACAGCCCTCTTCTTACAAACAGGTAGTGAGCATTGGAATACCAAGGTACAAGACTCCCAGGAGACGTTGTTGCATTTGACACTGGAACTGGACTCCACGACTCGCATTTTGCTCCGAAATGACTGGCAGGCGGCAGCAGTTCAGATGCAGTTCAGGGACTTTTTTTATAAAACTGTTCTTAATAGAGCTGGCTCCTGTCTTACTTCCATGACTGGTATCCCATGGCCCGTTTCACTGACTGAGGGCTTGGAGAACGGAGGGGGTGGCAGGGGAGGAGGTCAGGATTGAGGCCTGGGCCAGCTTCTCGTGGTTAAGCTGCAGCTGGCACTGCCTGTAGGGCGTTTGGTATCATGAGCTGGGAGAGCACCCTGCACATAGAGTAACAAGAAGGCTCAGGGCACCCTCACAGCTCCCCCAGAGAGCCTGCAGAAAGGCCTGGAATGGGCCCAATCACCAGCAGAGAGCAGTCCTGGTGCTTGTCCACAACGTTTATTACAAAACTAGGTACAGCCACTGTAGTTTAAGAAAAAAGAAGTCCCTGATATAGTTTTCCATTGCCAGGCTTCTCCTGGTGGCTACAGTCCAGTCTCCAGCTACTGCTTACAACTGGCCATGCAGGAGCATCTTCACATTCGCTCAGTACAGCAGCGGCTCAAAATTCAGCACTAGGTCACATTAAAACTGGAATAAAACACTTATAAAAACTTCTCAGTTCTAAAACAGGTAGGTAACAGTTAAACATACGTAGGAAAGGCCTGCAGAAAGTTTTGAACTTTTTTTTTTTTCCCTGTGCAAGTTTTCTTGAGCTGAAAGAAAAGGCACAAAATAGGAACATTAATCAGTACAATTCCCTCCCAGGAAGCATTAATTGGATGATGAGGAGCCAGCTCTGTTCCTGGGGCCTGCTGCTCGATACAGCCTCAGCTGAGGCAGTCCTGGGCTAAAACCAAACCTGTCTTCCTGTCAAGTCTCAATCCTGAAGGTGCCTCATGGATACATCAGCACCTGGGCCTGGAGAACCACCACTTACTGCCCCAGGCCATAAACCAGAACCACAGCTGCTGGCAGAAAAGGAAAGCACACGGCCCAGAGCCTCGGTTCTTTTAGACAAATGAGTGTTTTCTTCAGAAAGACTGCAGTCTGCATTTTGTTAGCACCTCCTCGCCCTGGTCTTTGCTTTATTAACTCCTGTGCTGTTCCTCCAAGGACAAGGATGTCCAGAAGACACTGAGGGCACGTATGCTGTAACACAGGCTTAGCAGGACTGATCTCTTGGCAGGGAAAGCTGGAGGGCCAGTACTGCCTCCACGAGCCACCAGGACAGATCTCCAGGAGCATCCTGCTCTGTCCTCACCTCCTGGGCACACAGAGCAGGGCAGCAGCCCTGTGCCACTCCTGTGCACCCAGCGGGGCAAGTGCTTTGTGCTGCTGCAGCCTAAACTACTGGCACTTACTTAGGGCACCATTTTGATGTCCACAGGGTCATAAGCTGAAGCTTTCATCTTCTCCAGTGGCTTCTTGAAGAGCTGTCGCAGGGCCTCGTAGTCAGGCTTCTCCTCGTAGCCCAGGGCCATAACCTGCTGCAGGTAGCTCTGCAGGGCATCTGCAAGGCAAGGAAGATCACTGCGTGGAGCAGCACAGCAGCTCCAGGTGTCCTTACAAAGCCATCAAAGAGCCTTCTCAGACTGAAAACAAACCCAAAGAGTAACAGGAAGCTCAAAGTCAGAACGGGGAAATGACCTCTAGCCCCAGGTTGCATTTTTAGAGTTCCCAAAACGCTCGCCTCTTCAGCAAGGCTCAAACCCACAGAACACAGGCAGCAGCCCTCCTTGTTCTGCTGTAAAAAGGACAAGGGATTTGTTCACAGGAGGGTGCCAACCAGTCCGTGCAAGGCCACCCTGGCTTAGCACCCCAGCGCAGAGAGGGTTCCAGCTTCAGGTGCAGTCAGTCCCTCACCCCCAGTCCCGCTGTTGCAGAGAGCAAGCCCATACCTGGAATGGGTCTCCACCTGAAGCACAGTCGGAGAAGGCATTTCACATCCTCTCTGTACCTGGAATAATCAGTGCAGAGTGCCGTCAGGGGAGAAGCAATGGAGCAGGTACCTGAACAGCCTGTCTCTGGCACCAGGGGAAAACAAAAGGGCTGAATTCAGACAGCCACGTTCTGAACAGAGCAGAAACCAGGAGTCACCAAACGCCCTCTGGCCAGGTTCAGCCTCTGCAGTGGGATTTACCCACATCCCACTGTGACCGAGTGCTTTCTCTTCAGTCACAAAACCTCCCTCACTGTTTTCTGCCGAGTATTTCCCAAGAGAGTAGATGATTTCTCCTACTTTTCCTTCTTTTCCATCACAGTTTCTACTTTGTCCAGCTCATCAGACCAAGGCAAGAAGCCACAAAGCCACTTCAGAAGACAGTAGCCCAGAGATTCCAAGTCACTCCGGCGAGATGGTCCTGATGGAAAGGAAGAGATTTGTGAAAAAAACAAGTGAAAAAACAAGAGTTTGGGAGCCATCTCTGAAGAGGCCCAGGTTGGCACCTCTCCTCCAAAGGCAAGTGAGGACTCCAGCCCTCGCTGCACAACCTTGGAAGTCTCTATTTCAGGTGCCCCTTCAGTAAAACCCACAGTCTCATGAAGGAGCACAAGCCTAAAGAGCAGAAGGAAAGGAGTGCAAGAGCTTCATTAAAATGCACTCTAGGATATAAATATCAGTTCTCAGGCAGAGGCTGCCCAGGGAGGTGGTGGAGTTCCCACCCCTGGAGGTGTTTAAAAGACAGGCAGATGAGGTGCTCAGGAATGCTTTAGTAGTGGGCAGGGACAGTTGGACCTGATGATGTCAAAGGTCTTTTCCAATCAAATGATTCTACGATTCTGTGATTCCTGGGACCTGGTAACCCACACAGCTGAGGAATCGCCATTCAGCCCCTGGAGGAAGATTTGCCCAGTCTGAACACTGGGAGAGACCAGTCACATCCCAACCAGGAGAGGAACTGGCTCATTTAAATGTCTTTCCAGCTCCCATTACTTCAAGGTCAGAGCAGAGCCTGCTGCAGATCAGTTTTGGGCAGGGATCCAGTCTGGCTCGAAACAGATCCCTGCTAATCCAGCAGGAAGCAGCCCTGTTTTCTAGTCCTCACATGCCTTCAGCAGTCAAGGCTCCAGATGGAGGAGGAACATCCCTGCACCTCTTGCCTCAGGCACTGAGTGACCTGGCAAATCCCAACACACCAGCCCAGAGAAAGGCAAGAGGAAACAGCCCAAATAGGAACTTGGTTCCAGGTGCATGTGGCTGCTGGAAAGCAGCAGAAACAGAAGTGCCAGCAGGGAGCCTTTGCTCCAGAGAGCACTGCCACAGCAAGAGCTCGAGCTGAGCCGTGCTGGCTTGTGCAAGAAACAGAGCCTCACCTGCTCCTTTGTGGCTGTCCAGACTGAGAAACTCCACTGTGCCTTCGTGAGGGGTCCTGCTGCCTTCGCGCTGAGCCACGTGCTTCCCTCCCGGGCAGTAGCGGAACGCGAAGCAATAGCCTGCTAGAGTCATCTAGAAAGCATCAAGAAGGAAACATCTGAGCATCACTGCTTGGGGCAGAGTCCACAGGCTGTACCTTTACTCTTCCTCCTCCTCTCAGGAGCCTTAAACCCCCCTGCAGGGAAAGGAATGGCTCTTTACAGCAGATTGAGCCGACATTTAATGCACCAGGACCACTCCTTCGGGTGTGAATTCTGCTTACACCACAGCTCCAAACCCTGCAGCCCAGCCCCTGCTGGAGCGCTGCATGGACTGCGTCGCTCCCCTGGGCAGCAGCAGGGCCCTGGGTGCTGCTCTACCCCAGTCCACAGCCCACCTCCACTGCCATTTCCTTGCAGCACTACTCCAGCTCCCTACCTGCGTGAGGTCTGCTGGGTTCAAATAGATGTTCTCGGCTGTGATGTCCCCATGCACATACTCATTCTCATGAATGTACTCCAGGCAGTCTAGCTGGGAGTAAACAGAAGCAGCAAGCATCTCAGAGACATGGGAATTCCATCAGCACCCTGGCTGGAGCCTCCCTGGCTCCCCACCACTGTGTGGAGGAGCACAAAAAGCACCGTGTCTCACAGCCTCCAATTCCAAGTGCCAGGTTTCTCTCATCCTCCTTACCCCAAGTATCTTCAAGATGACACCTGGCTCAAAAGATGCCACTCAAGTTTAGAACATGCTTGAGAGATGCTACCTAAGGACCCCGGCCACCCCCCTCACCCAGCTCAGGTCTGGAAGAGATCTGGAAGAAAGTTATAGGTCTTTCCTGAAGTCTCTTAGGAAGTGTTGGTTCTCACGTACCAGCCGGACCACAATCTGAAAAGCTGCCTTCTCCCTCAGATGCTGGAGGCCATCATCCAGGACTGACTGAAGAGTTCTCCCTAAGTCAGGGAACACCAAAAACCTACAAAAGACAAGGGCTTGGATATAGCAGTGCCCACCAGATTTGGAAACCCTGTAACAGATGCTCCCCAAGCAATCCTCCTGGATCAGACCCCCCTCATTTAACTCCAAGCTGATCTGGCCAAATATTTCCTCAACTTTCGATAACAGAGAACTGCTTGAAAAGGAGAGGTGAGCTGATTGTGGGCTGCAGATGCACATCCTTTGTTAATATCAAAGGCAGGAATAAGGTATCCCCTGGCCAGAGGGGCAGAAGCAGCAGAAGTGATGACTTCAAGGACTGCAGGAAACGGGATAAAGCACAAAGCATTGTTAATAAACGAGACAGGAGCAGTGCAAAAGGTTCAAAGCCCAGGGGACAATGAGAGAAGGAACAGCAGACAGCAAAGAGAGGAGAGGGAAAGCCCAAGAAGATGGCAGCTGCAGAGACAAGAGCTGTGCCCTTTGCAGTTGCCTCACCTGTAGCTGTCTGCATGCAGTCCAAAGCCGATGCAGCTGGGAATCCCCAGCAAGGGCACTGAGTGCTGCTTCTTCCACTTCTCCACTAGAAGGGGAGAGGACAGAGAACAGCAAATGCTGCTAAGGAGCTCAGTCAGGATGCCCCTTCTCCAAAGGCTGCTCTGCCCTGAGCAGCTCACAGCCTCTCTCACACTGATTCTGACCCAGAAATGCCAGCCCCGTGTGCTGGGCTGTTGGAATGTCAGCACAACCAACACTGCAGAGCAATAACAAGACACAATGCTGGGACTACCAGGGCAGGCCTGGGCATGTGACTGCTGTAGGGCTGGGTAAAACAAGAATGAGGGGACAGAAGGAAGGAGAAGCAGATTTTTACAGTCCTCACACAAGCACAAGTCCATTAACCCTGCTCAATCCCCTGCCCACATTCTCTGGTCAGCTCTGCGCTTGCTCGGGCTCCTGGGTCAATGGAGTAAATGGAGCAGCTGCCAGGAACACCCACAGAAGGGGCACAGGAGAGGGAGCCAAGGCAGGACAGGCTGTGGGGCTGAGCAGCTACCAGAGAGATCAAGAAAGCTCCAAAATGCCAATGCTTCGGTGTCCTAAGGTACACAGGGACTCCTGGGAGAGCACAGGCTCTTGCCTGAACTTCTCAGCACTCAGGCCCTACCCAAGCAGTGAATTAGTTTAGTTGGGCCTGGCCTTCCAAGAGACTCACAGTGACAAGAGGGGGGATGCCAGTCTTCCTAACCAGCAGCCTTACTCCTTGCCCTTCTACCAAGCACCAACCTGTGCCTGCCTTTGCAGCTCGCTGGAAGAAGTTCTGTTCATTGTATATCTTGCCATCTTTGACATCCTAAAGGGGACAGGAAGAAAGAGTGTCACTTCAGCCACGCACACCCTGCTAGAAAGGGAAACTGGGGCAAGATTGCTACACTTCACTACCCATTTTAAAGAAAGCAACAACCTTCCCCAAAAATGAAGTATCAGATCAGCAGTAGAGCTGAGAACAGAGCTGTCCACTATGTAACACTGCACCTAACAACCACACAAACCCTGAGCATAAGCACAGAGCAAGGCAGTGCCTGTCTCACATCGGACATTTCAAGCACTACCATGTACCACTGCCTGTTGCAAGACAACACAGACCACCCGGCAGCCCAGAGCGAGCTCGAAACCCAGAGCTGCTGTTTCCAAGGAGCCAGAGGCTTCTTATCCACAGCACAGAGGACGTTACTTCTGCAAAAAACAGGTCCCAACAAAGAACTATAACATTTCATTCTAGCTGTTGGAAAGTGACAAAAATCTGTATTTGTGACATTCAAGCATCTGGGTAGCGTGGTGACACCTCACAGTTAATCTTTTTCAATCAGCAAGCATACAGGTTACAGTCAGTGTGTATGTGTCTGCCTACACACACACTCAGCATACTGCAGCCTAATTTAGGACACACTATCACACGCAGGAAGAGGCAGCAGTTTTCTCTTCTGGCTGGTTCGATAACAAAGGCCCTGCCCACAATCGGCCAAGGCAGCCGGAGGATCAGCAGGCTCCAGACAGCACACACAACTGTTCCAGAGGGTATTTTATTCTGCACCTTGCCCCAGAGAGCAACTCTGAGCCATGAAAGCCAGGAGCCGAAACACTCTCGTGTCATATCGTGCCCTCCAGCCCTCTGCGAGCGCAAGGACTGGGCTGTGCAGTCAGAGGCTGCAGAGCAAAGAGATGCCAAAGGTGCAAACCAGGGGAGGTGGGAGTGTTGTGTACACAAGTGATTAGAGTTTCCCACCTACTGGTTCTAGCTTTGTGACACTTAGCTCCCTTTTCTCATTAACACCGTGTTCTTTCTCCATCCTCTTCAATGTCTCCTCTGACAAAAGGGAGGGTGATTTTTCAAGTGCCATTAGCCAGCACTGTTTCTCCACACACAAGCAATCCTCAGGAGCCTCAGCAGATACAAGAACAAGCTTTCTGCTCTGGTTTGTGAGTTACTGACAACCACTCCACTGAACCTCACTGCAGAGCAGTTGTTCCTAGAAACTGCATGTTTCTGAAGAACCCGAGTTATTGGCAAGTGCCTCGAAAGCTGGCTCAGAACTCCAACTATAATTACTGTTTGATTTAAAGGTATGCTCTGGCCTCACCGAGTCTTTGAGTTCTGGTTCCTCACTACGCCAGCACTCACACCAAACCCTCACCTCTCCAGTTCCCCCAGGCTTCAGCAGGGCACGCACACGCTTCCCACACAGGAAAAAGCAGGTCTGGCCTTACGGGTCTCTAACTTACACCATCCTACTCAGATCTGGAGATGACCAAGCCTGGTGGATTGAGGAGGCAGCCTTCTGGGATGAAGGCATTCCTTCTTTAAATCCTCATATGTTTTCTTTACACCTTTAGTGGAAGAGCCAACTGCTACTGACATCCAAGCCTGAAGCTCTTAGGAAGTTATATCCATCTCCTAAACCACACGGGGGCCTCTGGGACCACTTTCTCTGAATTCCTTGGATACTTTGTCATACCGGCAAAACAGGCCAGGCCTCAGATACAGCACACTACACACCATTCCTTACCCAAAAAGACAAAACTCACCAGTTTGATGAAGTATCTTTGCTTTTGAGGACAGGTTCTAGATGCTGATTGCGCTGTGGAAGGATGGAACAGATGTGGTTACAGAGAAAGGAGGTACCTGCGGTGTCAGTTGCATTGTTAAACAGCCTGTGCAGCTCGCTTTTACTTATCCTCTGCTTCTTTCACTTGGTCTTTCTCAAAGCATCCTGTGGTGACAGTGTCTTCCCAGCTCACTACAAAACAACCCCTACCTTGCTCCAGCAGCCAAGCACTGGACCTGCTTCCAGTGCCACAGCAGCAGCCAAGCACATCTGCAGCAGTGGGGGTTTGAGGGAGGCACGTAAAGAACAGACCATTAGCAGGCTCTGAAAGGCAGCCCCATACTCGTGCGCTGAGCGTTCCCTACAGCTCACTTCAGTTTGCCGGCTCTGTGAGAGCTGCCAGAGTCCCTTCTGCTCGACATGGATGTCAGAGTCACGTGCAGCCCTCCTCCTTCAAAAAAACTTGCACCCATTACTTGGCCCGGGGTTGTTTCTCTACTCCCGTGCTTGGTCCAAGGCCTGCACACAAGTTCCATGCTGCTCATCATCCAAAAGTCGTTTCTATAAAAGCACCTCCACTATAACTGCACCAACACTGATCTGCCCTTGGTCTAACATCACATCTCTTTAAAGCCATGGGTGGCTTACCCAGCATAAGCCACTAACAAGAGCCTCCAGCTAAGCATGAGACAAAGCTTACTAACTCGGGACACCTCCTCCTGCACAGTGTTTCCAAGTTAACGAAGGAGAATGAGAGGAAGTTTACATCTGGACTGGAAACACCAGCAGCCACTGACGGCCTGGAAGCAGCTGGGATGCTTCAGCTTCTTTTTTGGCCCCCAGACAGGCCAAGGACCCCAAATGGACACTGAGTCTGTATCAACACCCCTACAGCACGCGGCTCGCATACTGTGCTGGCAGCGTTCTGGTTTTGAGCCTAAAAACTGGATGCAGGGGGCATATCCTGGAATGCTGGGCGCTCCATCAGTTACCAGAGCAGCCCGGCCTCACCCACCCCACGTTGGGATGCCCAGTCTGGGACCGCTGGCTGCTTGCTGCCCCCGGGACACTGTGGAGCCACCACTGCGGAGACAGCACTGAGGGGACACCAGTCCCAGGGACACCACTGAGGGGACAGCACTGCGGGGACACCAGTCCCAGGGACACCACTGAGGGGACAGCACTGCGGGGACACCAGTCCCAGGGACATCACTGAGGGGACAGCACTGAGAGGACGCCAGTCCCAGGGACACCACTGCGGGGACACCAGTCCCAGGGACATCACTGAGGGGACAGCACTGAGGGGACACCAGTCCCAGGGACATCACTGAGGGGACAGCACTGAGGGGACAGCACTGAGGGGACGCCAGTCCCAGGGACACCACTGCGGGGACACCAGTCCCAGGGACACCACTGAGGGGACAGCACTGAGGGGACACCAGTCCCAGGGACACCCGTGCGGGGCTCCCAGCCCCGCTCTGCTGCTCCCAGCCAACCCCTTGCTGTGCCCGGCTTCACAGCGCCTGCCCCTTCTCCTTCCCCTGCGCCCCCCGCACCTTCATAGCAGCTCCCGGCCCAGCCTCGCCGTAGGAAGCGGCCGAGGTTCCAGGCGCCGCCGCCCCGGTCTCTCAGCACGGTGCCCGCGGGCAGCGGCTCCGCGGGGCCGGGCCGCGCCTTGCGGGACGAGCGGGGGCTCCGCACGGGGCCGGGGCTGCGGGGCGGGGATGGCGAGGATGGCGCCGCCCGCTCCTCCTCGCGCTGCTGCTGCTCCTCGCGGTGCCCCGGGGGCGCGGGGAGGCTCCCGCCGCAGCCCGGGCAGAAGCGGAACGCGGGCTCCACGCCGCGCCCGCACCGCGGGCAGAACCGGTTCTCGCTGTGGGGGCCGCCGGCAGCGCCCGGCGAGGGCAGCCCCGCCTCGGCACCGGGATCCGGCTGCGGCTCCGGCTCCGGCTGCCGCCCCCGCCGCCCCCGGCCGCGCCTCCCGCGCGGCATCGCCACCCCACGGCACCCGCACCGCGCGTGCGTGGGGACAGGGGCGGGGCGGGGGAGGGACCGCCCCGGGGAGGGGGGAGCGACGCGGTGAGGGCGGGGGCACTGCGGCACGGGAGGGGAAGGGGAAGGGGAAGGGGAAGGGGAAGGGGGAAGGGGAGGGGGAGGGGGAGGGGGAAGGGAAGGGAAGGGAAGGGAAGGGAAGGGAAGGGAAGGGAAGGGAAGGGAAGGGAAGGGAAGGGAAGGGAAGGGAAGGGAAGGGAAGGGAAGGGAAGGGAAGGGAAGGGAAGGGAAGGGGAAGGAGAAACAAGGGGAAGGAGAAACAAGGGGAGGGAGGAGGAGGAGAAACAAGGAGAAAGGGGCAGGAGAAGGGGCAGCAGGAACAAAAAGGAAAAGGAACAGCAGGGCCATGAGAAGCAGGAGCAGGAAGGAGAAGGAGCAGGAGAAGGAGAAGGGAGAAGAGGAAGAAGAAGAAACAGGGGGTAGAAGGTATCACCAGTGCTTCCCTCTGGTGTCCAGCAGCAAATTTGGTGCTTAGGAACTGACACCAGCAAGCTGCTCAAAACCGACCTTGGGATAACAGAACAGGTTCTCCCGGGTTGAGGAGTGCCAGAATCAATCCACGCGTAGGACTGGCAGCAGTTACTGTGTGTTCTATGTCTGTTGCCTTGGGAAGGGGCCCAGACCCCACAGCAGGGGGGAGCAGGGGCAAGCGAAGGAGGCACAGTGGGACCGGAGTTTCACGTCCCAGAGGGAATCCCGGTGTGGTGATGGTGCTTGCTAAAGCGTGTCCCTGGGAGCCATCCGAATGGCACAGCTGGGGTGCACCTGGGTGTTGGGGAGAGCTGGAAGGCGACAGCTCAAGCGATGAAGAGCTGAGTGGCTCTCAGGAAAGCTTTGTGAGGGATGAGGAATGACCCTGGCGTACGGGTGGTGAGGAAAGCCGCAGCAGAAGGTAGAAGAGAATAACGTCTGGGGTGTCAGCCCCGTGACTGAGCCCGGCACAGAGCGCAGGGCTGTGGAGATGCTGCTCCAGACAAGGTATTCTGCACAGAGCTCATCCCACCGCGGCCACCCCACCCCAGCCCAGCCCCTCTAAACACCAGAGCCCATTCCTAACGTTCACTAGGCATGCAAAATACTCCAGCAAAGCCAAGACTCTGCGAAGTGCCACTGGGAGGCAGGGCACGCATTCAGGTTGGTGCTGGGCTTCTCTTTTGAGCATGTGGGCACAGCCAGAAGAGATGGAGCAGGTTGACAGGGTGCTTGGGCTCCTCCCTACCATGTTCGTCTTGGCACCGCAGTCTCCAATCCCTCTTTTTCATTTCTCCCTAGCATTGTAGCTGGCAGCAGGGTGCGCTGAGCTGGCTCACCTTCCCTGTCATCCCCGCTGCACAGCCTTCTCTTCCATCCCAATTATTCCTGCATCCCATACAGGAGCAGATGGCATTGCCTTCGTTAACCAAAGCATTCCCTTAGAATTTTGACAAGAAAAGAAGCGTTCCTCCATCAAATTGGTTTGAATTTTCCTTTACAGGCTGATATGCGGTATTTTATCTTCCCCTGGTTCTTGAATCCAGACCAACAATCATTGTGCTGAAGCACTCCATGGTGACTGGTGGCATTGCCGTGCTTCAGCAAGAAGTTATTAAGCGTTACAGTTACCTTTTTGTAAAAAAACTTTTTAAGCCAGTGTTAATTCATGATCAGAGCTCTATAATTGCGTTGGTGGTTACCTAGGGAACAATGATCATGACCTGATTACATTTGATTTAGGTAGAGAAGAATCCATTCAGTAAACAAAAAATACATGGTGCTTTAAAAAGTCGAACCCCATAAAGCCAAGGAAACCTCTGAGAAAAAGCAGTGATCAGAAAAAGCAGACAGAAAATTGACAATTCTTGATGATTTATTTCCCAGACCCACCAAGCTATTGTCACGGAAGAGAAACCCCCACCTTATTTCAGTGGTGGATTGAAAGTAATAATTAACAATAAAAGGGAAATTATAATAAATGGATGACAAGGGAAATATCAGTTTTCCCCACTTCATAACCAGTAATTTACATCAGCAGGGTGAGCTGGGTGCCTGCAGTTCCACCACAGGGAATTGTGCGTGTGGGCATTGCCCTCTCCATCTGCTCTCAGCTCAGCAGCTCTCTCCTTCCTACCTTGAGCACTGAAAACCAGTCCAGAGCTTGGGCTGCAGAGGGGGCCAGGCTCCTGGAGAGCCTCAGGAGCACAGGACGGAGCAGACCCTGAAGTTGAACTGTACTGCTTTGAAACTTCCCCGCTGGTGAGTGTGGGAGCCTCTGGCCTGGGGCTGCTCAGGGGCTTCTGGGGTCCCAAAGGGCTGTCGGGGACGTGGGAGTGGGGTGAGGAACTGGGGAGCACCTGGGGCTGTCCTGGGGCAGGTACCGGGCTCTGGACACCGAGGAAGTGTGAGGACAAGGGTGGGGAGAACTGGGACCATTCAAAGGCTGCATCAGAGCAAGAAACAGGGTCTTGATCTTGTCCCTGGGAGCATCCTGCACTTGCCACAGCCCCAGCAAGCCAACCACGTGTGCACTCCTCTGTTCCCTTTGGAATCTGTTTGCACTCTTGATCCCCACAGCAGAGGCAGCCTCCTGTAATGTGGTGATCTTAGAATCATGGAATGGTTTGGGTTGGAAGGGACCTCAAAGCCCATCCAGTTCCAACACCCTGCCATGGGCAGGGACACCTCCCACTGGATCAGGGGGCTCAAAGCCCCATCCAACCTGGCCTTCAACACCTCCAGGGATGGGGCAACCAACACTGCTCTGGGCAACCTGGGCCAGGGCCTCCCCACCCTCACAGCAAAACATTTCTCCCTAAGATCTCATCTCAATCTCCCCTCTTTCACCTGAAAACCATTCCCCCTCATCCTATCCCTGCACTCCCTGATCAAGAGCCCCTCCCCAGCTTTCCTGGAGCCCCTTTCAGTACTGGGAGGCTGCTCTAAGGGCTCCCCACAGCCTCTTCTCCAGGCTGAACAGCCCAATTCTCTCAGCCTGGCCTCATACAGGAGCTGCTCCAGCCCTTGGATCATCTCTGTGACCTCCTCTGGGCTCGCTCCAACAGCTCCAGGTCCTTCCTGTGCTGAGCCCCGGTGGGTGCCCCGCGTGCCTGCTCTGCGTTGGTAACAAGGGAAAAGGGCACTCGACAGTGTTGCTGGGTTGGCTGACGTGTGAGCATGGCTGGGGCAGCTGGCAGAGGCTGTGTGTGCATGGGGTTGCTTTTATGTTGCCTAGAATTCAATTACATTGAATTGCATTTGGTGTCTGTCTGCTCAGTGACTTGACATCCTGCGATCCCTTTCCAGCTCTTCACAGGCAGCTTTTGGTTTGGCTGCTGGAACACTGTACAGCGTCAGCAAGATCTGCTGTCTATTGGGCACGTTTTGAGAGCACAGGTCTGGCACAGATCCTGTCCATTGATTCCTGCCCGTGGCTCCTAGCTTTTGAACAGTTACTTTACAAGAAAAATCTGACCATTAATCCACCTTAACATCCCGAAGAGCTTTTATAGAGAGTTTTTTATCAAAGTTTTGCAAAAATCATTGTTTATTTATCATCTGATTCACCGTGATTGTCATGTGATGCCAGCAAGACTTCTCTCCCCAAACCCAAGCTGGAGATTGCCTCAGCATAGCCTGTTTATCCACACATTTTCTAATGCCATTTCCAATTCCATCTTTCAGCAAATTTGCCAAATACCAAAGCCAGGTTCAAGATCCCAGTGTTTCCTAGAGCCCTTCCTAAACTGTAGTCTCACATTTGCCTCCTTTCCCTCCAGTGCTGGCAAGGTCGGGACCTGCTACCTGCATCCTGCTGCGGGTGTGGGCTCTGCCCCGAGCGTACCCCAGCCCAGTCCCCCCTCACCACCATGGGTCTCCAGCAGAATTTCTGCTTCTGATGGGTTTCAGAAATACCCTTCTGTTCATTTTTACATGGCAAGCAAATCACACTCAAAATACATTTCCATCTGCGTGACTGTTTTTTAACTTGCAGGGGGATCGCACCTTGCTGTTTTCTTCATTTGAAAAAGAAAATGCCAGATTTGGAAGAATTTTTATATTATTTCATTTTATTAATTTTAATTTGGCTATTTATTTGTATTTTGGATGGCTTGCTTGGCTGTTAAACCATCGTCCTGCAGGTTCACCTCAGTACTGCATTGGGGTCTCTTGCTCAGAGCCACGCATAAGAGGATCACAGAATGGTTTGGGTTGGAAGGGACCTCAAAGCCCACCCAGTTCCAATCCCCTGCCATGGGCAGGGACACCACCCACTGCATCAGGGAGCTCAAAGGCCCATCCAACCTGGCCTCGAACACCTCCAGGGATGGGGCAGCCACCACTTCTCTGGGCAACCTGGGACAGGGCTCCACCACCCTCACAGGAAAATATTCCTCCCTAAGATCTCATCTCAATCTCCCCTCTTTCAGCTGAAAAACATTCCCCCTCATCCTATCCCTGCACTCCCTGATCAAGAGCCCCTCCCCAGCTTTCTTGGAGACCCTTTCAGTACTGGAGGGTCCTCGCCATCAGGTTGTCAGGTCTCCCTGGAGCCTTTTCTCAAGGACAGCAAGTGAGCTGAGTGGGCAGTGGCGTAGAGAATCATCCAGAGGTAAATTCCTAACTCTGTCCCTTCAGTAAATGAATGAGAAAAGTCAGGAAAATGGGACATTAAAAAATCAGGCTGCCAGGACAAAGACAGGATCTGCAACGGCCGTGGTCCCAGCAGGGAGAGGAGAGCAAGCTATTTGGGATGAAGGTCCCCCAGGGGGTGCAGTGATGGGGACAGCCCTGGGATGTGAGGCGAGAAGGTGTGGGGGGGAGGTGGGGTGTGAGCAGGCTGAGGGGAGGCCTGAGCTCAAGTGAAACGCATCAGGAGTCCACATGAATCCGCAGGGAGCGGACAATGAAACACAGAGGGTGAACAGAGGAGGGTGTTAGGGCTTGCCTGTAAACTGCCCAGAGAGTATTGGGACAAGACCCCTGAAATCATAGAATCGTGGAATTGTCTGGTTGGAAAAGACCTCTGAGATCATCAAGCCCAACCATACCTGTCCCCTTACTACACCATGTCCCTAAGAAACTCATCTACCTGCCCTTTAAACCCCTCCAGGGATGGGGACTCACCCACCTCCCTGGGCAGCCATTCCAATGCCTGACCACCCTTTCAGTGAAGAAATTTTTTCTGATGTCCAGTCGGAACTCCCCTGGTGCAACTTGAGGCCATTTCCTCTCGTCCCATCACTTGGGAGAAGAGACCAACCCCCACCTCACCACAGCCTCCTTTCAGGCAGTTGTAGTCAGCGATGAGGTCTCCCCTCAGCCTCCTCTTCTCCAAGCTAAACAACCCCAGGTCCCTCAGCTGCTCCTCATAGGACTTGTTCTCCAGCCCCATGCTAAGGGAGGTTACGAGGCTGTGAGTGCAAGGAGCCGCTGCCTGGGGACATTTCACGTGGGGAAGTGTCACAGCAAAGCCATCCTGAAGCATTTGGAGCCCTCAGTTAGAAAATCATGACAAGAGGCATCCCTGAGACACAAACTGGGATAACAGTTCAGGAAGTGTTGCTGTGTGCTCTCCCCAACCTCTGCACTCTTTCCCAAGCATTGGTCATCACTGAGGGACCTGATCCAGTCCCTGCCCATGGCAGGGGGCCTGGAACTGGATGGGTTTTATAGTCCCTTCCAACCCAAACCATTCCGTGTTTCCATGATTATTTTATTTTAAGGGCTAGCAGCACCCCAGCTCTGTTTTCCTTTAACCAGAGCTCACCTTTCATAGAGAATCTCCCTCTATCCCAAAAGCTTCTCTAGTTCTTTTCTAAGCTGAAATCCAACCCACATGCCAGCAACCTGCCCACCCTGGCTGAGCTGGCAGCACTCCCTGCTGTGGATCTGCTTTCTGTAAGGTATCTTACGTGAATTTTTAACTCAGTCCTCATCTTGGAAGAAGAAAATGTCCAGACTCTCCCTCTGGCCTTTGAGTGCTTAAGATGCTCCATGCTTCTGTGCAGCTGGGATGGCAACAGAAAGGTCCCTGTCTTCTCCTTTCAAGGATCTCCTTGGTGTTGGCTCAGTGGCCTCTCCCTTGTCTCACCCATCGCTTCCCAGCACAGCTGCCTAAACACGTGACTTATCGGATTTATGTGCTGGCAGAGATCTGCGAACTTGACAGAGCACCCAAAGCTGCCAGTTCTTCAATTGCTCTTGATGAAATGAGCTATTCCTTTGCATTTACACATCTCTTTGATCCTGAAGTGAAGTGGTGCCACTCGCACAGCGGTGCTACAGTCCTGGGAGAGGCCCCAGGAGCCCTTCAGCTCCACATTGCTGGTTCCACCCCAGCAGCCGTACAAGAGGTGGCGGCTGTTGGTGCAGGAGGGCTGCCTGCACACCCGTGGGAAGTGGTCTTGGGGACACTGGTGCCTCTCAGGGGTGAAGGGACAGCCAGCTCACCCTTGGGCAGCAGCAATGGAGTGCAGGCAGAGCCTGCCTACCCGTGTCCCGGGCCTCCCCAGAGCTGCCTCCCCAGCTCTGTTCACCTCCTCTCCCACTGCAACAGGATGCTCAGTCGGGCACGGAGCAGCAATGGGAGCAGATATTTCCAACCACATCTCCCTGATGCTGGCAGTGCACCAGGGTCTGTCAAGGGCACTGAGCCCTGTAATCCCCAGCGTGGACATGGGGACACAGCAGGGACATCCTGGGGACACTTTGCAGGAGGCTGCTGTGACCAGAGACTGCACCAAGTCCTTGCAGAGCTCTGCCAGGGAAATCACAGTTCAAGGAGAGCAGGGACTGGCAAGAGCAGCAGGGGCTCCAGGAAAGCTTCCTCCCATGCCAGCCTTCCCAGCCCATGGAATCTCCAACCAACTGAGCCCTGCAAGGGAAATCCACCATCCCTGTGCATCTGCCCAGTGCTCCCAGGGCAGAGGGGAACACTGGGAGACTCCAACCTGGCAGCTGGGGACTGCAAGCTGGTGTGTCCTGGGGGACAAGGGCACCCCCCACTGGGGGACAGGAGCCCCACAGAGCTGGTCCCAGCCCCGACAAGCACCCACACCCAAGCAAGGCAGTACGATGGCTTCGTTCCCTGGGCTGTGGGGAGCAGCCTCTCCTCCCCGAGCTGGGAAGGGGTCTCAAGCAGGCTGAGAGCTCAAAGCTCTTCCCCAACGTGCCAGGGAGGATGAGCTGCAGCAACCCCTGGGGTCGTGTCTGGGAAGCACAAGCACGCATTGCACCCTGGTATAAGATCCTCCTCATCTTTTCTGCTTTCCAGCAGTTGGTTTTCCCAAGAAAAGCAATTGTTCCCAGCCCACCTGTCTGTGCAGAGCAGCCCCCTCTGCTCATGGCCCGTGAGGATTCAAGCACTGGTGTGTGCACACACACTGATAACGCCCAGGAGTGGGGCAGGAGGGCGTGTGGCCATGGTGCTCTTGGCGCCAGGAGTGAGGCCGGAGCAGGAGATGTCTTCTTGGCACCGCTGAGGGAGCAAAAGGGGCTGGAGCCGCTACCCCAGTTCCATGGGAACCATCATCCCTGCATTTTGCTCCTGGGTGGTGGCACTGGAGGGTAAAAAATGCTGGTGCCAGGACTGCACCATCCAGCTCTGCAGCAAAGTCAAGGAGTGGGAAGAAACTAGGACAAAAAACGGAGACAGTTGGGGTTCTTCAGCCTGGAGAGGAGCCCTTAGAGCAGCCTCCCAGTACTGAAAGGGGCTCCAGGAAAGCTGGGGAGGAGCATTTGGTCAGGGAGTGCAGGGACAGGATGAGGGGGAATGGTTTTCAGGTGAAAGAGGGGAGATTGAGATGAGATCTTGGGAAGAAATGTTTTGCTGTGAGGGTGGGGAGGCCCTGGTCCAGGTTGCCCAGAGCAGTGGTGGCTGCCCCATCCCTGGAGGTGTTGAAGGCCAGGTTGGATGGGGCTTTGAGCCCCCTGATCCAGTGGGAGGTGTCCCTGCCCATGGCAGGGTGTTGGAACTGGATGGACTTTGAGGTCACTTCCAACCCAAACCATTCCATGATTCTATGAAAATGGGAAATGCAGCAGAAGTCAGCGTGTTTGTCCATAGCTCATGGGATGTGGTGCCCAGGGAAGTCCTCACTGTGTGTCCCAGAGCTGCTGGCTGCCCCAGAGGAAGGTGCTGCTGCCCATCATGGGGTGTCTGCCCTGCTCACGCTCCCTCCTGCCCTTGCAGGGAGCAGCAGGAGGCTGGGAGGGAGGGCAAGGAGCGATGCAGAGGTGGTGGTACAAAGACAGTGGTGGTGAAGCCAAGCCCAAGGCATTGCCCAGGCATGGTCCTGGGACAGCAGGGCTGTGGGGAGATCAAAGGAACCAAAGGAAAAATTACTGAGCAGTGTTTCCCTTCCCAACCTCTGCATTTTGCAGCTGCCTGCAGAAGGGGTGTGAGGAGCCAGCACAGCCTGTGCTGGGTGTTGTCTGGTTGGTGAAGGGGAGGCATTGCCTCCATGGCTAGAGGAGATAGTGTCCTGGCACCAGCCAGCACCTTTAAAGCAAGGCTTGATCCTGAAACCATGTATGAGGGAAGCAGTGCTGGGGCTTCTGAACCAGGTGGATGGTCTGAAACAGCATGGTGAGCATCCTCGCTGCTGGTGATGGGGTGGCCGAGTGGCTGCCCTGCAGGAATAATCCTCAGGGAGATGGGAATGACAACAGCCAGCACGGGGAGTTGGTGGAGAACAGCTCGAGTCCAGGATCCTGGGACATGCAAGCCACCAGCAGATAGCAGGAGTGGGGTTGGCAGGCTTGGTCTGCCAGCACAGGGACTGATTCCTCCTTCCAGATGCTGTCAAGCAAGTGAGAGGAGATCTGGACAGGAACATTCCCAGGTGAGCAATCCCTGACTACCTGACACTCCTCTGCCCTTTCTGGCAGCATCCTGTGGGTTCCTCCTGTGTTCCTGCTCACTCCACCACCACCTCTCCTGCACGCTCCTCATCCTGGGTGTGAGCTGAGTCACCACGATGCCACCACACCCCATTGCAACACCTTCCACCTTCTGTTCTAGGAGGCATGAGGAGCTTGTAAATAATTTCTTTGGCAAGACATTTGTTTTTGATCTAATTGCTCCGCTTCCTTCAAAGGCAGGCGTGGAGAGGAACTGCGTGAGGCAATAGGGAAGGTCATGGGGAGAACTGTAATTGGGGAGGATCAAACCCAGGCCCGAGCAGGGGTGTGGGCAGGTGGCTCAGCCAGAGCTGACATGAGGCTCTGGCGTGTCGCTCTGGGCACCAACTGTCCCAGATCCTCCCTGGGAAGTGGTCACCTCTGTGGGCACTGTCCCAGATCCTCCCCGGGATCATGGTCACCTAGGAGCGTGCAGCTGACTGAGATGTCATCACACTGTGGTGGGCGCTGGGTGCAGACCCAGGGGAGCCCTTCCTTGTGCCATTCCTGTTGTGTTTGCAGCAGGACGTTGTGACAAGTGCTGGGGGAACCCAAACGGGGAGACAAGGAGCCCTCAGCCACTCTCTGGGACGGCGGACACCATCCCCACACCCAGCCAGCCTGCGTTATTCATGTTCCAAGGTGCCTGTGTGGCTCTGCTGAGGGCTGGCGACTCGCTGAGGCGGCCTCCAAGCCTGTGATGAGCTTTGCTGGGTGCCACTGAGCAGCCGAGTGGGAGCAGGGAATTTTTGCTGTGGTCTCGTGGCTGCTCAGGTGTCCCTGCAGACCAGCTTCTGCTCCAATGTGTCCGTTCATTGAGCTGGGGCTGTGGACACAGCTCCTGGCTGTGGCACTGCAGATGGGTCTGTGTGTTTCCCAGAGCAGCAGATGGGTTCTGGGGCTGCTGGGGGTGCTGGAGGTGCTGGTTTGATGATGAACTCGACTTGAGTTGGCAGTGTGCACTCACAGCCTGGAAAGCCAAACTGTGTCCTGGGCTGCACCCAGGGACCAGCAGGGTGAGGGAGGGGATTCTGCCCCTCTGCTTTGCTCTGGTGAGACCCCACCTGGAGCCCTGTGTTCAGTTCTGGAATCCCCAACACAAGAATCATATTGAACTGTTGAAACGGGTCCAGAGGAGGCAACGAAGATGATCCGAGGGCTGGAGCACCTCTGCTGTGAGGACCCACTGAGACCCCTAAAACTGCTTCTCTTTATCACACGGCGAATAGGAGGCTGCTGTGCTCCCTGGCCATGGCCAGAGCGGGTGAGGGTCACCGTGCCACCAGGCAGCCACCAAGGGGACCCTGAAGCCACATGGGAGCATGGCTGTGCCTGTCCCCGTCCCTTCCTATCAGGCTTTTGCCCTTGGGTGTTCCTGGCATCAGAAGTAGGGCTTGCTCCTCCAGCCCCTTCACCTGCCAGCTTTGGCCACGGGGTCATCAGCCTCTGGGAGCCCTGTCCTCTGCTGAGGCTTTCATCCTTATCTGGAGGGGCCACTTGGCAGCTGGAGTGGCCCTGAAGCACTGCTTTCCTATGGTGCCAGCCAAACGGGGCTCAAAAAACTGGGGCAGGGGTGGGGTGATGCCATCAGGGATCAGGGTGGATGGATGGATGGATGGATGGATGGATGGATGGATGGATGGATGGATGGATGGATGGATGGATGATGGATGGATGGATGGATGGGTGGATGGATGGATGGATGGACACACGGGCACAGACCTTGCACGTGGAGCCTGGGAGGGATCAGCCTAAAAGAGCCCTGCAGCCTGGCCATGGATGGTTGTCACACCCATAGCCTCAATGGAGCAGGGACGGGCACAGCCCCTTGCACACACACGGTCCCCAACTCACACACCCCCCCACCCCTCTGTACAGACACACAGCCCCTCGCACACAGTCCGGTGTTCCAGAGGAGGCTGTGGAGATGATCCGAGGGCTGGAGCACCTCTGCCGTGAGGAAAGGCTGGGAGAGTTGGGGTTGATCAGCCTGGAGAAGAGAAGGCTGTGGGAAGACCTTAGAGCAGCCTCCCAGGACTGAAAGGGCTCCAGGAAAACTGGGGAGGGGCTTTTTCCAAGGGCCTGGAGTGACAGGAAGAGGGGCTTTAAATTGGAAGGGGGAAGATTTAGATTAGACATTAGGAAGAGATTCTTCACAATGAGGGTGGGGAGGCCCTGGCCCAGGTTGCCCAGAGCAGTGGTGGCTGCCCCATCCCTGGAGGTGTTCAAGGCCAGGTTGGATGGGGCTTTGAGCCCCCTGATCCAGTGGGAGGTGTCCCTGCCCATGGCAGGGTTTGGAACTGGATGGGCTTTGAGGTCCCTTCCAACCCAACCCATTCTGTGATTCCATGATTCCCCAGGGATAGCAGTGTTCCTGTGGACATTCCTGGGCACAGGCATGCAGCCCTGTGCTGGGACACACACTCACGTGCACTGCACTGCCCTGGCCGCGGGTGTGAGCACACGGGTGTGAGCACATGCGATGCCTTGTGCACACACGGAGCGGAGCAGGGCCCCGTGTGCACACGCACACGCTCAGGTGCACGCACCATGCTCCAGGGGCACGCACATACACCCCCCCCAGCAGCACCATGGTGCACCCACAGACAGACAGACAGACACATTCACATACCCGTGCACATACACAGACAGACAGATGGACAGACACGCTCGCTCACACAGACAGATGGATACACTCACACACATGGTGATGCACACACCCATGTGCATGCACAGATGGACACACATATTCACAGACAGATGGACACACGGTCAGACGGACACAATCACAAACACTGTGATGCACACACCTGTGCTCCTGCACAGACAGACAGATGGACACACAGGCAGACCCACACTCTCACACACACACACATACTCAGACACAGTGACGCATGCACAAATGGACACACAGACAGACGGACACACAGACACATGGACACATAGACAGACACACAGATAGGCAGACACACGGGCACATAGACATGGGTACACGCACACAGACGGACACATAGACACATGGGCACATAGACATACAGACACACGGACACCTGGACACGCGGACAGGCACACGGACACGTGGACAGACACGCGGACACACGGACAGACGGACGCACAGACACACGGACACACACGGACAGACACACGGACACAGAGACACACGAACACACACACACACAGACACACGGACAGACACAAGGACACACAGACAGACACACACGGACACACATGGACAGATACACAGACACACGGGCACACGGACAGACACAGACAGACACATAGACACAGACACGAGCACACAGACATACAGACACACGGACACACAAATAGATGGACACACGGACAGACACATGGACACACATGTGGACACACACACACAGACATGCACACACGGACACACAGACACACGGATAGACACACAGACACACACAGGGACAGACACACGGACAGACACACGGACAGACACACAGACACACGGACACACGGACAGACACACGGACAGACAGACACACGGACAGACAGACACACAGACACACGGACACACACGGACACACGCACACACGGACAGACACACGGACTGCCGGACAGGCCGTGACGTACGCCCGGCCCCTCCCCCCGTGCCGGCGCGTGCGCTCCCGGTGCCGGATCCGGAGCCGCAGCCGGGGCCGCGGGAGCCGCCCGGCCCGGGGTGAGCGGGGCCGGGGCAGGGGCCGGGGGGGGGGGGCTGGGTGGGTGGGTGCCAGAGTCCCGTCCCGCGGGGGCGGCCCCGCCCGAGCTGCGGCAGCCGGGGGTCCGGGGGCGGGGGATGCGCGGGGCGGGGGATGCGCGGGGCGGGGGACCCGGGCGGGGCGGTTGCCGAGCGGTGGGGCTGGGGATGCTGATGGGGGAGGAGGCGGTTCCGGTGCTCCCGGTGGCTCCCGGTGCTTCCCGATGCCTCCCGGTGCTTCCCGATGCCTCCCGCTGTCTCTCTGTGCCTTCTCGATGCGCTCCCGGTGCGCTCCCAGTGCTTCCGCTTCTTCCCAGTGCCCTCCCAGTGCGCTCCCTGCCATCCCTGCTGCAGCTCCTGCTGCTGCTGGCCCCTGGGCTCACAGGGCCCCAGTGCTGGTAGCCCCCACGGACGAGCATTCGCTCTGGCCTCACTGGCCGTGGGCTCACGGGGCCCCGGCGTTGGCAGCCCCCAGTCACTCGCCCTGGCCTCGCTGGCCGTGGGCTTGCAGGGCCGTGGCGCCGGTAGCCCTCAAGGATGGGCACTCGCCCTGGCTGTGGGCTCGCGGGGCCCCAGCGCCGGTAGCCTCTGGGATGGGCTCTCGCCCTGGCCTCGCTGGCCGTGGGCTTGTGGTGTGCCCGGTGCTGTGTTTGGCCAGTGGGCAGGAGGCAGGGCTGGCTCACACGAGGGCTCACGAGAAAGCCCTGCCGGGCTCCGCGTTTCCTTCCTTTGCCGCATCCGTGGGGCCGATGGATTTGTGGCGAGTTTGGCTCTCGGCGTGTGACCACAGGCTGTGGACAGAGTGGTGCCAGGGGTTTCATAGCAAAGGGTGTGCCCAGCTGCGCTGCCGCAGCCCCTGCCCTCTGCCCTCTGCCCTGCTGCCCCGGCACAGGGTTCATGGGGATGGCATCCGGTGCCTGCTCCGAGCACTCCGGCCCCTCCTCTCCTTGCTTCCCCAAACCCACCTCCCGTTCTGCAAACAGGACCCAGCCCCAGCGCTGTTTACTTCGATATTTCGAGACCTGAAGTTCCTACCTGGGGACAAAGTTCCCATCTGGGGACAAACCGGATCCATCAGGGCCCCGGTGGGTTCTGTGGGTGGTGTGAGCATGGCTCCTGGGTCCTGCATGCTTTGAGCCTGCATAAGGCCATAGAATCATGGAGTCAATAAGGTTGGAAAAGATCTCTCACCTCATCCAGTCCAACCGTCAGCCCAACCCCACTGTGCCTGCTAAACCATGTCCCCAAGTTCCTTGACCACATGTTTGAACCACTCCGGGGATGGAGACTCCACCACTGCCCTGGGCAGCCTCTGCCAGGGTTTCACCACTCTCAGTAAAGACATTTTTCCTGATACCCAACCTAACCCTCCCCTGGTGGAACTTGAGGCCAACCTGCCGAGCTCCCGGCCTCCTGGAAAGTTTTATTGCTCTGTTTGCACAAGCGCTTGTGCTGCGGGAGGTGGGGTTTTATGGTCTGGCTGGGCTGTGACTCTTGCATCTCTGGGAACAATAAGAGAGGAAGGAAAAGCAGCAGCGAGGGCTGCGGTCCTCCAGACACCAGTGCTGGTCTGGTGGCCACCAGCCTTGGTCACCTTTGCAGGACCCGGCTGCAGGAGACGCGACTTCCGAGACGCGTTGGCGTGGGAAATCACTTACTCTTCCTGAGAACATTGGCAAAAAAAAGGTCCTTCTCCCTGTCGTGGGTGCTTATGGTTTTCATTTCCAGCATGGGCGCTGCGAGGAGCAGAGAGGCGTTTCCTGCGCTGGTGGCACCTGGGTACCACCAGCCCTTGCTTGGGATGTGATGCCACCGCCCCGATCCTCGGCACAGCCCCAGGGAGGGAGGCACCCAACAGGGCCTGCAGCTCATCTCCTCGGGCTGGCACGGTGTCTCTGCACGTTGGTGGGGAGAAACGCTGATTTTATTAACCAAAAAAAAAAGGCAGTGCCTGCCATTTCCAGGCCTGGTTTCTATGGGAACGGGACATCAGAAGAGCAGAGATGCGGCGAGCGCTCGAAAATAACTGCCATCTCCCAGGAGCACGTGGCCTTTGCTCGCCTCGCCCAGCCTTTTCCGCTGAGACGGCGGCCAGGGATGGCCGGCTCCCGGCAGTGAGGTGACGTGGAAGTGGGTCAGGAGGTGGGATGCTGTGGCCTTGATCCCTGCCGATCGTCAGCCTGCCCGCATCTAAATCCACTGGCAGGAGAGCTCGGGTCCAGGCTGGCAGCTGGTGCAGCCACCACGTTGTCTGATGTGGCTCTGCAGGCGGCAGGGGCTGGTCTGGCTTCCGCCTCTGTGGGCGTCGGGCAGGCAGCAGGGTCTCCTTCCACACTGACCTGCCTGGGGGTGGCCGTGGCAAACCCATGCTCACGTATTTAGGAGACTTCTTCCTCCTGCTGTGGTCGGGCAGGTTATTTCCAGTGAGGGGCAGAGGAACTGAGTTGTTCTACCGGAAGGTGATGGTGGTCGTTCCTCCCTTCCCCTAAATCTTTGTGCCTCTTGCTGGGAAAGTCAGTCTCACCTCGCGGTGGGTAGTGCTGAGGAGAGCAGCTCCAGGGGGGACAACCCACCCTGCGAGGAGACAAGGGCATTGCAGGGCATCCTGCAAGGTGCCAGCGTTGTCTCTGAGGTCATCCTGAACCGCGGCGCGCAGCCCTCCTTGCCTGCCAAGGGTGGGATGGGTGGCGCTGCCTGAGCCGCCAGTGGTCACAGGCATCTCAGCACCTTCGAGAAAAGGATTTACCTTCTGTCCTGAAAAAAAATCATTGCTGGGGTTGCCCAGAGCCTGGAAAGCCTATTTGGCTCTCAAATCTGGTAAGAGGAGCCCTCTTCTAGGTGAACTCCTTTCTTCTCTCCTTCTCCAGGCAGCAAAAGGTCCAGGACGGGTTTTCTTGGGACCCTTAAAAGCTTAGAAAAAATTTATTGGCAATAATGAAGTTTTCTGCCTTTGAATAGTGTTTGTGTTACTCAAGAGCTGCTTGACATTTTCCCAGTGACGTCCCAGCTGCGATGGGAGCCGCAAGGCCCAGCTGGGGGGGGGCCCAGCTTGTGTTTGAGGGTGCGGCAGGGCGAGCAGCCAGGAGAGAGTGGGAGCAGGAGGTGGGGTCTCTGCGAGGGAGAGGGTGGAAGGGTCTCTGCTCCTGCCTGACCCAACGCGTTGGTCGTCTTTACAACAAGCAAAAAGGTTGGTTCCCTTGGTTAGCTCCAGATTCCCTTCAAGTGAGCACAGGAGGATTTCTGCTCCTGGGGGCTCAATTGGCAGTGCCAGATCTACTGTGTGCGGGTACATGGGGCTGGGGGACCAACTGGGGGGAGTCTGATAGCAGGCAGGTGGCATTCCTGCCAGGGCACATGTGGACCAGAGGCTGGCTGGAGCCACAGCACTTTGTGAGGAGCCTGAGGGTGTTTAAGCTCAAATCTGGCAGCAGCCACCCTTGCAAAGTCCCCTTTGCTCTTCCCTCCTCGCTGTCTGCCTGGGGGGGGGGGGCTGTGGGGCTTGCTGGGGCTGCAGGGCTGCACCGCTGCTGCTCATTTTCTGGGTCACTGGCCAGGGCAGGACACTCAAGCCCAGATGTCGATTACTGTTGCAGGAATCCAGCTTCTATCACATGGAGTGGCAAAAAGCAGGGGTGGTTCTTGCTCTGAGTTTTGGGTTGGGAATGGGAAGGTGTGTGCCAAGTCGGGAGGACGCTTCGGGAGGGCTCGAGGAGCCAGTGGCATAGGACAGGCTGGGTAGATGGATGCTCGTTGCTCTGCCTGCAGCCCTGCAGGGGTTTTAGCTTTGCTCTCGCTGCGGCTCGGTTGCTCCTGGCTGTCGGGGCTCTGTTTGCGATGGGCGTTTACCAGTCACCAGTCCGGGAGCGAAGCTGGGCAAACTGGGTCTCCATCCTCCCCTCTCCTCCCGCTGTGGTGACCCAAACTCCCTGCTGAGGCTGATGGGTATTTGCTGGATCCAAGGAGCCAAATCCACCCTGACCAGGGCTGAAAAATGTGCTGTTGAGCATCTCCCAGGGAGTTGCTGGTGGGTAATGTGTCCATCCTTGTCTCTGCAGGGGCTTTCAGGGTCTCTCAGAGATTAACCTGGTGGCCACCTGCGTGCGGTGGGGCTGATGGGTGCTGCTGCAGCCCCAGTGGGCCCTGTCACTGCAGGAAGAGGGGTTTTGCCATCCTCAGAGGCTGAGGGGCTGCCTTGTGGGCGGCTCTGCATGTGCCAGGGCTGCCCCTGCTCCGTGCCACACTGCGGGGTGACTCGCTGTGAGCGTGTCCCTGGTGAGACACCAGGGCTTCGTTAGGAAACACCACAGCAAACAGAGACCAAAACAACTCGCAGGGATGGCAGATGCTTCCCAAGATGGGGAGGACGTGGGTGTATCATCCTCAAGTGTATTGTCCTCCAACACCAACCTTCCCTTCCGCTTCCCTGCCCTTCTCTCATCCCTGCCTCTCCAAGGAGAGTTTGTGCTGGAAAAGCACCGCTGATGTTGCAAACCCAACCCTTTGCCTTGCAGGAGGTGGAGACACAACTTGAAATCCTCACCGGTGCCTAAATAATGGGCTGCAAGGAGCTTGGTGGCCTTCCTCAGGCCAGTGTTTGTGGTTCTGTTTCCCAGTGTTCCCATTGCTTAAGGAAAGCTGTTCCCTGCCTGCTCCTGGTCAAGGACCTCTGGTGCTCCTGGGCTGGGTCTCTAAACAGCAACTGCACTTGTGGTCACACTGATGACTGGGAACGGGTCATGCCAGGAGCTCTGGCTCTTATGGGTCAGCAGTGACCCTTGGAGAGGAACACAACAGTTATTTTCCCCGGTTTGGGGCCAAGCCAGCTGTTGCAACATCAGGCTGGAAACAGCGACTGCACTTGGGCTGCCGATGGGTGGAATGCAGGATGCTGCCCTCCTGTCACCTGGGTCCACTAGCACCTGGCATTCATGGCTCTCTCCTCTCTTCCAGGGTCCTGCAGAGCTGCGGTGGCCGCCTTCTGATGGGAGGATGGTTGTTCTCAGACAGTTTGGGCTGCTGCTCTGGAAGAACTACATCCTGCAGGTAAGCTGGCACTGCACCTCGAGGGGCTGCTCTGTTCCACTACGTGTGGGTACATCAGTGGGTCTGGATTCCCCAGCAGTGGAACGGACCAGAGTGTATCTTGGAGGAACACGAATCTGTTTATGCATGTGGTGTCATCCTGCTTTTGTGCTGGGAAGATGGGCAGGGCTGTGTGCTCCCTCCTCCTGCTGTCTGGCCGTGGGTTCAGCTCCCTGTTTCCACAGGGCAGGGTTGCCCACACACCCTCCATGCGATGGGGGTTTCCTGAGCTATGTGGTTGCAACACCGCCCCAGAGGTGGTGGTTCCTGCATGGCTCCTGGAAACCCACCAGCACCTGGATTTTTTTTCCTCTAATGTTTATTCCAGCCCTCAGAACCAGCTTTTGAGGGACCTAAATTGAACCACAGTCATCCTGACATCTGCTCCCTGCCCGGCTCTCTGCATGACAGCTGGATGATTCCAAGGGATTTCAGTACTTCAGGGCCTACTTGCCCCAAGCACCTTTGAGCAGCACGTGGGCACACCTGGGAGGATGCTGTGGCTCTGATGGGCCCTGGAGCCAGGCCTGACAGAGGGCTTTCAGTTGCCCTTCTGCAGAGCAGCACCACAGTGCTTTGAAAATAAATGAGGAGAAGAGGGAAAGGGAAGGGCTGGCTGGGCTTCCCGCATCGGGCAGGGCAGGGAGCGGGCAGCAGGGCTGGGCTCTGACCACCGACAGCAGCAGCAGGGCTGGCTTGCAGTGAGCTCCGTGGGTGTGTGATGGCCAGTGCTATGAATCCTCTTTTATCCATATGGGACAATGCACCATCCCTTCTGCAGGGGAATGGCAGCTTCATCTGGGGGTGCTGTGGGGCAGGGGCTCCTCTGCCCTGTTTTCTGAGACTCAAAATACGACCTGGAGTCTTTGCTCCCCCCCCCAAACCAAACGTGCTCTCGCTGAAGACACAGAGCTCCTGAGCCATCATCACCCCGCTGTGGAGATGGATGCAGGGACACGTGGCTCGCTCAGAGCTGGGGCAGCCCTGCCCAGGCGGAGGTGGTGATTATGGATGAGTGTCCCTGTCACCTCTGGAATACGGCAGCTTAAATGATTTCTGCAGCAGTAAAAGCCTGAGCTGGTAAATGCGTGTTAGCCTGCGAGTTCAGGGAACAAGGCAACTGCTCTGAACACAGCCCTGGAGACTGAGCAGGGGTTAATACAGTAGTAAATCAGCAGGAGGCAGCTGCTTCGCCAGAGCTGCATTATAAACCCATCAGACATCTGCAGCGCTCACTTTTATCAGTGTGGCCTTTGGGAAGGCTCCTTTTTCCCTGCCTACCCAGAGCTGGTGCCTCCCAGCCGCGGGCTGCTCCCTGACTGTGGTGGGAGGGGGCAGCTCCTCCCAGGGGGAGCCTGGAGAGGAGTTTTGGCTTTGGCAGTGGGTACTGAGAGCTGGGGTGATGCAGGGAGTGGCTGCGTGGCCAGGCACCCAGATGCCCCCTCCTGACAAACCAGCCAAGAACCGGTTCAGCCCAGCTGCTGTCGCCCTTCCCGAGGGTTGGGGGTGCTCTGTGCTCAGGGCTCCGTTCCTGCCCCAGCAGACACTCCGCCCACCTTAGCGTGCCCACTTGCTGCTTTGTTTTATCCCCTTTGCAAAAGAAACCCCTTTTCCACTCTGCAGAAGAACAACTCCACGGACAGCGCTCGGTGTTTGCAGAGCTGGAGAAGCTTTTGTGGCAGCCTGGACGCTGCCTCCAGCTGGGGCACTGCCTCCAGCCCCTGGTCGATGCTGGTAGGAGAGGAGCCCTGGCAGCTGTGAGCCCTGTCTGCGGTGTGCTTGCCCCATCCAGGCACCTTTGTTAGGGCACTGCAGCCCATCCCTGTGCCAAGGGGTGATCCAGGCCCTGGCACTGCTGTACCAGTGCCGTGGGGCCAGGCAGGAGGAGATTTAACAGCACTGAGTGTGCAGAGATGTCAGGGTGGGAATGCACCATTGATAAAAAGCAGTTGCTGAGACAGCAGAGTTGAGAGAATAAACCTCTTGGTGCTCCTTTTGTGCACTGTGTTGCTCTTTCCAGCCCAGCAGAAGGGATGATAGGAACACACCCCGTCTTGTAAAGCTCATCTGAGCCAGAGCCCTCTGGAGAGGTTAATGCTGCTGCTTCTGCCCAGGCACAGTCTCTCAGGGAGCAGCCCTGAATCCCTGTGCCCGGAGCTGGTCCCTGCTGCCGGGGACATCACCACAGTGCTTGGGGTTGTGGCTGCTCTTGCACCCAGGCTGGGCTGGGTGCAGGTGAAGGCAACTCAGTTTGCAGGAGGCAATGAGGACACGAATCTGTTCGAGCAAGTGCAGAGGAGGCCACAGAGATGATCCGAGGGCTGGAGCACCTCTGCTATGAGGACAGGCTGAGAGAGTTGGGGTTGTTCAGCCTGGAGAAGAGAAGACTTTGGGGAGACCTTAGAGCAGCCTCCCAGTACTGAAAGGGGCTCCAGGAAAGCTGGGGAGGGGCTCTTGATCAGGGAGTGCAGGTTTGGGAAAAGGGGGAACGGTTTTGAGCTGCAAGAGGGGAGATTGAAATGAGATCTTAGGGAGAAATGTTTTGCTGTGAGGGTGGGGAGGCCCTGACCCATGTTGCCCAGAGAAGTGGTGGCTGCCCCATCCCTGGAGGTATCGAAGGCCAGGTTGGGTGGGGCTTTGAGCCCCCTGATCCAGTTGGAGGTGTCTCTGCCCATGGCAGCGGGGGTGAAACTGGATGGACTTTGAGGTCCCTTCCAACCCAAACCATTCCATGATTCTATAATAAGGCAGCTGGCCCAGATTTCACCCTTTCTACCCAGAGCTGCCTGGCTGCTGTGGTGAGCAGAGGGCTGAGCCGTGCCTGCTGCCTGCAGTGGGATGTGGTGTGTCCGATCAAGCTCTGGTTCCTTCTTCCTCTCCCATCCCTGCCTCAGCTGGGTGCTGCAGCTCGCAGTGTGAGCAGCCAGTGCTCACTGCTCCCCTCCCTGCACACAGCACGACCCTTGCAGTGTTTCGATGAGCAGCGCGTCCCGGCCACTGTGGAAAAGTGGATCAGGGGTCTCACTGCAGGGACGTGGATATGCACAGTGCTGGTCAGGATGACCCCAGTTCCCTTGGGATGAGCAGAGTTTTAAGTGTCAGTTAACCTGTGCTGGATGCTAATTAACCTGGGATTAATTGTTGGCATTAGTAGCTACTGGGAAGTTTGCAGGAGAGGCAACCCCTGTGGGAGACTGGTGGGGGCTGGAGGATAAAATGCTCTGGCTTTGCTGCCCAGGTGCATTCACAGGACTCAAACTGTTGTCCAGTTGCTTCAACCTCAATTAACCAAAATAAATGAGCCACCACGTTCAGTGGAGTGAGGCCTCGGGGTGGAGGCTGAGCTCTCTGATGCACTCTGCTGTGCGAGGGCACCGATGCCTGTGGCCAGAGGCTCCGCCAGCTCCTGGCCTGGCCTGGGATGCAGAACCCGTGTCCCACTGCCTGCAGCCACTAAGCTCCAGCAGAAGAAACCTTCCCTGGCTGCAACAGCTTTGCTGCACTCTGCTTTCTCTCCCTCCTGCTTGCTTGTCCCAGCTTTCACACAGGTACAATGTTTTTAATTGCCAGCACTGCCAGCGCTGAGCAAGGTTGCTCTGTGTTGGTCAAAGCCAGCTGCAGCTGGTGCCCACGGCACAGGCTCCTTCTCAGGAGGAGCTGCCAGCAGGTTTGGGTGAGCCCCAAGTGCTGCCCGCTGCAGGGCAGAGCCCTGTGGCCCAGGGAAAGGGCAAAGGACCGGCACGCCAGCTGATTCCAACCCAGTAGTGTGGCCAGGAAGGCTCCAACAGTGGAAGGTTGGAATGCGCTGCCCAGGGAGGTGGTGGAGTCGCCGACCCTGGAGGTGTTTAAGGGGAGACTGGATGAGGCACTGAGTGCCATGGTTTAGATGATGGGTTGGTGTTGTGTTGGGTTATAGGTTGGACTTGATGATCTCAGAGGTCCTTTCCAACCTTGTGATACTGTGAGAGACGGAGCAGTGTTTAGGGAAGGGGACACCTTGGCTGGAAAGTTCTGAAGGACGCAAGAACTGGTGCAGCATCATTCCTGGGCTCTGGAAAACCCTGGGTTGCAAAACCTCATGATATGCAAGAGTGCTTCTGCTAGATGAGATCTGGAACCTCATCCAATGTTTGGGCTGCTGGTGTTCATATCTGGTTTTTTGCTGTCTGTTTTCTTCCTCGCAGAAGCGGCAGATCCTGGTCACGGTCGTCGAGGTCTGCCTGCCGCTGCTCTTCGCCGCCATCTTGATAGCGCTGCGGCACCGTGTGCACTCCGTCAGCCACCCCAACGCCACGCTCTACCCACCGGAGTCCGTGGATGACCTGCCGAGCTTCTTCTACCGCCGGCACCCCAGCAACCCCTGGGAGCTGGCGTACGTGCCCTCCAACAGCAGCGCCGTCAGGAGCATCGCCCAGGCGGTGGAGAGCGCTTTGCCCATCAGCATCAGAGGTGAGCGGGGCTGGAGCTGTGCCTTCCGCCCCACAAACTGGTAGGGATTTTCACTCCGATGCTCTGTTCCAGGGATGCATTGGTTTTGTCAGCACTTCCAGGCAGTGGTTTTATTTCTGTTTCACTGAAACTACAGGATTTTATTTTGATTTTTGGTTGCCTTTTTGTTGCAGTTTCCATCTAGAAAAATATTGCACTAAAGTCTTTAAAGAAAGCATCTGTCGCTTCCCCAAGACAGAGCAATTCTGGAGATGCTGTTGCACAAAGAATTTTAGTGCTTCATGTTCCAAATTGGAGATGCTGTTAGGGTTTTCTCCAAAAGAAGAACTGGCTCCTGCCTCAAGGGCAAGGAACTGTCTATGTGCCCTGTGATGGGTACAGCAGTGTCCCATATAAATCTGCCATGCCTGGCAGCAGTGGTTTCCCTGCTCTGGCTGGAGCACATCCCTCCTGTTCTGGACCAAAATGATGGGTTTGGTGATGGCTGAGCATCAGCTTGCATTGAGTGGCCAACGGGAGCAGGGAAATGGTTGGGACCTCAAATCTGGGGTTCAGTTTTGGGTCCCTCACTACAAGAAGGACATTGAGGGGTTGGAGCGCGTTCAGAGAAGGGAACAGAGCTGGGGAAGGGGCTGGAGAACAGGGGTTATGAGGAGCGGCTGAGGGACCTGGGGTTGTTTAGCCTGGAGGAGAGGAGGCTGAGGGGAGACCTCATCACTGTCTACAACTGCCTGAAAGGAGGTTGTGGTGAGGTGGGTGTTGGTCTCCTCTCCCAAGTGACAGGCGATAGGACGAGAGGAAATGGCCTCAAGTTGCACCAGGGCAGGTTCAGATTAGACAGGATAATTTCTTCATGGAAAGGGTTCTTAGGTACTGTCAGAGGCTGCCCAGAGAGCTGGTGGAGTCACCATCCCTGGAAGTGTTTAAAAGCCAGGCAGGCAAGTGCTTAGGGATCTGGTTCAGTAGAGGACAGGGACGATTGGGCTCGAGGACCTGAAAGGTCTTTTCCAACCCAGCGATTCCATGATTCCATGGGTTGCTGTGCTCATGCCTGCATTCTCTTTCTGCACTCTGCAGCTCAAGGCTTTGCCTCGGAGAGGGACTTTGAGGAGTACATCAAGGCGGACAACCGCTCGGGCAGCGTGCTGGCTGCCGTCGTGTTCAAGCACCACTTTCCTCAGAGCACGGCCCCGCTGCCCCTCCAGGTGAGCAGAGCTGGGGGATACATGGCTGCAGGGGCCAACAGCCGCCCACCCTCTGTGATCCCGGCTTCCCTGCCTTCTGTCCCACCTTCCTGTGCTCCTGCCAGGTCGACTATGAGCTGCGCTTCAAATACAGCCCGAGGAATGCGCCGCGAAGCGAGCAGACGGGGCTGAACCCCAACCTGGACCGGGACTGGCACACCAGCTACCTCTTCCCACTCTTCCAGCTGCCCGGGCCCCGGGAGGCCAAGTTTGCCGATGGCGGGACACCAGGTAGGATGACCTCTCCTCTGCTGCAGGCTGCTTCTCGGCCAGAAGTGGCATTACAGGGATCCACTGAGGCTCAGAGCTTTAAAATAAATAGCTTAACAGATTGTAAAATTATTTTAATTAAATTATTTTAATTAAATTAATTAATTTCATTTAAATATTTTCAATAAATATCCCATGACCTCATGGGCATCACTGGGTGCCTCTGCTGGGAGTACTTGGATCAGAACAGATTTTACTTACATGACTCCAGCAAGTCCAGAGGAGGCCACAGACTGGGGAACCTTCTGTACAAGGACAGGCTGAGAGAGTTGGGATTGTCCAGGAGAGGAGAAGGCTGTGGGGAGACCTTAAAGCAGCCTCCCAGTACTGAAAGGGGCTCCAGGAAAGCTGGGGAGGGGCTCTTGATCAGGGAGTGCAGGGTGAGGGGAAGGGTTTTGAGCTGCAAGAGGGGAGATTGAGATGAGATCTTGGGGAGAAATGTTTTACCGTTGCGGGGGGGGCGGCCCTGGCCCGGGTTTCCCAGCGAAGTGGTGGCTGCCCCATCCCTGGAGGTGTTCAAGGCCAAGTTGGATGGGGCTTTGAGCCCCCTGATCCAGTGGGAGGTGTCCCCCTGCCCATGGCAGGGGGCTGGGGCGGAATGGGCTTTGAGGTCCCTTCCGACCCAAACCATTCCGTGATTCTATGAAGCTTTAAAATTTTTTTTTTTCCTCTTTTTCAATGGATTCTTAATGGAAAATTTATTTCAGGGGCCAAACTGCTCACAGTTTGTTGTGCTGCTTAAATACTTCAAAAGTGAATCGAGCAGGTCCGTGGTTTGAGTGTAGAGTTTTCCGGAAAGCCAAACCACTGCTTGAGCCAGAGTCGGCTGGGACATGGCCGGGGCTGCTGCTGCCTCAGGAATTGCTTTTTTGGGAGCTTCCCCTGCTAAGGGAATATTTCCCTCAGCTGGGTTTCTCCTGTTTGGTTCAATAACGATGTCAAAGTAAAGACTGAGGGGCCAAGAAAGCGGGCGAGCAGGTTTTGCAGTGTAAATAACCCTGAGTGTGAGCAGCCGTTTACTGCTGGCTCGAATGTTCTGCAGGACAGGGTGACCAGGAGCCCACATCAGCTCCTGTGCTACAGTGTTTGTTTACTAAATTAGTTAATGTAAAACATGGTTTGTGATCTGATATTCATACTGTTTCCTTCTCTGCCCAGGCCCTTTTAAGCAGCTGGCTTCCGAGATGCTTGTCTGGCGCTGTGTAAACTGATTAAGACTTAAAATCCTTCACTATTTTCTAATTCAGAAAAAATTAAAACAAATGCGTGGCTGATGGGCTATGTTCTTCCTCACCAAAACCTGTGTAGTGTCCATATTCTCTTAGTTTACAAAAAAAAGGGACCACATACAATCTCAGTGACACTGGTTGTGGGTGGTTAATAATGATGGAGAATGTCCCCTCTCACGAAAATAAAGCTGTGCCTGCAGAAAGAATCATGTCATGGAACGGTTTGGGTCAGAAAGGATCTTAAAACCTATCCAATTCCAGCCCCCCTGCCATGGACAGGGACACCTCCAACTGGATCAGGGGGCTCAAAGCCCCATCCAACCTGGCCTTGAACACCTCCAGGGATGGGGCAGCCACCACTGCTCTGGGCAACCTGGGCCAGGGCCTCCCCACCCTCACAGCAAAACATTTCTTCCTAAGACCTCATCTCAATCTCCCCTCTTGCAGCTGAAAACCTCCTCCTATCCCTGCACTCCCTGATCAAGAGCCTCTCCCCAGCTTCCCTGGAGCCCCTTTCAGTCCTGGGAGGCTGCTCTAAGGTCTCCCTGGAGCCTTCTCCTATCCAGGCTGAACAACCCCAACTCTCTCAGCCTGTCCTCGTACAGGAGGTTCTCCAGCCGTCGGATCATCTCCATGGCCTCCTTTGGACTCGCTCTGACAGAAAGGCAATTGCAGTTTAAATTGAGTTTTCCTGCCAGCTGCTTTTCAGTAATGATTATGAGAGATTTAAATTGCTGGGATTTCAGTCCTTCCCAACCCCTCTGTGTCTGCAGGGCTGTGTTAACAGTGATGTTTATTTGCTTTTCCTACAACCTCTTTTCTTTACCTGTTCTTGTTTCCAAGCAATCCTTCCCACAAAGGCTGTTCCTTTCCTGCCAATATGTTCCTCACCCGGGGAGGAGGAGCAGGCACTGAGCTGGTGACCAAGGACAGGACCTGAGGGAATGGCAGGAAGATGTGCCAGGAGAGGGTTAGGTTAGACATTAGAAGGTTCTTCCCCCAGAGGGTGGTGGAGCACTGGAACAGCTCCCCAGGGGAGCAGTCACAGCCTGACAGCATATTTGGCCAAGGTCCTCAAGCCCCACAGTGTGAATGTTGGGATTGTCCTGTGCAGGGCCAGGAGCTGGACTCGGTGGTCCTTGTGGGTCCCTTCCAACTCAGGGCATTCTGTGATTCTGTGTGATTCCTCTGAACCCTGGCCCCATCTCTGTTCCCCTGTGTCATTTTTCCCGTGCAGGATACCTCCGGGAAGGATTCCTGGCGGTGCAGCACGCGGTGGACAGAGCCATCATGCAGTACCACGCCGGCGCCAGCTCGGCCAGCCTGCTGAAGAACCTCACGGTGGTGGTGCAGCGCTTCCCCTACCCAGCGTACGTCAACGACCTCTTCCTCCTCGCCATCCAGAACCAGCTGCCCCTGCTGCTCATGCTCAGCTTCACCTACACCTCACTCAACATTGTCCGCGCTGTCGTGCACGAGAAGGAGAAGAAGCTGAAGGTAACGTGAGCGGTGGGATGTCCGGCTGTCCCCTCCCTCTGCAGTGTTTCCCAACGGATGCTGCCTTTAAATTAGGAACAAAATCCCTGTCAGGTTTGGAGTGGGGATGGCAGCGGATTAGCAAGCTCCAAAGAGGAATGTTGCTAATCCTGCTACTGGGACACAGCTCGGCTCTCCTTGCTGTGCCACCGAGGCTGCTGTACCAAAGAGCTGGTGTTTCTCCTGGGCTGGAAGGTGGCTTAGAGAGAGGACAACACTTGTGGATTCCAGAGTTTTGCAGACTGGAGAGTTTAGTGTGTGGGCAGCATTTTGTCTTTCGAGTGGAGAAACCCATGTGAGCTATGGTGTGGGGGTGGCTGGAGCTCAGCAGGGTTGCAACATCGAGGCTGAGCGTGCAGGGCTTGGCTTCCCCTGGGTGCTTGGTTGTCCTGCCCGCTGGTGGGTGGGTGTCCGTGGTCACCCTGCTGTGGTTTTGTGTTCAGCTTGGCTCTCTGGGGAGATGATGTTCTCTTGGGGAGATGCTCTCCGGGGGTGGTACAGCTGCTTTCACTATGCAATGCTGAGGGTTGGAGGACCACTTTGGGCTGCAGGGGAAGGGCCACCACCACCACCAGCACTGGCCAGGGCCCTCACCTTGGCCTGGCCGTGTCCGGGAAGTGTGGGTCCAGCTCTGGGTGACGGTGTGACCTCCTCCACAGGAGTACATGCACATGATGGGCCTCAGCAACTGGTTGCACTGGAGCGCCTGGTTCCTCATGTTCTTCCTCTTCCTCCTGGTGTCTGTGTTTTTTGTCACCGTGCTCTTCTGTGTCAAGGTGAGTGTCTTTCCACAGGCCAGAAGCTCTGTGCTCGCAGGCCACAGGGGTGACAAGGCTCCTCTGCCATGGACTGAACCATCCTGGTGTCTCAGGACTCCTCCATGTGTCTGGTGGAACCGGAGCTGGCCATTCCCAGTGCTGGGTGGGCAGTGCTGCCTCCCACAGCTGCCTCTCACAGCAGGGGTGACTTCCCCAAGAGGGGGCTGAGGGGTGGGAGCACTATAGGCACCAAGGAGGCTCAGGCACTCCATGGAAAGGAAGAGCACCCCGCTCCCTGTGTGCCCTTGGAGGGACCCAAGCTCTCCTCCCTGCTTGTCCCCACACTGTGAGAAGCAGGAGGCAGCTGCCCAGATGCTGAGGAAGTGTCCCCTGCCTCTTAGACCCCACAGCACACAAGGGCAACCTGTATCTCCTCCATCTGGAGTGGTCTAGGAGGGCCTGGATGTTCTCACTCCTGTTTCAATTTATCTTTAACTCATGGAGAACATCAGTTCTTGGCTGCCCACACGTACCCGCGGCCGGGGACATCTTCCACAGCCCTGTGTGTAACCAGGTTTTCTGGGCAGGTGAGCGAGCAGGGAGCAGTGCTCACCAACAGCGACCCCACACTGGTGTTCACCTTCCTCGCCATCTTCTCCATCTCCTCTATCTCCTTCAACTTCATGGTGAGCACCTTCTTCTCGAGAGGTGAGTCCCTCCCCAGCTGCCTCCTTGCATTGCTGACCCGCAGGGCTGAGGGAATGTTACCGGCCTCGTGCTGTAGAATTGTTGGTTAATCTTGTTTGGGAGGCATCGCTGGAGGTCATCGGCCCTTCCTGCTCCGAGCAGGGCCAGCTCCAACGTTCCATGAGGTTGCACAGGGCTCTGGGTTGGATCACTTGGTGGGAGGGGGGGCTTTCTTCTCCTTTTTTGGCTCCGTTGTCCCCATGGTGTGTAGGAAGGGATGTTGTACAGTCACTTCCCAAACCAGAGAAGCTCCTGCGCTGGGGCCTCCTCTGGCTGTCCTGGCCCCGGGATGCTCCGCTCTGGGATGGGCCGGGTGCATCCACAGTGCCCCCCCGTGGGGTCAGAGGCTGGCGCTGCTCCTGCCTTGCCTCGTGGGACTTGGGCAAATCCTCAGCCTGCCCCTCTTGGTGCAAAAGGCCTGAATCCTTAAGGAAAGCTGGTGAGGGATATTTGGTGGCATCACCGTCTCCTTGACAGTTTCCCTGCTGCTTTTCTCTGTGCTGGCAGCAAACGTCGCGGCGGCCGCTGGCGGCTTCCTCTACTTTTTCTCCTACATCCCTTACTTCTTCATCTCGCCCCGCTACGACCTGATGTCCCACAGCCAGAAGCTGGCATCCTGCCTCATCTCCAATGTGGCCATGGCCATGGGGGCACAGCTGATTGGCATGTTCGAAGGAAAAGGTGAGCAGGTGCCTCCTGTTCCTCAGGAGAGGAGCCAGCGTTTTTTGTTTTGAGGTGGGACTGGATTTTGTTCTGGGTGAAGGGTGGAAAGAAGTCAGGGAGAGCATTTTCCCACTTCTAACGATAGCAGGAGTGCTAATTGCTGATTGCTCTTGCTGGTCTTATCAGCACCAGGACTCTGCCCCTCTGAACCTGTGCCCTTGGCAGTCTGGGCTGCACAAATTGCCATCAGTGCTTTAATTACCAAATGAACTCTGTTCTAATGGAGGGGAATCCATTGCATTTCCTCCTCCCCAATATATTTCTTTAATTTCTATGTTAATGAGAATTTGCTGTGGGTTCCAGCAGAGGCCACGCTGTTGCAAAGTGGTGGCACTGGGAGCAATGGCTGGAGGAGAGATCGCTTCTACCCTGGGCAGCTGCAGAGGCTGTGATGGAAGAAACGTGATGGGGTGACATCAGCATGATTGCATCCCAAGAAGGGGGATTGTAGAGCCATGCACGGTGCTCCTCGTTACCAAGCAGTGGATTAAGACAGGAGATGCTATCTGACAGTGTTGGAGACACTGTCCTGGGGGACAGAAGGGCAGAGGTTGATGGTGCCCCGTGTGCCTTGCAGGGACTGGCATTCAGTGGAGGGACCTCATGAAGCCCATCAGCGTGGACGACAACTTTACCTTGGCCCAGGTGCTGGGGATGCTGCTCCTGGACTCGGTGCTCTACGGGGTGGTGGCCTGGTACGTGGAGGCCGTCTTCCCAGGGGAGTATGGAGTGCCTCAGCCCTGGTACTTCTTCTTGACGGTGAGCACTGCTTATGGACCCCTTCCAGTGGGCTTGATGGGTATCACGTGGGGATGGTCCCCTCTTGAGTGCTCTGTCATGGGCTGGACCGAGGTACAGGGTTGGCATCTTGTGGCCTCTGAAATCACAGGATCACAGAATGGTTTGGGTTGGAAGAGACTTCAAAGCCCGTCCAGTCCCAGCCTCCCTGCCATGGGCAGGGACACCTCCCACTGGATCAGGGGGCTCAAACCCTCATCTAACCTGGCCTTCAACACCTCCCAGGGATGGGGCAGCCACCACTGCTCTGGGCAACCTGCGCCAGGGCCTCCCCACCCTCACAGCAAAGTATTTCTCTCTAAGATCTTATCTTGATCTCCCCTCTGTCAGCTTCAAACCATTTCCCCTCATACTGTCCCTGCAGTCCCTAATGAAAAGCCCCTCCCCAGCTTTCCTGGAGCCCCTTTCAGTCCTGGGAGGCTGCTCTAAGGTCTTCCCGGAGCCTTCTCTTCTCCAGGCTGAAGAACCCCAACTCTCTCAGCCTGTCCTCGTACAGGAGGTGTTCCAGCCCTCACATCAATGGGTCCTCAGTAGTGGCTGATGCAGCTGTATTTTTTTACTGAATATGAAGGTCCTCTTGGCTTTAAATCTTTGTCCCAACACTTCTTGATGTGCAGAGGTTGTTAAGTGTCTCCATGCCCCAAGCAAAGGTGTTGGAGAGAAGCCCCATCTGCGAGCAACCAGATCCAGTCATTTGAAACTCCCCAGCGCTGCCGTCGGGGCGTTCCTGGGCGCTGTGTGTCCCCCTGCCAGCCCCCACGTGCTTGTGCCAGGAGATGGTGATGACTGTCACCCCGTCAGCTGAGCTGCCCTCCCTCTGCCAAGTCAGATGTTTGGCCTCGTCTCCAGCAGCTGGAGCTGTGGCAGTTACTGCAGCTCAGTTGGCTGCTGCAAATTTGCTAAGCCACAGCCACACAATCCATTCTGAGCCCGTGGCTCCATGCCTTGCTCTCCATCAGGAGGTTTTTCCTCCTCCTCTCTAAATTCCTTATCTCAGCGTGGTTTCACTCCAGCATCCCACTCCCTCTTGCACCAGGGTCACGGAGATGCAGTAGTCTGCCCACAGCCCCAGCAGGATGCTGATTGTGCATCCAGGAGTTGTTGAATTGTTATTTCCACAGGGATTTAAGGTCTCCAACACTTATTTTCATACCTAGAGATCCAGATCAAAAAAAAAAAGGCTGAATTGCAGCAGCTGAGCCCCAGGCTTTTGTGTTTAGTGCATGCCCAGGTTTTTGGACAGAGTAATCATCCTTTGCATGGGATCTTCTGGGGACGGTGTTTCTGCCTGAGTGATTTTGCTTCGTAGCAAAATACTGACCTTTTCCATGGGAATGAGGATGGGAAAAAGCTGCCTGCATAATCCCAGGTAATCCTCTGTCTGCCCTGCCTGCTGAAGATGTCCTGGTTGGCAGTTCCCAGGCCAAGGAGAGCAGGTTTAGAGATCCCTCAGAGGCATCTGTGTGGGAGAAGGAGAGTGGAGGAGGCTGGGGAGATCACAAGATCTCTGCCTGTGCCTGAGTTTCTCTGCCTTCTTCCACAGCCCTCGTACTGGTGCGGGCGCCCCAGGACTGTGGTGGGGAAAGAGAAGGAGGAGGAGGAGGACCCTGAGAAAGCCCTGAAGAGCCAGTACATCGAGGAGGAACCAGCAGACCTCGTGTCGGGCATCAAAATAAAGCACCTTTCCAAGGTACAGACTGCACAGCACCACACAAACACATCCTAACACTGGTTTTGTAAAAACTGCTGCCTGCAGGTGGCTTCCTGGTCCTTGTGCTGCCCTCCTCGCCCAGGGCTCTGTTGCTTGGCTGCTGCCAGGCAAGTCAGGCTCTTCCCCAGAGCTGGCTGCTTTTTGTTGAGGGCTGTTGGGTGCTTGCAGGTGCAGTGACATCTATATTTAACCTGGATTAGACCTGGTGTCTGATGCCAGCACCAGGAGAGCATCGTGGGCTTTGCCTGCTGGGTGGAACGGAGCGGGCAGACCCGAGAGCACTTGGCTCGAGTGCAGCAGCGACTCATCAACATTATCTCCACAGGTCTTCAAAGTGGGAAACAAGATGAAAGAGGCAGTCAAGGACTTAACAGTGAACATGTACGAAGGGCAGATCACAGTCCTGTTGGGACACAACGGTGCTGGGAAGACCACCACTCTGTCCATGCTCACAGGTCAGAGCTGGGTCCTGCTGTGGGGCTGGCACAGGGTGGGGATGGGCTCATGGCTTGACTTGCAAAGGAGGCTGGACTTGCTCCTCTGAGGCTGGGAAGTTTTGCTCTTCCTTGGAGTGCCTTTGGTTCACGGAGCTGTTGGGCAGGGTTGCTGGGGCACTGAGAGGCACCTGGCTGTCTGGGGAGGTGGAGGAAGCGTGAGGATCCCTGCCCAGCCCTCCTCAAGAATGGGATCAGCCAACAGGGAAAGTGACAGCCAATCTTTGTGTGGGAGAGCCCCGGGAAGGGAAAGGACCGATGGGTCTCTGCAGGCTTTGTCATGATAAGGCAGGGGCTAAGAACTGGTCGTCTTCATTCCTGAGCTGCTGAGCTCCCGCCAGCGTGTTTTGGCGAGGTGGGCAGACTTGGGTGACCTTTGATGGTCCTTTCTTCCCTGTTCCCTGTCACTGCTGCTCCTGCCAGCCCCGGGTGCTCACGGGACCTTCCCTGGAGGCCTGCCCTGGCCTCACCTGGACCTCTGCCAGGCTTGCCTGCTCATTTCACTGCTTGCCTGCCCATTTCATTCCTTGCCCCACCCACTCTGGTAGCATTGCCGGGTCCACGTCCCACCTGTGGGTGCCACATAGCCCACCCTGTGGGCAGGAGCACAAAGCTGCTGGGCCTCAGATCCAGCGAGAGACTGCCTTGCTGCAGCTTTGGGCGGAAAGCTGGGGGTGTGGGGGGCTGCTCAGCACGACCCCCGCAGCTCCACCAGCTCTTTGCCACCTGGGCTTATCCTCAGCCCTGAGCCAAGGCCACTGCCTCTCTCTCTCCCCAGGTCTGCACTCTCCGACGAGCGGGCAGGCGTACATCAACGGCTACGAAATCTCCCAGGACATGGTCCTGATCCGCCGCAGCCTGGGGCTGTGTCCCCAGCACGACGTCCTCTTCGACAACATGACGGTGGAGGAGCACCTCCACTTCTACGCAGGGGTGAGCATCCCGGGGGAACCAGCCCTGGGGGAGGCACCCCTGCAGCCCCCCTGAGGCTGGGAGAGCGTGGTGAGATGCATCGAGCAGGCAACGCTTGCCTCCTCTTTCTGCCTCCTCTGAGAGGCTGATGGAGTGGATGGTCGTGGGAAGGGTGGCTGCACCAGCTCCTTCGGGGCCGAGCAGGAATCCATCTCTGTGCTTCTCCACTTCCCTGCCTGGTGTGGAGGAGGGAGTGTGGTGGGGTTTAGCAGCCGATTGCTGATGTGGTGGGAAGGGTCTCTTTGCCAGAGACACCTACCTTGCAGGAAGGTTTAACCCGCCCTTCCCCCTGTCTTGCAGCTGAAGGGGTACCCACCCTCTAAGTGTCCTGAGGAGATCAACCACATCCTGAGGATCCTCAACCTGGAGGACAAGCGTCACGCTCTGACCAAGGCACTCTCCGGTGGCATGAAGCGCAAGCTCTCCATTGGCATCGCCCTCATTGGGGACTCCAAGGCAAGCTGCTCTGACAGGGCTCACCTGAACCTTTCTCCCTGGGGCCACGTAGACACTTCTGGTGGCTCTGAGGTTGTCCCTCACCCGTGGTGAGCCAGTGGGAGATGCAGGGACAGCAAGAAGGGGCAGGAGCACCTCCACAAAGGAGGCTCTGAGGCTGCAGGGTAGCTCTGCTGCCTGGTAGCTGCTCCCTCAAGCAAGATCATCTCATCCGTGTTGGGCAGTCAAGGCTCCTTCTGGCCCTCTTCTTGACCACCACCCGTCTCCTGTGTGCAGGTGGTGATGCTGGACGAGCCAACGTCAGGGATGGACCCAGCCTCTCGCAGGGCCACGTGGGACCTCCTGCAGCAGCAGAGGAGCAACCGCACCATCCTGCTGACCACCCACTTCATGGATGAAGCTGACCTGCTGGGGGACCGCATCGCTATCATGGCCAAGGGCGAGCTGCAGTGCTGCGGCTCCTCGCTCTTCCTCAAGCGGAAATACGGTAAGGGAGGAGCAGGGGGACCATGCTTAATGTCTTCTCCTTGCCAGGGAGGAGCAGGAGAGGGATAGAGAGCAGGGAGGGGGACCCATTGCGCCTTGTCTGATGGCTGCTTGTTCGTGCATTGGGTCGATAGCCCAGGCAAAGCCATCAGCGCTCTGTGGTGCTTTAGCATCCTCTCCCTCTGCTGCAGCATCCCAGGGCCAGGCTGGGCTGCCACTCACCCAGCAGTGGCCCAAGTGGCTAAGAAGGCCAGTGGTGTCTTGGCCTGTTTCAGAAACAGCGTGGCCAGCAGGAGCAGGGAAGTGATTGGTGCCCCTGGACTCAGTGCTAGTGAGACACCTAGAATCTTGGATCCGGTTTTGGGCCCCTCACTACAAGAAAGACCTTAAGGGGCTGGAGCACATCCAGAAAAGGGAACGGAGCTGGGGAAGGGGCTGGAGAACAAGTCTTATGGGGAGTGGCTGAGGGACCTGGGGTTGCTTAGCCTGGAGAGGAGGAGGCTGAGGGGAGACCTCATCACTGTCTACAACTGCCTGAAAGGAGGCTGTAGTGAGGTGGGTGCTGGTTTCTTCTCCCGAGTGACAGGATGAGAGGAAATGGCCTCAAGTTGCACCAGGGGAGGTTCAGATTAGACATCAGGAAAAATTTCTTCATGGAAAGGGTTCTCGGTCCCTGGCAGAGGTTCCCAGGGAGGCAGTGGAATCCCTATCCCTGAAGGGTTTAAAAGACGGGCAGATGAGGTGCTCAGGGATTTGGTTCAGTAGTGGACAGGGACGTTTGAACTCAAAAATCTCGAAGGTCTTTTCCTACCAAGTGATTCTGTGGTTCTATGATTGACCCTCCTCTCCCTTCTCTCGTGGCCCTGTGCAGGGGCAGGGTACCACATGGTGATGGTGAAGGAGCCCTACTGTAACCTGGGGGAGATCTCCCGCCTCATCTGCCAGTACGTGCCCAACGCCACCATGGAGAGCAATGCCGGGGCAGAGCTGTCCTTCATCCTGCCCAAGGAGAGCACACACAGGTAACAGCACCATCCTCGGCTCTCCCACCCCAGGTGGGTCCCCTGCACACGCTGGGGCACTCAGGGCCCTCGTCATGGGCGCGCTGCTCTCTCCATCTTTGGGAGGGCGTGAGAGGAGACACGAGCCCATGGCTGCGATTGGACAGTTGTGTTGGGTTCCTCCCCTTCAGCACCATCCTCCCCGTTCTGCTGTCACGTTGGTCTCGTGGCCCTGTGCCCGCTGTGTCCCTGCGGGTGCAGCAGCCGCACGGGGCAGCGCTGGTTGCCGGTGGCTGGTGGTGGCTGCGCTGTGGATGGTGCTGCAAGCCAGGCCAGTTGGTTGGGCTCCAAAATCAGATCTGTGGATCACAGAGGCTGCCTGTGGCAAGATGAAGCCCGTGGGGAGAGTTGGGTGCTGGGTGCTGGGTGCAGCCCTGGAGCTCGCTGCAGGACTCCAGTCAGCTGTGGGAGTGATGTCAGAGGGTCTCACCCTCTGCATGCCCCCTCTCATAGAATCGTGGACTCGTTTGGGTTGGAAGGGACCTCATAGTCCATCCAGTCCCCCCCCCCTGCCATGGGCAGAGACACCTCCCACTGGACCAGGGTGATCAAAGCCCCATCCAACCTGGCCTTGAACACCTCCAGGGATGGGGCAGCCACCACTTCTCTGGGTAACCTGGGCCAGGGCCTCCCCACCCTCACAGCAAAACATTTCTTCCTAAGATCTCATCCCAATCTCCCCTCTTTCACCTAAAACCATTCCCTTCATCCTGTCCCTGCACTCCCTGATCAAGAGCCCCTCCCCAGCTTTCCTGGAGCCCCTTTCAGTCCTGGGAGGCTGCTCTAAGGTCTCCCCGGAGCCTTCTCTTCTCCAGACTGAACAACCCCAACTCTCTCAGCCTGTCCTCGTACAGGAGGTTCTCCAGCCCTCGGATCATCTCCGTGGCCTCCTCTGGACTCGCTCCATGTCCTTACTGTGCTCATTCTCACTCTGGCTGTGCTGACCCAGGGTAGCGCGTTGCACAGCTTTGCCTGCCGTCCATTCAATGCAGGAAGCACCACCTTCATGGTCCCTCCAGACAGTGCTCACTCTGCTGGGTGGATCTGGCCATTGATGCCAGGAGAAGGGCTGAACAGCAGCATCTGGTGCCTTGTTTCTGTGTTCAGATTTGAGGCCCTGTTCACGGAGCTGGAGCAGAAGCGGGAGGAGCTGGGCATCGCCAGCTACGGCGCCTCGGTCACCACCATGGAGGAAGTCTTCCTGAGGTAGGCAGGATGTCACGTGGTGATGACCCATCCCCTGCTCTTCAGCAGTGGCAGTGTCCTACACTGGGACCCCGGCTGAGGGATCACGGGTTTGGCTTCCCCAGCTCCGAGCAGCTTGATCCTGCCTGGGTTTGTGTTTCATTACCTTCTTTCCCTCCTGGTGCAGGGTTGGGAAGCTGGTGGATTCCAGCATGGATATCCAAGCCATCCAGCTGCCTGCACTCCAGTACCAGCACGAGAGACGCTCCAACGACTGGGCCATGGATGACTCCAGCAGCCTGAGCGGCATGACTGATATGACAGATGACAGCGGGGCGCTCATTACGGAGGACTGCTCCAGCATCAAGCTCAACACCGGGGTGAGCAACGGGGCTGTTGGTGCAGTGGGAATAGGGAAAGAAGGGCTTTTTTGGAACAGGGTTGCCAGGTGGAGCCTCCTCCACGTATGGGCTCGTTGTGTGTGGTTTGGAGATCAAATTGGAATCTGCATCTTTAGGGCAAATTATTTCCAGGGTTGTTGGGGCTGGTCACTGCCATCCTCGAGTTAATCTTGAGGTCTGTGGAGATGCTTTTGAAGGTGTCCTGGGTGATCCAAAGTGGTTTTCACCTGCTGTTGCTGCATCACTTGGGATTTCCAGCAGGACGATGAGAAAAGCCATCTCCCTTCCCTCGTAAGCCTCGTGTTCCAGCTCCCTGGCAGCCCTTCATGGCGCGCTGCCCACGCGCCGGTGATAAATTCCACGCTCCTCAAGGGCACATCTCAAAGGCAGGAGGAGAGAAAGATGTTTATGGGTTTGAAAAGCATAGACGGTGTGCGCAGGGGCGGGGCCGGGAGCTCCGGGGCGGCTCAGCCGAGCGCCTTGGCTGGCAGCCGCCTTGCGGTAATCCTGTTGTGCACCTCAGGTGCTGAGAGGTGGAGGAAGGTAAAGGTCACAGCTCAAGCTGCTTTTAACACCTGAGAGCCCAAAGAGACTGCACCCCGTTGGGAAGCCGGGGAGTTTGGGGGGCTGCTGCTGTGTTGGAGGCCAGGAGCTGCCCTGAAAGCCCTCTGCAGTCTTGGCTGGAGAGCAGGCTCTGCTGCGGGCTCCATGCAGGACGTGGTTTTGGGTCATTATCTCCCTCAGCTGGGTGGGGTGACATCAGTGCTGGCCTCTGACCTGACCTGTCCCCTCGCAGTTCTACCTGTGCTGCCAGCAGTTCTACGCCATGTTCATGAAGCGAGCCATGTACAGCTGGCGCAACTGGAAGATGGTGGCAGCGCAGTTCCTCGTGCCTCTCATCTTCACTGCCTTTGCCCTCATTGTGGCCAAGACCTTCCCGGGACCCAGGGACTCCTCCCAGCTGAGGCTGACGCTGGAGCCCTACGGACAGACCATCGTGCCTTTCTCCGTCTCGGCCGCCTCGGGGCTGCCGCAGAGACTGGCGGAGCAGTACATGGAGCTGCTGGACGCCCAGCGGCAATCACCGCTGGAGATGCAGGGTGAGCGCTCGTGGAGCACCCATGGAGCAGGCAATGCCTGGTGGTGTGTGCAGGAGCCAGGGGCTTCTCCTGCCAGGGCCCTTGGGTGGGGAGCTCAGGTCCCAGCTGCGGTGGATCTGATGGATCCTCTTGTGTCCTCTCCTGCACGGGAGAGTCCCCGTTGGCAGGACCTCTCCTCACCCGAGCAGTGCTCTCCATAACCCTGAATTTGTGGCCATCCTCGGGTCCACCAGGGCTGGGGCTGCTTGTGTTTTTTTTCCAGTTTGCTCCAGTTGGCTCTCAGGGGGTGGAGCCTGCTCTAATAGCCGTGGTGTTTGGCAGGTGGCCTGGAGGAGTACCTCATCTCGAGAGCCTCTGAGGAGGGGGGAGCCTTCAACGAGCACTACATCGCAGCTGCCTCCTTCGAAGAGGCCGGGAACCGCACAGTGGTCACCGCACTCTTCAACAACCAGGCCTATCACTCCCCTGCCACAGCCCTTATGCTGGCTGACAACGCTGTCCTCAGGGTGCTGGCAGGCCCCAACGCCTCCATCACGGTCACCAACTACCCTCAGCCCCGCAACATCACCGAGAAGGCCAAAGACCAGCTCATGGAGTACGTCTGATGGCACAGCGCTTGCTTTTCTGTTAGGGCTTGTGACTTCCATCAGTACAGATGGGCTTGGTTGTGGTGGCATCAGTAGAGGAACCAGGCTGGAGCTGCTCAGACCCAGACATAGCTGTGATTGTGCTTAGGAGGTCAGGAGAGCAAAGTTGTATAGATGACTTACATGCCTGAGTCTGGCAGCCACGTCACCCCGGTGGTTGGGTATTCCCCTCTGGATCCTCACAGCTGTGGTTTAGGAATGGTTTTTCTTGGGTGCTCAGAGCCCATTTCTCCACCTGGGAGCACAGGGAGTGGGGGTGACCATACGCTTCACGAGATCCTGCAGTCTCTGAACCTCCCTGTCCCAGGGGGACACGCGTGGAGCATTGCAAAGGCAGGGTGGAGGTTTGTGGTGTGCTGAGCGGGCTGTGTGTGGGAGAGGCTCATCTTACTGAGATGTGCTTTAACTGCAGGGATTTTCTTTCATGGGGTGAGCGTGGCCTCCACAAGAAGCACGGCGTGGGTGTGCTGTCCCCACGTAACCTCAGGTTGGTCTGTGGAGCTGTCCCTGTCCTAACGTGCTCTGCTGCTCTCCCTGCAGGGGCCAGACTGGGTTTGCCATTGCCATCAACCTGCTGTACGGCATGGCCTCGCTGGCCAGCACCTTCGCTCTGCTGCTGGTCAGCGAGAGGGCCATCAAAGCCAAGCACGTCCAGTTCGTCAGCGGCGTCTATGTTGTCAACTTCTGGCTTTCCGCCCTGCTCTGGGACATAATCAACTTCCTCATCCCTTGTGCTTTGATGCTGGTGGGTCACCCCTGACATCTTGATACCCTCCTGTCCTCCCCTTGCGTGAGAGCTCTGGGTGCTGCTCCTCTGGGAGAGCTGGGATGTGTGTGGGTGGAGGGGAAAGGATGAAGCCATCTGGTTCTGGCACTGGCTTGGTTAATGAAGGGACCAGCATAAAAGCTGTCCCTTGGTCCTGCTGGGAGCTGGGCCACGGCCAGCCCGGTGAGCTGGGGGTATCCAGGTCGTTGCAGTGCTCACGTTAACCAGCTGCCTGGGCAGACAAGGTGGTGTTGCTTGTGGTCAAGACAAACGTGGGTTCTCCTCGCATTGCTGTGCTCCAGGTGATATTCCAAGCCTTTGATGTGCAAGCCTTCACCGAAGACAGCCACCTCGTTGATGTGATGTTGATCTTCCTTCTTTATGGCTGGGCCATCATCCCCCTCATGTACCTCCTCAGCTTCTTCTTCTCGGTGGCGGCCACGGCCTACACCCGTCTCACCATCTTCAACATCCTCTCAGGCACAGCCACCTTCCTGGCGGTCACCATCATGAGCATCCCAGGTGGGTCACTGCCCTCCGTGCCAGTCCAACAATGCACCCTGCCGTCACCGAGAAGATCCAGCCCCTAAGGGGACTCTCTCACCCCAGGGCTGTCCCCACACTACCAAAAAAAACCCTGTGACCTCCATTCTCACCCATTAAACATGACAAGATGTGTTGCTTTTCCTTCCAAACTCTGAAGCATCAGGGTCTTTCTCTAACACCATCTAACTCCAACCTGTTGATCCTCCCGTGCTCTTCTTTCAGAGCTGGGCTTGGTGGACCTCTCCAAAACCCTGGATAAAGTCTTTCTCATCTTACCCAATTACTGCTTGGGCCAGTGCATCAGTGACTTCTACCAGAACTACGAGTTCATTCAGTTTTGTACCTCCTCCGTTGAAGCTGTCTTCATCTGCAAGGCATTCAGTGAGTCTCGTGCGGGTCCTCCCACTGCAGCCACACCGGGGTCTCTGCGGGGTGGGTGGTGGGGCTGGGCATTGTCATGGGGCCTCTGCCCGACCTGGGAAGTAGCTCCAGGTACCATATGAAAGCAAACTCTGGGCAACGTTTGACACTCACAGATGTTCCAATTAAGGTCTCTTTTCTTTACTAATGATTTGGAGTAAAATGTCAGCTGGGGCAAGTTTCATGGACAAGTAAAGACATCACAGTCCCAAGAGTGACTTTAACTCCACTGCGAGCCTCCATCGGGCTTCTTCTGCCAGATCCCCTCCTGAGCTGAAGCCTCTTGTGGGATGTGTTGGACAGGGCTGTGGGCAGGGAGCCCAGTGTGGGCTGGGATGGAGATGAGTGTTGGAAAGACCTATGGGCAGGGAGCCCAGTGTGGGCTGGGATGGAGATGAGCCTGGCAAAGCTCTGGGCTCGCAGCTTTCTCTGGAGCTTATCTGCACCTCCCCAGAGTGTGGATTGATCCAAGTCTGATTTTGTTCCATCCCTGCTTAGATATCAGTTATCAGATGAACTACTTTTCCTGGGAGACACCTGGGATCGGACGATACCTGACCTCCTTGGCCATCCAGGGTTTCTCCTTTCTCGTCCTACTTTTCCTCATTGAGACAGACCTTCTCTGGAGACTGAGAACTTTGGTCTGTGGCATCTGCAGGCGGCGGAAATGGGTGAGCTCAAGCGTGTGAGAGGGAGAAGTAAAGTGCACTCATGCCAAACCAAGCCCAGGAGGCCCTGTGACCTGGAGACGTGCCTGTGTTGCTTGCTCAGTTCTTGTTTGAATTCCTAGGGAGTGCTCAGGAATGCAAATCCTGCTTCTCCCACTGTTCAGGACTCTGCACGAAGTGTCACTTATAGGTCTCAATCCCTATGGGCTGTTTGCCTCTTCACCTAAGTTGTCTTCCTTGGGGAGCATCCCAGGAGCCAGTTGCTCAGAGGGGCAGGTCCTGTTGGATGTATGAGTTGGCAAAGGGAGCAAGGCATCCCCGGAGGTGGCTGATGGAAGAGGTGGATCCTGCCCGGGTTGGGGGCACTTGCTCTAGGTCTGGAGGAAACCGCTTGTCCCACAGCAGCCGGGTGGCAAAGAACATTTTTCCTCCCCTGTGTTTAGGTGGCACTGCTGAACAGGGTGTCTGTGCTGCCAGAGGACCGGGACGTGGCAGATGAAAGGAAGAAGGTTTTGGAGTCACCACCAGAGCTGCTGTCGTCTCTCAGCAGCCCTCTGGTCATTAAGGAGCTCACCAAGGTGAGGAGAGCACGGCTGTTCCTGCACATCCGGCAGAGCCGTTGGTCCTCATGGGACTGGCAGAGTCACCTCTTGCCTTGACGAGCCCTCGGGCGCTTGGCACGGGGACTCTGGCACGGCTTGGCTGTTGTTCTCCACCAGGTCTACGACAGCCGGGAGTCCCTGCTGGCAGTGGACAGGATCTCCTTGGCAGTCAGCAAAGGGGAATGCTTTGGCCTTCTGGGCTTCAATGGAGCGGGCAAAACCACCACCTTCAAGATGCTGACTGGTGACGAGAGCATCACGTCGGGGGATGCATTTGTGGATGGTCACAGCATTCTGGCCAACATCAAGAAGGTACCAAGGGCTGCAGAAGCGGAGGGTGGCGTTACCAGCAGTCCTGCATCTGCCTGGGCTGGGCCACCATGCAAGTGCTTCTGAGCAGGACATGGCTGCAGTTGCTGAGGTGGAGGTTATATCCTAAGGATGTTGAGTCCTTGTCTGGCCCAGCTTCTGTTACCCAGCCACATGGAAGCAGTCCCCTCTCCTCTGGGGTGGCAGATGTGAAACAAATGGAAGCCAAACTTTGCAAGGGTGGAAAAAAAGGGTTTAGCTCTATGTTTAGAAAAAATGTGAGTTAATAAATGCAGACTGATGACAGTCTCTCTAAAACCAGCAGGTCAAACCTTTCCAGACCCCTGCTTGGAAGTCCCCTTGCTGGGAATTGCCCTCTCCCTTTGGAAAAGCAAGTGGCAAGCAGGGGTCAGGCTCTCCGGTTCAGTCCCTGGGTATCTCTCCCACTGTGATGCCCAGACATCATCAGGCAAGGAGAACATGGGGAGGGTCTGAAAGCACGGCCTGGCTTTCCTTCTCCCCTGGGACTGTGCTTACTGTTGGGTTATTGTCCAGGAGACAGGATAGGGGGAAGGGACAGACCCTCCAGTGTTTGCCTTCTCCTGGGAGCCTGGGCCACCTGAAGTGGTCTCTCACAATGAGAAACCAGCTTGTGAACGCAGTGTGAAACCATGCCATTTCTGTCCTGAGGTGCGCTGCCTGTGCCCATCCCCTCCAGACCAGCTGCTCCAGCAATGGGCAAATTTCCCTCTCATTTCACTCATGGTTTTGGAGCTGCAGCTCAGTTCCCCTCACTTTGAGCCAAACCCTTGCAGAGGTGCAGCAAAGCCCTGCAGGTGTCCCAGGGGGGACAGCTCACAGAGACCTGCCTGTGGGCTCATCCCCTTTGGGTTCCTCTTGCCCCAAGGTCCAGCAGCGGATCGGCTACTGCCCACAGTTTGATGCCCTCCTGGACCACATGACGGGCCGCGAGACGCTGAGCATGTATGCCCGGCTGCGCGGCATCCCCGAGCGCTACATCGGCAGCTGCGTGGAGAACATGCTGAGGGGGCTGCTCCTGGAGCCCCACGCTGACAAGCTCGTGAGGACCTACAGGTGAGAGGAGACGTGGAGACACCCCGTGCCCTTTACCCTTCACCTTGTGGGGCTCTCCCTGCGCTTGCGTTCGGTCCCTGTCCCCATTCCCGTCTCGTTCCGCAGTGGTGGTAACAAGCGGAAGCTGAGTGCTGGCATTGCCCTCATCGGTGGTCCTCCCGTGATCTTCCTGGATGAGCCCTCTACTGGCATGGACCCTGTAGCCCGACGTTTGCTCTGGGATGCAGTGACACGGACGCGAGAGTGTGGCAAATCCATCATCTTCACCTCCCACAGGTGACACTTGTCTGGGCAGAGCTTGGCATGAGAGGTCGGGGAGCAGCCAGGTGGTGGGATCCAAGGGATGGAGAACCTGGTGGGTGGGCACTCTCGCAGCCAGCAGCAGCAGCTTTATCCAAATCTCCCTCCTCCAAATGCCTGGAGAGGAGAAAATCCACGACCCAGCCCTTTGCAGAAACTTCTGCTGTTCTGTGTTGGAGCTCCTGCCCTGCTGACCAAGTGCTCTTGTGCCCGCAGCATGGAGGAGTGCGAGGCGCTGTGCACGCGCCTGGCCATCATGGTCAACGGGCAGTTCAAGTGCCTGGGCAGCCCCCAGCACCTGAAGAGCAAGTTTGGCAGCGGCTACACCTTGCTGGCCAAAACGCGGAGCGAGGAGGAGGGTGAGCTGCAGGCCTTCAAGGCCTTCGTGGAGAAGACTTTCCCAGGTACTGTGAGCTGTGGAGCGGTCGCTCTCCGAGGGAGGGTGGGATGCTGGCCGTGAGCTTCGAGTTAGGAAACTCAGAGCCTCTCCTTGCTGGTCTTTCGCAGGCAGCGTCCTGAAACACGAGCACCAGGGCATGGTCCATTACCACTTGACCAACAAGAACCTCAGCTGGGCACAGGTAAGTGGGTGCTGGAGCATATCCCACCCCTTCACAGGAGGGGGCTGGAGGGGCAATCCTGTTCCTGCCCCTTCATATCTGCTTGATGCTTTGCTTTCATGCTCAGCTCTTCTTCCTTTTCTCCCAGAGCCGCTCTCTCTGTCCAAAATCAGGTGATTTATTAAAAAAAAAGAATAAAAAAGTAGGTTTCTCCTTGACCTGTTCCCACCTCTTGGCCCAAAAAGGTCACCTGCTTTATGGCCAGTGTGGGAGCACCCGGGATGCATCGTGTGTGCTGAGCCAGGACTGCTCCATCCCATACTGCAAGACAGCTGCCCTTGGCTGCAGCACTCCAGAGGGAAAGCAGGGTCTGCCTGGCCAGCAAGAGCAGGATTTGCCTTCATTTGTACATCTCAAAATAGCTTGTTGAGGGCTCTGCAGGTTGCTGGAAAGAAGGTGTTAGAGTTGCATCCTTCCCACCCTGAATCTCCCTGCTGGGAACATGGCACAGGAGGACACAACATCGGCCCCCAGCACATCCCTCCTGTATAGCTGCAGTTTTTATATATAGTATATTGCTCTCTGTATATAGTCTGTGTGTATAGTGTATGACTGCATGTGGTTTATATAAATCTGTAGACTGTGCATATAGTGTGTACTATATATAGTTTCTTACATATATATATTCTATATACTCTTCGTAGAGTATAGTAAAGAGTACATATACTATCTATGCTATACAGAGTGCATAGTATACTGATATATATTTTAAAAATACATATAGTTACATACTATATATAAAAACCCTATTTTTATACTATATACAGATACTTATTTAATCTATATAATGTGTAGGGTTTTTTCTGTTACATATATTTTGCATATAATATATCACAGAATCACAGAATGGTTTGGGTTGGAAAGGACCTTAAAGCCCATCCAGTTCCAACCGCCCTGCCATTGGCAGGGACACCTCCCACTGGATCAGGGGGCTCAAAGCCCCATCCAACCTGACCTTGAACAGGGCAGGAGCAGGGGCTGAGCTCTTCTCTCTGGTGACCAAGGACAGGACCCGAGGGAATGGCAGGAAGCTGTGCCAGGGGAGGATTAGGTTGGACGTGAGGAGAAGGTTCTTCCCCCAGAGGGTGGTGGAGCACTGGAACAGCTCCCCAGGGAAGCAGTCACAGCCTGACAATATTCCAGAATGTTTGGCCAAGACCCTCAGCCCCACGGTGTGAATGTTGGGGTTGTCCTGTGCAGGGACAAGAGTTGGACTCAATGATCCTTGTGGTTCCCTTCCAACTCAGGATATTCTATGATTCTGTGTGATTCTTGGAGCAACCTGAGCCAGGGCCTCCCCACCCTCACAGGAAAATATTTCTTCCCAAGATCCCATCTCCCCTCTTTCAGCTCAAAACCATTCCCCTTCGTCCTGTCCCTGCACTCTGTGATCAGGAGCCCCTCCCCAGCTTTCCTGGAGCCCCTTTCAGTACTGGGAGGCTGTTCTAAGGTCTTCCCACAGCCTTCTCTTCTCCAGGCTGAACAACACCAACTCTCTCAGCCTGTCCTCATAGCAGAGGGGATCCAGCCCTTGGATCATCTTCTTCTCTGGACTCACTCTAGCAGATCCATGTCTTTCCTATGCTGAGGACTAGGGCCCAGGGATATATAAAAAAACCCATATATATATACATATATGTACCATATATATGTAAAAAATATGTATAAAACATACATAATTGCTCTCATGAGACCTCACCTGGATCCCTGGAGGTGTTCCAGGCCAGGTTGGATGGGGCTTTGAGCACCTTGATCCAGTGGGAGGTGTCCCTGCCTGTGGCAGGGAGGTTGGAACTGGATGGGCTTTAAGATCCCTTCCAACCCAAACCATTCCATGGTTCTGTGATACTGTATTTTTAAGGGGTCAGGTACTCTGCTCTGTAATTCACCTCCTGACTTCCCTCACCCTCCTGCCAGGGAAGGTTTTGCTTTCCCTGGGTCTCCTTGGAGGACAAAGCTTCCTCTTCTCTCTCGGTCATCACCCCCGGTTCTCTCTCCGGCTGCCGTGGTGCCCCTGCAGTTACGGCCGTGCTCCCTCTCGCAGGTCTTCGGGGCCTTGGAGAAAGCCAAAGAGAAATACCGCTTGGAGGACTACTCGGTGAGCCAGATCTCCCTGGAGCAAGTCTTCATGAGCTTCACGCGCTTCCAGCACTACACAGAGGACAGAGGGAAGTGAGAGGAGCCCCCACTGGTGCCCTTCATCACGGACTGACCCTGCTGCCTATACATAGTATACATAGACAGTAATTTATATATCAGCGTGTCTTAAATAATGTATAAATGTAAGAAGTGTTTCACAGGGGAGGGGGAGATGGCAGCGCCACCCTCTGCCCTCAGGAACACGGGCGCTGGGAGTGCACCGCGTGTCACCGCAGCGCGGCTCTGGGGCTGAGCGTGGCCGTGTGACACCTCCACTCTCCAGCTTTCCTTCCCATCCATACTGCAAAAACAAAACCAAAAGCCCAGAACACAGAGGGAAGCCTGGGCAGGTGGAGGTGGGTGCTGGGGGATTGGGTTGGCAAAGGGGGAGAGGGATTCTGTCTCCAAAAGGCACCCCCCCCACACATCCCCCCCACACCCCTCTTCCCCGCCCAACGCTTGCACCCATCAGGATGCTGCTTCGTGGTCTTGGCTCGCATGTCGACGTGTATCGTTAGGTGGTTTGCTCGTGGTTTAACAGGAGGCTGTCCAATAGCTTAGAGCCACTGTTTGCTGGGTTAATTAGGATCCAGCCTGTTCACTGGGTTTGTTAGGTTTCACCCCGCTCTCTGGGTTCGTTAGGATGTGCTGTGGTTGCCCTTAGAAGCACTTTGTGTCAGACTGGAGGGCACAAGGCAATCCTCCCCTCCTGCCCCCGTCCCCTTCGGGGCACAGAGGAGGCTCCATCTCCTTTAACCTCTTGGAAGGTGCTGTCCCCTCCTGCCCCTCGCCAGCGGGTGGAGGCCGGCGTGTCCCGAGGAGCCGGCACCAGCGCGAGCTGTGCCAGGAGCTGTGCCGGCGGAGCTGGGGGCGTGGGGCCGGATGCTGGCGCTGGGCAGGAGGGAGGAGGTGGTGATGGAGAACTGCCCAGAGCTCGGTGTGCTGGGTACGGCTGCAGGGCCAGGGCTGGGGCTGATGAGCCAGCGGTGTCACAGGGTGCGGGGACGCTGCCAGCCTCACTGTTGCATCCACAAACTGGTTTAACCATGCGAAGCCGCAGGATCGGTTTTGAAGGCCAGCGATGCTCTTGCTGTGCCCATGTCCTGCCGTGCTCTCCCCTTGCACCCTCCACAGCTCTGAACAGAGCACGTCCATCCTGTGTGTCCCCCCCTCCTCATCCCCACCGCACTCCGGGCAGGGAGTGAAGGCGCTGTGGGGATGCTGCTGGGCACGGCGTGCCCAGGCAGCTCCTGGGGTTTCTGCCCAGCGTCTCCCAGAGGGTGGGTTGCTTTTTTTTTCATTTGTTTGTTTGAAATCCGTGTTGATTCTTGTCTGTCCTTAACGAGTCCCTGTGTCACTGGGGCAGTCCCTTCGGGCCAGCTGCTCCACGATCAATGCAGAGCTATTTGCACTATAGTAATACACACAATTGCACATAACAGAATGAATTAATATTTATGGCGAGGGGTGCTGATTCCCTTCTGGTGATTGCATCGTCAGGGGTTGGATTTTTGGATTGGGTTTTTGTTTCATTCCTGTGACTGACTCATTCTTTCCTGTTTCGTTTTTTTTTTTCTTTTTCCCCTTTTGCCTAATGTTGTTGTTCAAAACAATGGTGCATCAAGTTACTAAGAATTTCCCTGGATCTTAACGCTGTGTGTTTTTCTTAGCAGCCAGCAGGTGAACAGCATCCCCAGAAACCTTGGAGCCCTTGCAAGGTGCAGCCTCTCTGGGGCACTGCCTGGGCCAGGAAAGGCAGGGATGCTTCTGGGGGAGAGAGTGCCTGGAGCTACCAGGGAATCATAGAACGGTTTGGGTTGGAAGGGACTTCAAAGCCCATCCAGTTCCAACCCCTGCCATGAGCAGGGACACCTCCCACTGGATCAGGGGGCTCAAAGCCCCATCCAACCTGCCCTTGAACACCTCCAGGGGTGGGGCAGCCACAACTTCTCTGGGCAACCTGGGCCATGGCCTCCCCACCCTCATTGTGAAGAATTTCCTCATAATGTCTGATCTAAATCTTCCCCTTCCAATTTAAAGCCATTTCCCCCCCCCATAGTGTCACTCCTTGCCCTTGTAAAAAGCCCCTCCCCAGCTTTCCTGGAGCCCCTTTCAGTACTGGGAGGCTGCTCTAAGGGCTCCCTTCAGCCTTCTGTTCTCCAGCCTGTCCTTGGATGGGAGGTGCTCCAGCCCTCAGATCATCTCTGTGGCCCCCTCTGGACCTGTTCCAACAGTCCCCTATCCTTTTTATGTTGGGGACTCCAGAACTGGACACAGGACTCCAGGTGGGGTCTTGAGAGAGAGAGAGGATGAGAGGGGAGAATCCCCTCTACCTCCCAGTGCATAAGGCTGAGGAAGTGCTGGGACTGCCCCTAACTGGGTTGTTTTTGAAGGGGAGACAAGGCAGGACGCGGCAGAGCATCAGATGGGGAGCAGAGGCAAAGTGAGGCTGCAGGAGGGCAAGATGCCAGATTGCCAGGGTCTGGCAGCACCCCAAGCACAGCAGCAACAGGCAGGACTGCCAAGCCCCCTGTCCCATTGTGTACAGGTGACCCTGCTGCCAGGCTTGGTCCTGGGTTGTGTGACACCAAACCCTCTGCTGTGCCCATGAAAACTATGGCAGAGCTGATGATAAGACAAGCCAATGGCGAGGATGGCATCCCCTTGGCACCAGCCCATCACCCCTGCACTCACCCTGGCCTAAACGAAGAAAGTCTTAATGAAGCAGCATTTCTGTGTCACAGTGGCTGCAACAACCCTGCCCTCTCACCAAGGCAGGAGCTGCCAGCTGTGCATGGTGCTGTTCTCTGTTCCTGTTACAGCACAGAGGGGCACCAGGATTGCTCCCCAGACAGGCAGCACAGCTCAGGGTCTGTCGTGGCAGGGTCACAGCTGCTGTGGGCAGTGCTCTGGTTCCAGGCCCTGGTGGCCACTTGCAGTGGGAGAACCATCCCAGGTCCTGGGTTGCTGCTGCTCCCCTCTGGCTGCACTGGGGTTGTTAGTCCCATCATAGGAATAAAGATTTTTTTTGTTTTGTTTTCCAGTGAGCATTTCCTGGCCTCCTTTGGGATTAACCAGCAGCTCCAGTGGGCTTGGGCTGCTCAGGTTGTCCTGCTCTCCTGCCTGCCTTGAGGGGAGAACATGGGGGGTGGGTAAAGGCTGGGGTGTGGTGAGTGTCCTCTAAAACCTGACCTGAAAAGGCTGCCAAGCCTGGAAAAACACATGAGCTGAGGGATTTTGTGTGGCAGGTGCCTCTGGGAGCAGAGGTGGGTGTCCCCATCTCTTCCATCACAGGCAGGCCCAGCCATGGGACAAAGGAGGTGACCTGAAGCTTGGGGCTGATCACAGCTTTTGTCAGAGCAGTATCGAGGGCCTCCAGGGCAGCAGAGGGTTGGCCCTGACACCTGCATTCCTGCAGCTTTACCCACCTACACACTGCTCTGAACCACAGCTGCCCACTCAGCACCCTGACCATCTCCCCCACCCCAAACACAGCTAGGGAGCACCAGTCCCTGGCTGTGCCCAGGCCGATGAGGCAGCTCTGGGGCAAGGATGCAGCTCCAAGGAAGGAAGAGAGCTGCTGCAAGCCCTTTGCCACCAGAGCAGCAAGGTACCTGCTCAGCCAGGAGCATCCTCTCTCCACAGGGATGTCCTGCTCCACACCAGCCCAGGGCATGATGCTCCACCCCAGATGCTTCATCTCCTTGCAAAACACATCCTCCCCATGCCACGAGCGCCTCTCCACTGGCAGTTTCAGCGCTTTATTGTCTGGCAGTCCTGCTACAGCACCCTGCTGTCCTTCCCGGGGCTGCGGCCGCAGGGAGGGATCCACTCCCTCCTTCCCAGCACGGCACCACAGTGTTCCTGGGAGCTGGAGGCTGCAGGAGCTGCAGCAGTCCGAGAACTGGCACTTAAGGAATCCTGGCTGGGGCTGCTCGCTGCTCCTCCAAGCTGGGTGCAGGGAGGGCACATGGCTGTGGTCCGATCCTCGCTGGCCTCGCCGGGCTGGCAGCGTGGGTCACTTGATTTCGGTCATCTTTTATAAACGTGGTTCTAAAATGCCACCGATTCTGGGTTCTGACCAGATCCTCTCAGCATTTTTTTCCTCTTAAAAAAAAAAATCCCCAACCCAAACCTTCCTTTCTTTTTATGAGCAGTTCTCAATTTTGGCCAGAAATTGCTGTGCCCACCATTCCTCCAGGTCAATGGGAACAAAGTCTGAAAGAGAGGAGGGAGAGAGAAGAGTGTAGCAGGGCAGCTGGAGCAGAGCTCTGGGTGTTCCCCACAAGCTGGACCATTTGACACTGGACAAAGTGGCACCCCAGAACTTCCCCCACCCCTGTGCTCTGTCCCCAGAAGGCCAGGCTGGGGTTTCAGGGATCTTCTCTTCTTGGAAACTTCTCATCCACTGCAGGAGCCCGCAGGCTGTGTTCCCAGCCCTTGCTCCAGCTGCCATCCGAGAAGCACGATGTCCATATCCCTGCTGAGCTCCAGCTCAGTCCCACTTGGCCCCAAGAGGCTGAGGCTCTTCTCCAGCATGAGGCCGAACCCACCTCAGTGCCTGGAGAGGGCAGGATTTCCAGGAGGGTCATCAACCAGGCGTCCTGCTTGCTTGGGCTCCTCCAGCAGGACACAGTGGGACATCCCCACTACTGTGCCAGGGCCAGCTGCTCCCAGCACCCACCGAGCAGCCTCAGCACCAGCAGGACAGACCCAACCCAGCCCCTCCGGCACATCCAGAACTGGGATTCTCCCACTCCTCCCATCTCAAGGTGCATAGCTGAGCCCATGCCAGCTCACTGCACCCTCAAGCGTGACGCATCCCAGAGCAACACTTACTTTTCAGTCCGGGGTTGGGGGTTTTCTCTACATACTGCACGGGGCCGCAGGCGCTCTCCCCGCTCCGGCTGCCATCCAGCTGCTGCTCTACCTGCTGCCAGGCTGGAGCAGAGAGGGGGGAAAACAGGCAGGGAATGGTTTGGGGATTTCCCAGCCCGGAGGGACAGCAGGAGAGAAGCAGGAGAACGGGAAGGCAGCTGCCCAGGCTGGGGACCCCCACCACTGCCATTGAGGTCCCCAGCACAATGCAGTAGCCTCAGGAGGGACCCTGTCCCCTCCAGCCCCTTCAGGACACGGCACTGAGCGGGCACCTGCCCCCAAGGACCCTCTGTCCTCACCCTCATAGACGAAGCGGACATTCTCCTCATGGGCCAGTGTGTAGCACTCCTCAGGAGCCGAGACCTGCTGCAGCAGCACCTGCGGCCTCTTGCCATTTACTCTGTTGAAGACGAGTTTCTGGGCTGGGCTGTCAAGGGAAGCCAGGAGGAGGTCAGAGGGAACAGGCAGCTCTTCCCATCACAGTTCGGAGCACAGACAGGGCTTGTTTGGATACCCCAGGTTGCCCCAGGGTATGCATGGTTGCCCACAGCCCCATCGAGGCCAGGGGCACAGTTGCAGCCAGCCATCCCCACTCAGCCCTGTCTCCAAGGGAGGGGACCAAAAGAGACCCCTGCCTTCAGGATAGGGGTTCCTACACAAGGGTACCAGCAAGGGGAACTCCCTGAAGAAAAGCACAAGCTTCTTATCTGACACCCAACCCAGCATGGAGTGCAGTCCCTAAAATAAATCTGCCACCAAAATTGATGCAATATCATGAAAATGAAATTGAAACCCAGTTGGGCGCTGGGCAGGGGGATGTGCTGTGGTGCCATGCTCCACAGTCCAAGCGCTACTCGGGTTCGCTGGAGCACACCCCTGAGGTGCCCCAGGAGTGGGACAGAACCCTCTGCCAACTGGGAGCAGGCCAAGCTTCCTCAGAGCTGGGATTTTCCACCCCCAGCCTGGAAACAGTAAAACCAGGTGGCTAAAAACAAAAAGTCTAGGATGAGAGCACATGCAGTGCAACACATCAGCATTTTGGCTTCCTTGCCCAGCTTTGGGGCAGGACACGTGTGCAACGGCCACATCTCTCAGGGGACAAAGTTTAATGGGCCCTGGGAGTGCAGACAGGTTCCAGTTTGCAAGGCAGGCAAGATCAAGAGCAGGCAGCCCCCTGCACCCCAATGGCCTGTTCCTCAGGTAGAGTGATGCATCCAAAACCACGCATGGCAGGTGCACCGGGCAAGCAGGGCAATGCAGCCCAAAATGCGCATGGGGCAAGCAGGGCAATGCACCCCAAACTACACACGGAAGGGGCACAGGACAAGCAGGGTGATACACCCCAAACTGCACATGGCAGGGCATGGAGCAAGCAGGCAGGAGCTTGCACCCCAAACCTGCCTGAAGAAGGGCAAGCATGGCAGCAGTCACAGTGGTTTAATTAGTGAAAGATCCCAGGAAGCAGGGGAAGCTTTTCTCATCCATTCCTTGAGGGTGTGGAAGCCAGGCAGAGTCATATGGGCCCCGCAGGCCTGCTCGTGGGAGCCGAGCTGCCTGCTCTGCTCAGCTGGGGTCTGTCCAACATAGAATCACAGAGTGGCTTGGGTTCGAAGGGACCCTAAAGCCCATCCAGTTCCAACCCCCTGCCACGGCAGGGGCACCTCCCACTGGATCAGGGGGCTCAAAGCCCCATCCAGCCTGGCCTTGAACACCTCCAGGGATGGGGCAGCCACCACTGCTCTGGGCAACCTGGACCAGGGCCTCCCCACCCTCACCGTGAAGAATATCCACCCTCCAGCTGCTTAAATCCCCCCTGACACCTCCAGCTGGGAACTCCCCCCTATAAGCAGTTCCCCCTCTATCCCTGCAGGGCAGCCCCCCAGGAAGATTGCAAACCGGCTGTGGCCTCCGCCGGCGCAGGGGGATTACAGAGCCCCGGGGTATGTGTGTCCCCCTCCCGTTGCCCCTCCACCGAGGCTGCAGCCTCGCCGGAGCTTTGTGCAACCGACGCCCCCGCGGGGGGGGGTTGCACAACGAGACTCCCCGCACTTTGCCCGCTGCCCCAGCCACAAATCCTGTCTCCCTGGCGTTCTTCGGGAACGGCCTCTGCCCGCCCCGCCCCGGGGAGGAGCGGGGACAAGCTCCGGTGTGTCTCCCCCCCCGCCATGCTACAAGCGTGCAGACCCCGCGGAGACCCTCATACTGCGACCACCCCCGCTGTCGTCCTGGTGTGCCGGGGATGGAGTGCCGGCCTCGGTGTCCTCTCTCCCCTTGTCCCGGCATGAGGGGACCAGCAGGGCTGCGACCCCCCCCGTCCTGACGTGTGGGGACGGAGCTGTGGCCTGGTCTCCCCCCCAACCCGTCCCAGCATGCAGGGACCAGCAGGGCTGTGCCCCCGCGCCCCCCGGTGCCGTCCCCGCATGCGGTCATGGCGAGGCACCCCCAGCCTCCCCCGTCGGCGGGCACCGGTCACGACGCGGCGGCCCCGGTCCCCCCACTCCTCCCATCTCGGCATGCGGGGACTGACCGGACTGCGAGCCCCCCGAGACGCTCCGTCTGGACACAGGGGAACGGAGTAGCGGCCCCGGTCCCCCTCCCCTCCCGTCCCGGTATGCGGGACCACCAGGGCTGCGACGCCCCCAGGACGCATCGGCATGGGGGGTGACAGATCGCTGGCCTCATCGCCCTCCCCATTCCTCTCATCCCGGCACGCGGGGACCGGCCGGGATGTCACTCCCCCAGCCCATCCTGGCAACGATCACGGCGCGGCTGCCCCAACACCCCCCCCCGGTCCCGTGCCAGCACGCGGGAACCGGCCGGGCTGCGACTGCCCCGGTGCCGTCCTGGCATGCGGACACCGGTCACGGCGACTCCTCCCGCGGCCCGCAGGCACCGGTCACAGAGCGGCAGCCCCAGTGCCGCCCCAGCCCCGGCCCCCCCCCCCTCCTCCGTGTCCAGTCCCCCGTCTCCGGTCATGACGCCTCCTTCCCCGGCCCGGGGCCACCAGTCACAGAGCGGCACCCTCAGCACCCCGTCCCCAGTCACTGAGCGGCACCCCCAGCCCCCCTCCCCGTCCCGGCCCCCCCGGCTCCAGTCACGGCAATCCCCGCTTCCCCCGGCCTCGGTCACGGAGCGGCGGCCCCGGCTGCCCCGGCACCGGTTCCGGCGCGGCCTCCGCGTCCCCAGTCCCGGCAACCCCAGCTCCCCCCAACTCCTGTCCCAGAGCGGCACCCCGAGCCCGCCTTGCCCCCGGTCACGGCTCCCTCGGCCCCGGTCCCCCCAGCGTCCCCCGGTCCCCGGCCGCGGCGCGGCCCCCCCCGGCCCCGGCCCCTCCCCCGTCCCGCTCCAAGGTCAGTGCGGGCACGCTCACCTGGCGGGTGGCCACGCGGGAGGCTGCGGCCGCCCCCCGCGCCTCGCCCAGCTTGCTGCTCTCCACCGCCTGCTGCGTGGGACCTGCGGGGCGCCGCGCCGTGAGGGGGGGGAGCGGCACCCCGGGCCCCCCAGCGTCCCCCCCCGCCGCCCGTCGCCCCCGCTACCTGTGCGGCGCTGCGTGGCCAGCTTGCTGGGGCCGCGCGTCAGCGTGTACATGGTGCGGGAGCGGGGGGGCACCGCGATCCGGGACCCGCACCGGCCCCGCGCCGCCCCGCCACTGCCGCGCGCCCCGCCACCGCCGCGCCTTTAACGGGCCGCGTGCACCCCCCCTTAAAGGGGCCGCGGGGGGGGGGGGGTGTGATGCACGGGACGCTGAGGGCACACACGGGACACAAGGGCACGCTGAGGGCACGTGTGGGATGGGAGGGACACACGGGACACGTGGGACACACATGGGATGTGGGGGGACACTGTGGGCATGTGAGACACATGGGATATGTGGGATGGGGGGGATGCACAGGACACCTGGGACACACATAGGACACACAGAGGACGTATTGAGGGCACGTGTGGGATGGGGGGATACACGGGAGTCATGGGATACACAGGACACACGGGACACACATGGGATGTGGAGGGGACACAGGGAACACATGGGACACATAGGGGACATGTGGGGTGCCTAGAAGACATGTGCATGGGCTAGGGGAGACATGGGATGCATGGGATGTGGGAGGAACACATGGGACATGCAGGTTGCATGGGGGCATGCGTGGAGTGTAGAGGGGATACACAGGACACAACACGATGAGGGCATGCTTGAGATGTGAAGGGGTCGCACAGGGCGTGTGGGACACACATGGCATGTTGGGACACAGGGAATATGAGGGACACAGAACACACACGGGATGTGGGGGCACATGGGACACACACAGGACACATTGAAGTCGTGTGTGGGATGAGGGGGTTATCTGGGACACATGGGACATACATGGCACATGGAGGGGCACAGGGAACACATGGGGTATGCGGGGACACAGGACATGTGGGACAAATAAGGAACACATGGGAGGTGTGAGGGGAACACATGGGACACGCATGGGACACATGGGGGACATGCATGGTATGTGGGAACACAGGACACATGGGACACACATGGCATGTGGGGACAGTCAGGGGACCGGCACGTGGTACTTGGAGGGAACACATGGGAGGTGGGGACACACAAGTAACAGGCATGGGACACATAGGGAACACATGGGACATGGGGACACAAACAGGGCTCAAGTAGGAGAGAGGCCCCAGGAGACACGTGGGACGTGAGATGGCCCAGGCACACAGGGGACACAGGAGTCACTGGAAACGCAGAGGGGACATGTGCAGGGACATTTGGAACACAAGAGGACACAAGCCGTGGGACACTCAGGGGACATGTGGGAGTCACTGTTGGAACACAGATCCAGCAGGGGACAGTGAGGGGGTGCACAGTGAGGTGCCACCATGGTGGGGACAGCGGGGGTGCAGACCCCGGGCTGTGTCCCAGCCATGGCGGTGACCTTTGGAGGGGGAAGGTGACAAGGCCTCCCCCTGTGGCGGGAGGTGCAGCCCTGTGAGGGGACCCTACAGCAGCCCTGGCCACCCCACAGTGTGGGGCACATAGGGGTCTGGGGACAGGCACGTGACAAACCCTAGGGGTGCTCCAGCCTTGCTCCCGGGGCAGCAAAAGCAACCCACAATGGGGACCTTGGCCTTTGCGTCCCACCGGCCGCATGGCTGCAGTGGCTTGGCCCTGCCTGGGGCCCAGAAAGAGCACCTTGCAAAGCAGGGCCTGATCCTGCAGGTGACACGTGGGACACATAGGGGACACAGACAATGGATTTGAGGGGACAAGGGGACACAGGGGACACTCATGTGGAATGTGGAGGGCCACACATGGAAAGTGGGGGGACACAGGACAGGCAGAGGACGCATAGGAGACACATGTGGGATGTGGGGTGGATACACGGGACACGTGGGACACATCGAGGACACATCTGGGGTGTGGGGGGAGGACACACAGGACATGTGGGACACATAGGATGTCAGGGAACAAAAGGGACAGGCATGGGACACATAAGGGCACATGTGGGATCTGGGGGGCCACATGGGACGTGAGATACATAAGGGATATGGGGACACACATGGGACACATTGAGGGCATGTGTGGGATGGGGGACATGCATGGGATACATGGACACACATGGGATGTGGGGGCACACGGAAAAGTCACGGGGCATATTGGGGAGCATAAGAGGTTGGGGGGGGACACGTGGGATGTGGGGCAGATAAGGGACACTGAGGGGCACACGGGTGACCTTGGCCTTTCCTTGCCACTGGGCCTGGCCCCCAAAAAAGGGCACCCTGCAAAGCAAGGCCCAAACCTGCAGGACACTGGGCACCCTGGGTGACACATGAGATGTGAGGGGACTCATGGAACTTGGGACACATTGGGGACACACGTGTGATGTCAGAGGGACACTTGAGGCAGATAAGAGACGCATGGGCTCCTGGGCAACCTTGGGCTTTGCACGGTTGGCCCAGCCCTGCCTGGCCCCCTAAAAGAGCAACCTGCAAACCTGGCCCGATCCTGCGGGGTGCTGGGCACCCCTGGCCCACGGGGGGTCCCCGCAGCACCAGCCCCTGCTGCAGGATGCAGCTCCCTTCACTGTGCTTAAACACAACTGTGACCCCCGGGGACCTCACCACGGCTCATCACCTGCCCTGCCACCTGGGGCTGTGTCTCAGTTTCCCCACCTGCTCGGGGTTCACAGCCCCCAGGTTGGGAGAGCCTGGGGGGCTGCAGGACAGCAGCAGCCCCCACCCTGCGCCCTCCGGTCATGCATGGGGCTGCCGAGAGCCTTCTCGGTGCGGTGTGAAGTGAGTTGTGAGAGCCCTGTGGGTGGTAGGACCCCAGCATCACCCACGTCAGCGACCCTGCGGACATGCGTGGGTCTGCTAAGAGCCTGCTCGGGGCGGTGGGAGAGCCCCATGGGTGGCGGGACCGCAGCATCGCCCACTATGCATCCTCCCAGGACCCCCGTGGTCACGCGTGGGGCCATAGAGAACCTGCTCAGTGCAGTGCAAACAGGGTGGAAGAGCCCTGTGGGCAGCAGGAGAGCAGCATTACCCACTCCACGCCCACCCAGGGACTTCGGGGTTGTGCGTGAGACCACTGAGAACCTGCTCGGGGCTGCATAACAGGGTGAGAGAGTGCTGTGTGGGAAGCAGGACCGCAGCATCCCCTATGCCGCATCCCCCTGGGACTCCACGATCGCGCGTGGGACCACTGAGAACCTGTTCAGGGCTGCATAAACAGGGTGGGAAAACCCCATGGGCAGCATCGCTTGCCCCGCCCGCACTCAACGGTCCCACGCGTGGCCGCGGGGCGGCGCGGTTCGCGCCGCCCCGCGGCCACGCGTGGGACCGCTGAGTGCGGGTGGGTGGGGATGTTTTCCCATCGGCGCCGCTGGTGTAGTGGTATCATGCAAGATTCCCATTCTTGCGACCCGGGTTCGATTCCCGGGCGGCGCAGAGATAGTTTTCGCTTCTTTATTTTTTTCTCTTTTTCATTTATTCCTCCCCTCCCTCCTCGTGGGAGGCTCCACCCGCCGCGCGTGGGGCTTCTGGGAACTGCGGGGCTGCTGGGATCTTTGGGGCTGCTGGGAGCTGTGGTTTCCCACGCTCTCTCCCCTCCCCAGCTACAGCGATGCAAGCGCCGGCCGCGGCGGAGCGCAATAAGGGCCCGATCCTGGCGGTGTTGCGGGAGTACGCGGGGTGCGGAGCGCTGCGGGTGCTGGAGGTGGGCAGCGGGGCGGGCTTGCACGCCGCCCACTTCGCGCGGGCGCTGCCGCACAGCCGCTGGCAGCCCTCGGACATCGACCCCGCTGCGCTGCGCAGGTGAGCGGGGGGCGCAGCCCCTTCCTGCCCCCCGAACCCCTCGCTGCGCACCCCGCGTGCTTCATGCCAGGGAATCCCAGTAACTACCTTTCAACATCGCAGGCTCCCGCGCTGGGTGCTTGTTTATAAGCAGGAGAGCCCCAGTAACCAACTCCTAAAGAGCCCCAGCTCCCTAGAAATCCATGCTTTGCATATTATTCCCTGGAAAGCCCCAATATCCAACACCCAAACAACCCAGGCTCTCTAAAAATCTGTTTTATACTGTTATTCCCAGGAAGGCCCCAATATCCTAATCCCAAACAGCCCTGGCCCCCCAAAAGTCAATGTTTTATATATTTTTCTGAGGAGAGCCCCAGTATCCAGCTTCCAAACAGCCCAGACTCCCCAGAAGTCAACCTTTTTTTTTTTTTCATTATTCCCAGGAAACCCCCGATATCCAAAGCCCAAACATTCCTAGCTCCCTAAAAGTTGATGTTTTGTTCCTAGGAGATCCCCAATATCCTATTCCCAAACAGCTCCAACTCCTCAAATTCAGTGCTTTATTCCCAGAAGGACCCTGATCTCCAACTCCCAAACAGACCCAGCTCCTCAAAAGTCGATGCTTTGTGTATTTTTCCCAGAAAAGTCCCAACACCCAACTCCCAACCACCCCTGGCTCTCCAAAATTCCATGTTTTATAATACTATTCCCAGGAAAGCCCCTATATCCTAATACCAAACAGCCCAGGTTCCCCAAAAGTCGATGTTTTATCTGTTTTTCCCAGGAGAGTCCCAGTATCCAACCTCAAAACAGCCCAGGCTCCCAATTGGATGCTAATTCTTTCCCAGCAGAACACCAGTGCTGAACTTGGACAGCCCAGGCTCCTTAAAAATCCATACTTATTCCATTAAGCCCCAGTATCCAACTCCCAAACAGCCCAGACTCCCCAAAAGTCAACATTATTATTATTCCCAGGAAAGTTCCAATATCCAAAGGCCAAACAATCCTAGCTCCCTAAAAGTTGATGTTTTGTTCCGAGGAGATCCCCAATATCCTATTCCCAAACAGCTTCAGCTCCTCAAAAGTAGATGCTTTATTCCCAGGAGAGCCCCAGTATCTGGCTGTCAAACAGCCCCAGCTCCCCAAAAGTCAATGTTTTGTCTGTTATTCTCAGAAAAGCCCCAATATTCAAATTCCAAACAGCCCTGGCTCCCCAAAAGTCTATGTTTTATATGTTATTCCCAGGATAGCTCTGATCTCCAACACCCAGACAGCCCCGGCTCCCCAGCTCAGTACTTTATTTTTCCCAGGAATGCTGTAATGCCCAGCTCTCAGCCCGCGCTGCTGCGGGGCAGTTCCTGCTGCCGAGTGCCCAACCGGGCGTTGCTGAGCAGCGGTTGCCCTCCCATTACCCACGCACATCTGTGCTGCCCTGCGGTGATGCCAGGCCCAGTGCCCACCCCCCCAGAACATCGGGGGGTGTCTCGTACCCCTCTCCCCGCATCGCTTTGCCCCAGCGAGCCACCTTGGGCCGTGTTTATTTGCTCGGCGTTGGGGTGCGGCAGGTCCGACCGTGGCCGAATGCCCATTCCAGGCATTGCAGTGCTGGGCTCCGAGGGCTTGGTTTCCATTCAGGAAACAAAAATAAACCCCGGCTCTGCAGCCCAAGAAGGAATTTCCCTGTAAAAAAAAAATAAATAAAAATCAACCCAATGGGGAGGTGGCAAAATGGGCGCCTGTCCAGGGGGGTGGCAGCCGCTGTCCTTCCGTCACATCACTGCTCCAGCACTGGCACCCAGCACGCACTGCCCTGGTTAAAAATAACCCCTGGGCGCAGGGCCAGGAGGCTGTGATTCCCTGCTCTGCTGCCTCGGGAACAGAGGCCTGGCTGGTCTGGGTGGAAATTGCATTGAAATCGAACAGTACTGGCGCAGTGATACCAGCGGGGTGCGGGCAGCGCGGGCAGCATGCGGGCTGTGTGGCTGCAGGCAGAGTGGGGGCGGTCCAGGCACGTGAGGGCGGGCAGCCTGGGTGCAGGGGTGCGGGCAGCATGAGGGCAGTGTGGGTGCAGGGGTGCAGGCAGCATGCAAGCAGCATTGATGCATGGGTGCAGGCAGCGTGTGGGCAGTGTGGGTGCATGGGTGCGGGCAGCATGTGGGCGGTGCAGGTGCAGGGGTGCAGGCAGTCTGGGCCCAAGGGTGCAGGCAGTGTGCAAGCAGCAGGGATGCAGGGGTGCAGGCAGCGTGTGGGCAGCGTGGGTGCAGGGGTGCAGGCAGCGTGCAAGCAGCAGGGGTGCAGGCAGCGTGTGGGCAGTGTGGGTATAGGGCTCCAGGCAGTGTGGGGGCAGCGCGAGTGTGTGGGTGCAGGCAGCGCGGGCACAGGGGTACAAGCAGTGCGGGCGTGTGGATGCAGGCAGCCTGAGCACAGGGGTGCAGAACAGCACGCAGGCAGCACAAGCTTGTGGGTGCAGGCAGCTTGGGTGCAGGGGTGCAGCTAGTGTGCAGGCAGTGCAGACACGTGGGTACCGGTGTCGTGCAGGCACCCTGGATGAAGGCAGCGTGGGGGTGTGGGTGCAGGCTGCCTGGGAGCAGGGGTGCAGGCAGCATGGGAGCAGGAGTGCAGGCAGTGTGGGAGCAGGGGTGCAGGCAGTGTGGGAGCAGGGGTGCAGGCAGTATGGGAGCAGGGGTGCAGGCAGCATGGGAGCAGGAGTGCAGGCAGTGTGGGAGCAGGGGTGCAGGCAGCATGGGAGCAGGGGTGCAGGCAGTATGGGAGCAGGGGTGCAGGCAGCCTGAGCACACATCAGGCTGCTGGGAGGGCAATGTGCCCTGGCTGCCCTGGTGAGAGGCAACGGTGAATCGGGATTTTCATAGGCGCTGGGGGCTCTTGGTCTGTGTGCTGCTGGGCAGCCCCCCTGGCAGCCCCAGCACCCTTTGGCCAGTTACAAACCTTGGTGATACGGGACCCCTCGCCCTGTGCAGAGATTCCTGGCAAGCGCAACCTTATTATTAGACACCAGGGACTCCACGTGGGCGATGCTGCCAGCAGCCAGGGCGGGTAGGTTTTGGGTCTGCCTGCAGGGAGTGCTGCTCGGGGGAAGCAGGACAGGGCACGCGATGTCCCCAGCTGGTGCTGATGTGGAGTTTGGTGCCTGCAGCATCGCTGCCTACACCGAGGCCATGGGGGTGTCCAACGTGCTGCCCCCCATCCTGCTGGACGTCTCGCAGAGCTGGGAGACGTGGGGGGGCACCCAGCCCGCCACCCTCGACCTCCTCGTCAGCATCAACATGATGCACATCGCGGAGCTGCGGTGCACCGAGGTGAGCAGGGCAAGGCTGGAGCCACACGGCCCCAACAGTTCCCTGTCCCCTGGTCTGGGGGTCCCAGGGATGAGGACAGGGCTCCTGGGGGTGTCCCCAGCCCCCAGACCTGGTCCCACTTCTCTCTTTCCCCAGGGCCTGTTCAAAGGTGCTGGGGTGCTGCTGAAGCCTGGAGGCGTGCTCTTCACCTATGGGGTGGGTGCTGCTTGGCCAAGGCCTGGGGTGCCAGTGGGAATACTGGAGTGGGGAGCAGATGGGAGGACAACTCCAAGCATGACTTCTGGGGGTGCTTGGGAAAGCAGGGGGCTCAAGTTTGGAAGGGTGTCTCAGCCTTTCGGGGAACATGGATGGGGCTGCTTTGGCCTCTCACCCCAGGATAGGAAGGATCCTGTCCTCCTTTGCCCCATATAGGGCAACACCTGGAGGTCCCCGCGGTGGTGACAGGACTCAAGGTGGGTGGTGGGACCCATGGTCTCTCTTGGAGGCTGTGTCCCTTCTTGCTTGACTCCTGTGCATGGTGGGACAGCAGCAGGTAGGCGGGTGGGGGGCTGAAGGGGAACACGCCATGGCTCGCACCCATATCTCCCGCTTCGTGTCCCGGCAGCCGTACGCCGTGGATGGCCAGATCAGCCCCCAGAGCAACGTGGACTTCGACCGCCACCTGAGGCAGAGGTAGGATTGGGGAGCCTGGGGCCAAGGGCTGCTGGGGGCCTGTCCTGCCCGTGCTGTCCGTCCTGCTTATTCTGTCTGTCCTGCCCACGCTGCCCGCAGCCGCAGGGAGCTCCCGCCCAATGTGGTCCTTCAAGATAAGACCTCAAGCGTTGGCCAGGGAGAGCCCCCCCCCCCCGGCCCCCCCCAGCCTGGGGCACCCCTGGGAGACAGGGGCACTTTGGAGAGCGCGGGGGTGAACTGTCTGTCCATCTGTCTGACCGCCACCTCCCTCCCCGGCAGCAATCCCGCCTGGGGCCTGCGGGACACGGCGCTGCTGCGGCAGCTGGCCCAGGCCAACGGGCTGCACCTGGAGAAGATGGTAGGTGCTGGGGTCTGGGGGGGGGACGATCCCTGCACTGGAGGGGCCTCCTCTCCCCCCTCACCCCCTGCTCTGTGCTTCCAGGTGGACATGCCAGCCAACAACAAGAGTCTCATCTTCCGCAAACAGTAGTGACCTGCCCCAGTGGCACCTCCCAGCATGGCCACTCTACCATTAGTGGCTCCTCAAGGGGTGCCACCATCCCAGTGCAGCAACGGGACAGTGCCCACGTGTCCCGGTCTGAGCTGGGGGGGGTCTGTCTGCCCTGGCCTCTTCAGGGCTCCCTTTGCGATGGGCTGGCCCAGAGGCGCTGGGGTATGGAAGTGGGGGGCCCAGCACCCCTGGGTGTGGGGGAGACATCTTGCTTGGTGCTGTTTTCCTTGGAGGAGGTTGTGCCAATGGCAGGGAGACCCATCCCACTTTCCCACCCCGGGGACCTTATCCCTTCCATCAATAAACACTGGGGCTTTACCCCACCCCCAGAAGCTCCCTGATGCTTTCAGCACTGATGCTGGCAGGGGGAGCACCCCAGCACCTCCCCCTGCAGCACCAAGGTGGGGTCAGATCCTGCACCAGAAGCACCTGGGGGTGTTACATTTGGCCTGGAGATTTCAGTGTGGTGGGAAGATTTTTCTGGGAAGTAGGGAGTCCTGGCAGACATCCCATCCCTCTGCAACCCAACCCAATCCTTTATTGTTGCTGACCAGGCTGGGGGATACATGAGGGGGGCACACGGCAGATAAATTACAGGGGAGGTGGGAGCTGGGCTGGGGCTCAACACAGGACTGGGAGGAACTACCTGATGATGGTGACCCCTAGATACAAGGTGCAGGGGCTCCCCCAGGCTGCCTGCCCCCCCCCCCAGATGGGTGGGTCTGCAGCCCCCATGTCAGCATGTCCCAGCTCCCCCCTAGTCCTGGAAGCGGTTCAGGAGGTCGCAGGTTTTCTTCTCCATCAGCTCATAGATCTTCTTCACTCTCTTGTCGTTGGCTGCCCGGACGTAGCTGCTGGGGTCCAGCGTGGCCATGCCATCGTGCACCTCGCCCATGATGATGAGCGGCCCGTCCTCTGCCGTCATGTTGGGGCAAGGGCAGCTCCAGTCCATGTTGGTCAAGGTCACCTCTAGGTACTTGATGTTGAAGAACTTGAGGCCCATCTTCTCATCCTTGAGGACATCCTCGAGGGCAAAGCGGGCGATGCCAGAGTCCTGGTCCTCCACGATCTCCATCAGCCGCCCCACGATGGCGAAGTCGCTGCGGCAGAGGCTCAGCACCATCTTGCTCTTCAGGCGGCAAGCCTTGCACTGCACAGTCTTGGGGAAGGGGCAGACGTCCTCGCAGCTCTCCTTACTCTCAAAGTTGTTGGTGTTGCCCTCGCAGCCGCCATACACGAAGGAGTGGCACTGCTTCAGCAGGTGGTTGTAGGCCCAGCGGGGCTCCCAGTTCTGGCAGGGGCCCTGCACCATGGGCAGCAGGCAGGTGGGGCGGGCGCTGCCCACGCAGGCGGCCCGGCACTCCTCGTAGGTCTCAAAGTGGTTCCTGTTGGCCCCGCAGCCTCCGTAGCGGAAGGTGAGGCAGGAGCCCTGCTTGGCGTCGAAGTGCCAGCGCACCTCCAGCGCCTCGCACCGCCGCCGGTCGGGCTCCTTCAGGCACTCGGCGCTGGGGAAGGGCTGGGGGCTGCTGGCCCGCGGGGTCCCCCCCGGCTCCCGCCTCAGCACCGACAGCGGGAAGTCGGCGCGGAGCAGCCCCGCGGCGTTCCTGGCCGTGCAGGTGTAGATACCGGCGTCTTCGTGGCGGGCGTTGTAGATGACCAGTTGTCCTATGTTGGTGACCACCACGTTGCCGTACATCTGGTCCGGCCGCATGATGAAGTTCTCCTCCCGCTCGCTCTGCTTCTCCCAGGTGATGTCCGGCCGCGGGCGCCCGCTGACATCGCAGCGGAAGCTGACGGTGCCACCGGCGCGCACCGACTGGTGGAAGGGGTTGCTGTAGAGCGCGGGGGGCACCGGCACCTCGGGGCCGGCTCCCGGCGTGGGGCGCGCCGTGGTCTCCTGGGGCACGGGGCTGGTGTCGGGCCACGTGAAGATGTGCTTGCAGGGCACAGTGGTGAGGCGGGTGCCGCGCAGGCACGCCTCGGCGTCCATGTAGCACTTGTTGTAGTAGGTGAGGCCATCGGAGGCGCAGGTGAAGTTGGGCTCCTTCTCGCAGCGGTCCTTGCACTTGCACACGGGCTGCCCGTCCCAGATGTCGCAGTCGGAGCCCTGCTGTGCGCACACAAAGCTCTCGCACGACGCGGCCGGCGCCAGTGCCAGTGCCGGGAGGCTGCCGTCGGCAAAGCGCGCGGCCACGCAGCTCCGCAGCCCGCACACATTGGTGCAGCACTTCTCAAAGCCTTCGCAGTCCTGGCAGGGGTGGGGAGAGGAGAGGGGTGTGAGGGGGTCATAGATTACAGAATCGTAGAACCATTGTGGTTGGAAAAGCCCTCTCAGCTCATCCAGTGCAACCATCAGCCCAACCCCACTGTGCCTGCTAAACCGTGTCCTGAAATGCCATGGCCACACATTCTCTGAACCCTTTCAGGGATGGAGGATCCACCACTCTTTCAGTAAAGGCATTTTTTCTAATATCTAATCTAAACCTCCCCTGCTGCAACTTGAGGCCATTTCCTCTCATCCCATCACTTGTCACTTGGGAGAAGAGCCCAGCACCCACCTAACCACAACCTCCTTTCCAGGAGCTGCAGAGAGCAATGAGGTCTCCCCTCAGCCTCCTTCAGGCTAAACAGCCCCAGGTCCTTCAGCCGTTCCCACAACTCCTGTTCTCCAGACCCTTTCCCAGCTCCGTTCCCTTCTCTGGACGTGCTCCAGCCTCTCAAGATCCTTCTTGGAGTGAGGGGCACAAAACTGAACCCAGGATTTGAGGTGTGGCCTCGCTAGCACCAAGTGCAGGGGGACAATCGGTGCTCTGCTCCTGCTGGCCACATCACAGTTGATCCAAACCAAGATGCTGGTGGCCTTCTTGCCACACTGATGACCCCTGAATGCTCAGGGTCGTCACTGTGCTGTGGCCATGGATGCTGCTCCCACTTGTCTGAGGCTTTTGGGTGGGCAGGTGTCCCCTGTGCAGTTCTGTGCATCTCCAGCACCACTGAGTTCCAGGAATTCCCCTCCCTGGCACAGCTGCACTGGCCCCAACTCGCCCTTGGCCTCACCTCCACCCCCTCAGGGCCCCGAGCAGGTTTAGGGGTGCACTGCACCCTTCTCCCACCACATTTCACTCCTCTCGGTTTGTGTTGGCTGAGGGGATGCAGAACTCGTTGCACAGATGGATTGTGAAGGAGTGGCTCCCACTGTGTCCAGGCAGCCCTAACTGGGAAGGCACTGGTGGCCCTGCTCAGCACTCTGCAGCCCAGGGGCTCTTGGGGATGGGCAGCCTGGGCTGTGGGTGGGTTCTTGCCCTCAGGGAAAACTGAGAGGGGGGCCAGGGAGGCTGTCCACTGCCCAGTGAGGGGTCCCCGTACCAGCACACCCATTCCCTTCATCCCAGCCCCTCGGCTGGGTGGGAGCATCCTGGGGTTGCACGGAGGATGTGTCCTGGCCATGGAGCGTGGCCCGAGGTGGGGCAACAAGGGGTTTCTTTGCCTGCTGGAGGACAGCAAGTGGCCCCAAGGCACCCCTTGTGCCTGCTGACAGCAGGGGCTCAGGGTGGGGGTGCTGCAGCTGCCCTGAGCGCGTGGCACCGAAACCACTGCACCACCGGGCACGGGACCTGCACCCCAACGCATCTCCCTTGGGGAACCTGGGGATGTCCCCCCCCACATCCCTCCCCAGCGCCCCGCTCACCTGGTCAGCCTGGCACTCCCTCTCGCAGGTGCTCTGCGCGTCCACCCACAGGTTGGGGTTCAGCTGGTTGGGGCAGACCCCCAGGTGCCGCGTCCTGCCCGGCTGCAGGCTCAGCCCCGCCGCCGCCGCCAGCACGGGCAGGAGGAGCGCGACGCCCATGGGGATGCGCTGCCGCTCGCCCGCTCGCTGGCCCCTTCCCCGGTGGCCCGAAGTCCCACGAGGAGGCATCTGGCCACCCCACCGCACGGGCCCGGCAAGGGCTTGGGATAAATCACATTCAGGATGGAGGGGATGAGGGAGAAGGCGGGCAGGGGACAAAGAGGAGGAGGAGAGGACCAAACCTCTGCCCTTCAGCACGCCCAGCTCCCTCCACCCCACCAGCGATGCCGCTGGCCACCTCCATCCATCGCTGGAGCTCTTGGGATGCTGGGGACACGGCGGCAGCGGGGCGAGAGGGGCGACTGGGGTGGAAGAGGAGGACGGGAAGGTTGTAATCTGAATCCCCTCCCTTCCCAGTGATGTTTCTGGGTGTTTGGAATGGGAAAGGCGCTGACCTCAGCCTCTAACCCCGGCGAGCCCAGCGATCGGCTGGGCAAACACGGGGAGATCAAAGGCAGAATGCGGAAAGTCTCCAAAGAGGGAGAGTGAAAGGAGGGGGGGGGGATACACAAAGAACCACCCGGCCCATGGAGCCGAATTCCTGCAGGATGAGAAAACAGCCAGAGCCTGTTGTCCACTCAGACTGGGCTGCCGGTGGGGAGGCACGCAGAGCCCACGCTGGGGGATGCACTGGGAGCCCCTCACCTCGTACATCGCCTCTTGGCTCCCACTGGGTAAGGCAGCCCGGTGCCCAGGAGCTCCAGCACGCATCCATCCTGCTCATCCCCAGCCAGCATCCCGCGAGTGGCAGGGGCTGTGTGCCAGGGGGTGCCCACCAGCCCTCCCAGAGTGGCTTTCCCCAACCTGACAGTGGCTCCCAGTGCTCCCCTGATTTCCAGCCAGGCTTTTGGAGCTCCTGGTATTTTCCTGAGCCGGCCGGCCGTGCCAGTCCCTGGTGGGACTGCTGTGGCACGCTGTGCCTGTGCTTCAATCTCGCCGCTGCCTCTCCCAGCACGTCCCGCAGCCGACCCTAAGCTGGCAGGAGCCGGGCCTGGCTCCCCGGCCAGATTTCCCTAATCCCTGCTGGAGACTGACCTGGAGCAGGAACATTTCATGGCATTTGGGGAGCTTTAACTCTTCCGGCCCCAGCGAGGGGCTCTGCAGCTCCTGGAATGTAGCAATCCCACCCTGAAGGCAGCTCAGAGCCCCCAGCCTCTCTTCTGCAAGGCTGCAAACTGGGGGGCAAAAAAAGGGCGGGGGGCTTTTCTTGACATTTTTAGGGGTGCAACAAAACAATTTGCACCCCAGAGGTGATGGTGGATGTGACGGTTCAGTGCTCTCTCAATCAGTGGCTCCTGGGAGAAGCCCCATTGCACCAGACCAGGCTTTTTTGGGGGGGGCCCTGACACCCACCATGCTGGGACGAATGGGATGTAGCCACCATGCCCTGGCACATGGAGCTCCAGCCGGCTCCATGCCAGGGCTCCCTGAAATTCCAAAGCATGGTCCAACATCAGCTTGCTGTGACCACCCACAGAGAACTGGACCATGGCCTGTGGTTGTGCCCAGAGACCCCAGTTTGGTGGCCAAGCAGCCGTCCAGGTGTCCGGCCAGCTCTGGACACAGAGGGCAGGTTATGCTGCCCCCAGCCACTGTGGGGAAGCTGATAAGGTTGGAATTGCATCAAGATAGTGCAGCCCAGGAGCTGCTGAGGGCTGCACCCTGCCTGCACCAGCAGCTCAGAGACCCCCCAGCCCACGCCAGACGAGAGGGCACTGCCAAGAGCAGCGTTATCCATGGAGATCCCTGACCCCCCAACTCGCCTTGCTCTGGTCAGGGAGCACAGTGGCAGGGTCACGATACAGCTCGGGGCCACAGAGCCACTTCAGAGTGCATTTGGGGTGCCCCAGGATCCTTCCGAGGGCGATACTGCAGGAGGAAACTTTGGGGAAGAGAAAATCTGGAGCCCAGATTTCGCCCATCCCCACTCTGTGGCCCACGTGGCCACAGCCCCAGTCTGTGAAGGAGCCAGCGCAGGGGTTTGGGTGGGCTCCTGCCCCACTGACACCCCTCGGGAGCTGGGAAGCAGCCCCTGCGGGGTGGTTTGTGTTTCCCACGGGAGCCCACAATGCCTCAACCCATGGCACCCAGATCAAAAGTGGTGAGGACAGGATAAGTGTCTGCCAGGAATCTTTGCATGGCTGGAAATGCAGCTCCCAACAACTCGAGACCCTCACTCACCCCTGGGAACCCCGGCCCATCCTCTTCTAGTGCTGCTTCAGCAGTGACTCTTCCCACCCTGGCCGAGCCCACGACAGACTTGCTGCATCGGACAGCTTAAAGTAGCCTCAACCTGACTCCTTCCCAAACTCCAGGTGAGTGGGAGCCCCGAGACTGTGCCCAGTGCCAGGTGCCAGCCCCACCCAGCAGAGGAAGCTGAGCGTGGCCCTAGCTGCTGCCCAGGCACCCACTGCACCCCAAAACAGGGATTTTCTGGGGTTGCTTTCAAAGATCCCAGACACCAATGCAAGTTTTGTGGCTCATCTCCTTTCAAGACAAGGGAGTGCAGGAAGCAGCTCAGCACCCAGCCTGGAGGGAAGGGCACAGATGCCACTTCCCCCCCTCTGATGACACCCTGCACCCCGGGAGCCGGGTTCCTGCTCCACCAGTGCACCCATTGGTGGGTGCATCCTCGTTTTCAAGCATCTTGGGAGCAGCAGGATGAAGGTCACCATTTCTTCACAGCCTGCATGTGACACAGCCCTGAGGCGACCACGGGACAAACTCAAGACACCCTCAAATTGGGAGGGTGGGTTTGGAGAAAAGCACTCAACTAGAAAAGACCTGAACCAGCCCAGAGCAACCTGCTCCCTCTTTCTCTAAGGAACAGGGACCCGTAACGCTCTGTCTGGCCTTTCCAGATGTCAGGCTGTGCTGTGGGGTTTCTTGCCCTGCTCTTCCCAAGCGGAGCCAGCTGCGACACAGGCTGCCCACACACAGCCTTTGTTTTGGCTCTGCTGGTGGGAGGGAGCAGACACTTCCAGACCCCCCCTGAAAAGGAGGGAAAAAAAAAAAGTCTCCGTGACTCTTCCCTGACCAGGCTTTCACCTCAGCTCCAGGGTTTTCCAGGCTGCAGACACTATCTCATTTCCCCCTGCCCCCTTCCAGCCCCAGCAATTACTCCTTAAGCTGTTAAAACAAGCGTGGCCAGTCTGGTACGAAGTGGAAAATCTGATCCTGGGGAAGCGAGCAGGCAGGGGAAAAGGGAGGTCAAGGGGAGGTGGGCTGGGAGCGAGAGCAAAAGGATCAGGAAAGATGTTTCCCTCCTTCCCTGGGGCTGTGATCCTGACGGTGACGCCGGCGCTGAGCTCCAAGCAGCATCTTCTCCACTTCAACCTCACCTTTATCCCAGGCTGACTTTCCACGTGTTGCAGTCCAGGCAGGATGGTGAACACTGCCACAAAACTCCCTCCTCTTGCCCCTGAGATTGGCTTGACCCAAAGAGGCGACTGAAGGCTTCGATTAAACTTGCAAACCCCATCCCTGGGTCGCAGGGACTGTGCACAGCCCCCTGTGAGCCCCCCTGCAGCCCCCAACAATGTTAAATGTGTTTCAGGCCAGCCTGCGTTTCCTTAGAGCTCCTCTACCCACAAATCAACAATCCTGTGAAAATCAAGCTTTTAATAAAAACAGGTTTAGCTTCTGCATGTATAGAGAAGGCTAAAAACGCCCCACAGCCAGGAATCGTGACTTTAAACCCCGCCAAAAATTCAGTCTGAGATTAACATCAGTTTTGTGGCAATACCCACCTGCACCACGGGCAGCCCCAAACCCCCAGTTTGGGGCAAATCTACCACCTTTTCCCTTCAGCCTCTTCCAGCCCACAGGAAAACGGATGCAACTTCTCCACCTTTCAATTGGTAGTTCAAAACAACAAAAAAAATGACTTTAATTTATACAAAACAAACCCATGTGTAATCAGTTGAACAACATTGACTGTACAAAGGAATAAAAAAATAAAAGGACAGTCCAAATAAACAACTCAGGAATGGTACAAGTGTTGGAGAGCAGCTACAGACTAGTGTTGACATCGGATGTGAGAATCTCTGCCTTTTAAATTAAACAAACAAAAGGGTTTTTGCTGAGCGATCGTTCCAGGTGACTCCTTCATCCTCACCACAGACGGGATCCGTTGAGACCTTATGGGGTGGAAAACAAACCCACGGACAGGGACAAAGGGCTGGGCAGGTGCCACACGCGGCAAAGCCGAACCAAGCAGAGGTACATCAAGTGCTTCAAGACGTGCAGCAGCTTTGTGGTTCCAGGGAGGAACCCTTTGCCCCTCTTCGCCCCAGTGCCGGGAGCAGCGTGCGGGGGCCCCGCGTGCCCGGGGGGTGTCTGGGAGCAGCCGCCTTTGGTGGTGCCCATCACCTGTCGGCCGTATATCCCGGGGCTGCCGAGCCAGCGATTGTCTTCTGCTGTGTGTGAAGGGCTGGGAAACAGGTGCCAGTCATCCCAGACAGGTTCCCAAATCCCCCGGCCTTCGCCCCACCGTGCCCGAGCTCGGCTGCGGCTTTGCTCTTGAGCCAAACCACCACTACAAAGGGTTCTCCCTCTGCTTCCATCTGCCTGGGGTTTAATTCTCTCCTCGCTCATTTGAGCCGGGCAATAAAGCACGCGAGAGACGAGCCAAGAGTCCTGTCCCTGCAGAGCAGGAGGGGGAAGGCTCCTTCACCTCCTGGGCCACCTCAGAAGGGGAAGGAATGTCCCCCGTGGAGGGAGGTGCCCCTGCCTGAACAAAGCGGGTCCTTCAGCCGTGCGGGAACCGCTGCGGCCTCATTCTGCCCGCGCAATGCAACAAGCTGCTCCGGGGCGGGGGAGGAACAAGCCTGGGCCTTGAGGTGCTGCTGACACCAGGAGGAAGGTGGAGCACTGTACTGGCTGGGCTCCTTGCTGAGGAGGAGACCGGCCCAGCACAAGGAAGTTCACGTTCTACCACGCTACTCACAATCTACACATCCGGCCACCTACGAGAACCTGCCGACCCAGCCGGGTCCTGCTGCCAATCCCCATGTAGCTGCTGCAATAAGAGCTCGGTGTCATTTCAAGGTGAATTCCCAGCACACACCATCCATGGGACCAAGTTAGGGAAGCCCTTGCTTGACAGAAGATCTTCTCCCACAGCACGTGCACATCTCAAGCTCAGCACACACGTCCCTCTGAAACCCAGGAGGGGTCCTACAGAGCAGAGCAGTTTGCTTTCCTGGTGCTGCCACGGGATCACCACAATAGGACCTGTGGGCTGAGGTCTGCTGTTTCCCCACACAAACCTCTCTCACCTTCTCGGTCCCTGCTCCATCTCGCTCCAGTGGGAAAAGCTGCTTCTGTCCTTTGCCCACTTTCATCCAGGAGGAGCCACAGCAATGCGAGCTCAGGCAGAGCGTCTTTGGGAAAGCAGAGCAAGAAGCAGCCAGGATCCAGGGGCTGTCACACAGGGTGGTGTCGGGATGGAGGTGTTGGGGATGGAGGGCTTGGGGATGGAGGGCTCAGGAAGTGGTGGCTGAGGCTTTGCAGCAACAAGGGACAAATTCAGGGCTTCTCCTGCACTTCAGGTGTGATGCTTCCAGTCTCTGCTCTGTGGCCCCTGATCAGCTGCACATCAGGAGGCACAAAGCGAGCAAGGCATCGGTTTGACCTCAGAGCTGCCTTTTCACCCTGCCTGCCAGAAACAAACCCCGAGCCCCTGCCTTCTCCACTCTGCCCCTTGATCCCTTTACATCCCACCCTGCCTTCGGCATTCACAAGTTTTAGGGAATGATTGGAATAAAGCAGCTTGGGGTATGTTACACAGGAGTCGTTCTTTCCTTCTGCATACGTAGTATCTAAAAAGGCCCGGCCCAAGCCCCAGTGGCAACTGAATGTCCTTATAAATCACTGATTATGTTTTCATGGGAAAATTCTCCACCTCTCCCCTTTTGCTGGCACTGGGAAGGTTCATCCAGTGCTTGTATTTACATGGCTGCATAAAATTTTCCCTGACTACTTCTTAAAAAAACCCTTAAAAAACAAGTGATATATATATATGTATAATATTTATATAAATAAGCGAGGAAGGCAAGCAGACCGCCTCCTTCCCCTTTCCCATGGGCCAGCTCTTGCCTTGTTCTCTTTGTTTTTGGCAACAGCAGGTTAAGAACCCGGTGAAAACTGTCTGTAGTCCCCTGTCCCCTTTTTTTCCCCTACATCCAACGATCGCTATTGCACCAGCAATCTGTTCAGGAGTCCAAGAGTTAAAGTTGCAGCACAGACTCTCCTTGCCTACTCCCTTAAGCCTCTCAATCTTCCATTAAATCCATTTCTCCATTGAGACTAGATGAGCTTTTTCCCCTTCCCCCCTCCCCAACCCGGCAGCTGCTGAATTTTCCACCCCAGGCCGAGAGGCAAAGCCCAAAGCATTCTTGGAGGGTCACTTGGCAAAGTCCTCTCCCCGCCAGCGCTGCGAGATCCAGCCGGCACCGCGCTTTGGATGTGAAGCCAAAACGTGAGCACATTCCCAACGCCTGCGCGCACCATCGGAAAGAGCAGCGGCCCATCCGAAAGGATCCAGCCGGAAAGGGTTAAGTGTGCAAACAGCTGTACATCGGTGGGTGGGTGTGGATACGTTCGAAGCTCACGGTGTGTCCATCCTGCTAAGAGATCTTGCAGTTGTTGCGTGAGCAGTTCTGTGGGGGGCTCTGGGGCGGACGAATGGATTTGGATCTCTTCAAGCTGTTCCCTTTGCTGCTGCTCCCGCCCCCGCTGCTGGCCAAGGAATACGAGCGGCCGTGCATCATCACCGCGTTCATCCCGTTGGCCATCGAGAAGGATTTCAGGTGACTCTTGATGGTGACAGGCAGTGGCAGCTTGTCGATCAGGTGGACTGGGGTGCAGGACACGATGGCTCGGCAGCACAGGTCCTGTAAGCTGAACACTGGTGGGGAAGAGACCAGACAGTCAAGGGCTGAGAGATTCCAAGGGCTGCCTTCTCCCTACAACTATTCCTGTGCTGTGCAGTTGGTGCTCCTTTGGGGAGACAAGCTGATAATGATTGCACGGGAGCCTGGAGTAGGGAGCAGATTAGTTATGACAACAGTTTGGGAAACCCCAGGTAAGCTCTGCCGCAGGAGGTCAGTGTTTGGTGAGGGACCAGCTTTGGTGTCAACACAGGGCTCAGACACTGCCATCCCTCCCCTCTGCACAGCGCCCGTGGCAGGCAGGGCCTTGCTCACATTCCTGCCAGGCATCTGGCTTTGCAGGGCAGCGTTTGGCAATGAGGACGTGCCCAGGGAAGTAGGCAAGAGGGTCAGCAAGCCCTGGAGCAGTCTCACCTGGGACCTGCTCAGAAGGCAGCAGCCACAGGGCCAGCCCTCTGCAGAATGCCTGCAGCAACAGAGATCCCACCAAGCCAGAAGCAGGCTCTGCTCAGGCCTCCCAGCACCCTCTTGGCTCAGCGTGCATCATGTGAGCCTGCTGGGATCTCCCAGCCAGCAGCCACACGAGGGCACGCGTTCACCTCCACCCTGACAAGAAACCACGCTGCTGTTCCCAAGCAGGCAGCCCCTATTCCCAAGGAGGCAGCAGATCCAAGTCCTGCCTCTGGAAGAGGTTCGAGAGAGGTTTGTGAATCATAGAATCACAGAGCACCAGGTTGGAAGGGACCTCAAGGATCATCTCATACAACCTTTTTAGGTCAACTATAGTTCAAATGAGATGGACCAGCACCCTGTCGAGCTGAGCCTTCAAAGTGTCCAGGGAAGAGGAATCTCCTGCTTCCCTGGTGGATGCAGCCCAGCTCCTGCTCGCTGTCCCTCCGTGAGCAGGAGACAGCGGCACAGCAGCCAGGGCAAAGGCAGGAGCCTGGCAGGTACTTTAGTGACTTGGGCTGGCAGAGGGGATTTTCCCTCCCTTGTGAGTAGGAGCCAAGGATCCCTATGAAGGCAGGAGATCCCAGGAGTGTTAAACTCCACGGCTCAGCCTGCCGGGGGGCACACGGCTCCCTCCAGCCACAAACGCGACACCTGAGACTATTTCGCCTCAAAAGCAACAGGCGGAGATGTAACAGACTGTGGTGACAGTCTGCCACCCTGCAGCATGTGGAACATCCCAGCCTGCTGCTCCACGAGCAGCTCCTTTCAGCTCCCTGGGCTCGTTCTGCCTCCACATCTCTCCAGAACAGGAGACACAGGCTCAGGCAACGGGTAAGGACAGAGATGTGAATCATAGAATTACAGAATGTCAGGCTGGAGGGGACCTCAAGGATCACCTGGTCCAACCACTTGGATTTATCCCACACCTCAAGGATCACCTGGTCCAACCACTTGGATTCATCCCACACAGCCTTTTGATTGAAGTGCTTTCAAGTTGAGAGCTTAACTGCCCTCAGCCTCCTCAAGAAAAAGTGGAGAGGTGTGGGATGCCCCGGAGCACCTCAGATCCTAGACACACGGAACACCCCTCACCGCTGGCTGCCGGGTTCCTGCGCTGGTACAGGCAGCTCCATGGCTCATCCAGCCTGTCTCACCCAAGGCCATTCTCCACGTCAGGCGTGTTCAGACCCCACAAACAAACACACCTCCCACCCAGGCCGTCAGTCCTACCCTGCACTTCAGCCCCGCCAGCTCCTCTGCCTTCCCCACGCCCAACACCCCTCTCGCCACCGACCTCTGTTGGGTCTCCAGATCTTCTCCATGCCGTGCCGCATGAGGACGATACGGGACAGCTCCGTGAAGGACTCGATGACGTTGAAGTTGCACAGGGGGCTGACCTCAAAAAACGTCATGCAGTTCTTCTCCGCGTAGGCCCGCGCCTGCTCCGTGGGCACCTGCCGCTTGAAGGCAAGGTGGAGCCTGTTTCCCACCAGGATCCGAGGGACGCCTGGAGCATGCTGCAAGAGGGAAAGAAGGAGAGAAATCATGGCTTGTCCTCAGTAAGGGCAGCGCACAACCAGTGTTCTGCTCAGCTGCTGTGAAGGGCAAAGCATCAGCAACTGCTCTGTGACGAAGAAGGACTGCTGACATCAGTAGTGGATGGTGAGGAAGAGGAATTTATCCCCTTTACAGCCTATTTTAGAGGGAACTTCCTTATCTTTCTTGGTCATTCCCAAGCCCTTTCCTACTCCTCTGGGTTTATACAGAATCATAGAATCACTTGGTTGGAAAAGGTGTTTGAGATCACCGAGTCCAACCATCCCTGTCCATTACTGAACCAGATCCCTGAGCATCTCATCTGACCGTCTTTTAGAGCCCTCCAGGATGGCAACTCCACCACCTCCCTGGGAGCCTCTGCCAGGGCCTGAGAACCCCTTCCATGAAGAAATTTTTCCTGATGTCCAATCTGAACCTGCCCTGGCGCAACTTGAGACCATTTCGTCTCGTTCTATCACCTGTCACCTGGGAGAAGAGACCAACACCCACCTCGCCACAACCTCCTCTCAGGCAGTTGTAGACAGTGATGAGGTCTCCCCTCAGCCTCCTCTCCTCCAGGCTAAACAACCCCAGGTCCCTCAGCCGCTCCTCATAACCCTTGTTCTGCAGACCCTTCCCCAGTTCCATTCCCTTCTCTGGACGCGCTCCAGGCCCTTAAGGTCTTTCTTGTAGTGAGGGGCCCAAAGCTGAAGAAGTGGAGGGCAGACACACCCCCTTACTGCTATTCCACAGGCTGACATCATCCCATCCCTATGGCAGAGCCTTTCCTGTCCCCACACTGGAGGTGGCACCTCCACAGATTTTCACTGTAGACCACTGCAATTTACCTCATCTATTTCCTTTATCCATCGGTCTATCCCATCGAAGGACCAACGATTAGTGATGTCATACACCAAGAGAATTCCCTGGGGAAAGGAAAGAAGGAGCAATTAGAAAGTTTCATAGCAGGCACACTGGAAGGGAGACACACCTGAACGACCACCTCTACCTGCAGAAACCAAAAGGTTCAGGTGCACTATCTGTGTGCTGGCTGGGACAAAATCCGAGTCAAGCAGTCTGTACTAACTCAGTGCCAGACTCTTAGGGAAGGTTTCGTTCCTGTTTTGGCATTTCTAAAGCAGCAATTTCTACAAAGGAGGAGGGGCTACCTCAGCAACTGCAGATCTGGAGAAGCAAGGGCAGAACATGCCCTCCCTCCTGTCACAAACCCAATACCACCTCACTGAGGCAGAAACAGGCTTTTTCTTGTCCCCTTATGCAGCACAGCTGCATCCAGTGGTGGGATGGCAGCAGAACAGGATGGAGTTGCTAAAGAACACGCAGCATGCTTTCCATCTCCAGGACTTGTCTCACTCAGTTGTCCCTCTGCTGGCCGAGAAGTTGAGCAATGCCAGTAAGCACCCCAGCACCTCTGGAGGACAGATCTCATCGCCAGGATCCCTGCCAGGCTTTGCTGAAGGCAGAGCACACTCACGGCACAGCCAAGCTGGCAAACGCCACAGGGTCCGATCAAAGGTCTGAAAAACCTTTCCCCTTGCCCTTCCTTCTGGACCAAGAGGTACCCACTGCATCCTCAGCCCCACATCCGTGACTCACTCCCCAGCCACCTTTTGTGGAGCAGCACAATGACGCTGGCATCGGGACAGCTCAAGGCAGGGGAGCTGGTGCCTGCAGCCAGGACGACACCACCTCGGAGGGTCTCCACCCTCGCCCTGGGCCCGGCTAGCGGCACTCAGCACCGCGAGCAGACTGTTGGCCACCACTCTGGCTGACTGCAACCCTGAGCAAGTGAGCTTTTCTCCATTCAAAGTGTTTCTGAGGACAGGCAGAAGGAAAGTAGGCTATGCCTGGCCCTGCAGGCACACAAGTCAGCGCATCAGGAGCTGCCTCTCGGGACTGGTCGGGCACACACGGCGTTTAGAGAATTGTCGCAACCAGCAGCCTTTCCGCAACTCGCCCGTTATTTTTCTGACTCCGTGCCAGTCTCTTCTTTGCAATCAAGGACATTTCAAGTGACAACAGGCTCTCCAAGGTTACTTTGCAGAATCGCAGTTGAAGATGCCCTGAAATGGGAATGATGGAGAAACAGATGATCTCGCCCTGCGAGAGGAGGCAGCCCAGCTGCGAACGCAGCGCCGGATGAAAGGGAACCCGGCAGCGACAGGACTAAACTAAGGGCAAACCAAACCAGCCTGAGCTGACTCCAGGGGAAGTCAGAGCTTGGCAGAACTGGTCTTCTCTGAATCAGTGGCGTCCTCCAGGAACAGCCTTCCCCACAGCAAGTCCTCGGGGCAAGTAAAAGAGATCTTAATTTGGCAAAGGAAACCTCGGGGGACAGCCTGGTCCTCCCCAGGAGATGCCTGGATACAGCACAGTGAAGCAGGGAGCTGAAAAACTGCCTGGCATCTGTCCTGGTACAAGTCAGAGACCACCAAGCGCCCTCACGCACCAGTGGAGTTGTTCCTTGAATTCATTAAAATGGAAAATCTACTACACAGATGGGAAACACAAACAACCCAGCCCTCCTGAAACACAGTTTTATGATATTTGCTGCTGCCAAAGCCCGTGAGGAGCTGGGGGAGCCTGTGCAGCAGCCTCGTACAAAGACATGATGTACTTCAACTTCAGAAAAACAACAAGCAGTAGCGTGAGATCTGGAGCACAGGGGATGATGAACACCAGGGCATCTGAGCCACAGAGCACTGGAAGCCTCATAATGAAGTCATGTCCTGAGCTGGCACTTGAAACATTCCCTCCTTTCCCCACATATTCTGGGGGTGCCTCAACGCTGTTTGCCTTTCCCTCAAAGCTCGCTCAGAACACACAGCTCACACACCCTGTCCCAATCTGTCATTTCTAAAAGTTTGGGTCAGAACAATTCCCATTCCCAAGCTTTATCCCCACCCTCACTGCACAGCACTTCTACCCCAGGCAGTGGCTCTCCAGGTTACCCTTGCTGCTCCTGTCCTTGCTGGCCCTCCAGCCCCTGAGCCTGTACTGTTTGCAGAAAGGCTCAAATGCAGAGCACGAAGTGGAGAGGCTCCAAAAGGCAAGTCACGTGTGGTGGGTTGGGGTTCACGTCTGACAGCCTAACACGGAGAGCGAGCCCTTAAAGTCTGGGTCTGAGATTGCACTGAGGTACGTGAGGATGAGTTTCCATAATTACAGAAGCACAGGTGGGGTGGGGGGAGCAGATGCATCTCCAGTTTCCTCCAAGGCAACCTGGAGCTCATGTCTAGAGTCCAGAATTTCTTGCAGTGTTGTTGCTGGAACAGCCAAAAAATCTTCATGCTCAAAAAAACCTGGAGGTTGGTTTTGTTTTGGAGGAGGATAGAAACAGTTTCTCCAAGATTTGGATAGGAAAAATAAGAAGGAAATAATAATTCACCACAAATAAAAAAATTCCACAGAAGTAAAGACAGAGCTTTGTAAGAATCCAATGGAGAAACACCTGCGACCTACACCACATTTTAAGTGCATTTGGAAAAAAAAGAGACTCTGAGCTTCCTCTTTATTATAATTGTTTTGACTTCTGGCTCCCAAGGCTGCATGTGTGAACAAATGAGAGCCAGGAAGTAACAAAGCAAAAAATCCAATGACCCCTTCCAAGACAAACTGCCAGCAAGTTAAATAAAGTCTACTTATTTTATTCCTGGATTGACAAGTTCCTTCAGCCAAGAACAGCAGACCCAGGCCCTGCTTTGTACGGCTGCTTCTGCCAGAGACACGCCCGAGGAGGACCCAGCTGCTGCCTGGGTCTTCTTTAAATAGGAATGAGGAGAAAAGATCAGCAAAAACACAGCCCCACGTTCTCAGCAGCAGGGTGGGTGCTCAAGATCAGGATCTCTCACTGCAAGCAGAGACACAGCCTGCCAGCTTGGCCTCCGAGCCACCACACAGCTCTGCGCACGTGCGGTCAGAGGTACGATTGCCAAGGAAAGCTGCCCCAAGGTCAGGAGACACCAAGGCCAAGTTGCCCAATGCCTCACTTCTGTCCTCACCCTCCTCAGCAGGGGTGTTGGGACCAGCTTCACTTCTACTCAGCAGAAGATGGAGGAAGCAGTCTGAAAAACCTCTGGCCAACTCACGGTGCTGCCAGATAACCTTGTCTTTCACAGAATCACAGAGTGTCCTGAGTTGGAAGGGACCCATAAGGACCATCCAGCCCAACTCCTGTCCCTGCACAGGACAACTCCAACACTCACACCGTGGGGCTGAGGGCCTTGGCCAAACGCTGCTGGAATATTGTCAGGCTGTGACTGCTTCCCTGGGGAGCTGTTCCAGTGCTCCACCACCCTCTGGGGGAAGAACCTTCTCCTGATGTCCAACCTAACTCTCCCCTGGCACAGCTTCCTGCCATTCCCTCGGGTCCTGTCCTTGGTCACCAGAGAGAAGAGCTCAGCTCCTGCTCCTCCTCCTCCCCGTGTGAGGAAGCTGCAGAGCACAATGAGGTCCCCCCTCAGTCTCCTCTTTTCAAGGCTGAACAGTCCCAGGGACTTCAGCTGCTCCTCATATGATTTCTCCTCCAGACCCTCCACCACCTTTGTGGCCTCCTCTGGACACTCTCCAGTAGTCTGATGTCCTTTTTACCCTGTGGCCCCACAACTGCCCCCAGTGCTCGGGTTGGGGCCGCCCCAGCGCGGAGCAGAGCAGGACAATCCCATCCTTCGCCCGGTTGGCGATGCCGTGCTGGATGCCCCCCATGCAGCAAACACCACGTTTTTAAAGCACATCCCAAATACACTTTGTCCCCAGCATTTTCTTGCCTAGAGACACCAGAGCACAGCCACGAACACAGAGAGGTGGCTCCAGCCCTGCACACAGCTCCAAGCAATACCGTGCACAGAATTTTAATTTACTCAACTGGACAAATGAACAGTTTTCCATTTGCAGCCATTTGCATTTGATTATGGTGTTCACAGCCATCTCAGCACTTTATTAGGCAATTTATTGTTCTTCAAGTGCTGAGATGGCTGTGAACACCATAACCACAGAATCCTAGAATCATGGAATGGTTTGGCTTAAAGCCCATCCAGTTCCAACCCCCTGCCATGGGCAGGGACACCTTCCACTGGATCAGGGGGCTCAAAGCCCCATCCAACCTGGCCTTGAACACCTCCAGGGACGGGGCAGTCACCACTGCTCTGGGAAACCTGGGCCAGGGCCTCCCCACCCTCACAGGAAAACATTTCTCCCCAAGATTTCATCTCAATCTCCCCTCTTGCAGCTGAAAACCATTCCCCTTGTCCTGTCCCTGCACTCCCTGATCAAGAGCCCCTCCTCAGCTTTCCTGGAGCCCCTGGAACGTTGCTCTAAGGTCTCTCCAGAGCCTTCTCTTCTCCAGACTGAACAACCCCAACTCTCCCAGCCTGTCCTCACACAGGAGGTGTTCCAGCCCTCAGATCATCTCCGTGGCCTCCTCTAGACTCGCTCCAACAGCTCCAGGTCCTTCCTGTGCTCAGGACTCCAGAATTGGACACAGGGCTCCAGGTGGGGTCTCCCCAGTGCAGAGCAGAGGGGCAGAATCTCCTCCCTCCCCTGCCTGTCCCACTGCTCTGGGTGCAGCCCAGGACATGGTGTGGGTTTCTGGGCTGTGAGTGCGTGATGCCAGCTCATGCTGAGCTTCTCATCCCTGAGCACCCCAAGCCCTTCTCTTCAGGGCTCCTCTCGGGACCACCGTGTATCTCCATTACTAGTTTCACAAAGCCCCTTTTTACGCATTATTTCCCCAGGTTCCCACAGCACAAAGTGAAGAACTGCACACTCAGGTTCTCAGACCAAGGGTGTTCTGGAGCCCTCACCAACCCTCCAACAGCCCTTCTTCTTTTTCTCCTCAACCTGCCTACAGGCTTCTGTGTGAGATGGAAGGTGACCGAGCTGATCCTCAGACCTGTCTCAGGTCTTTTCACTATAGATTTTCAAAGTACATTTCCCCTCTGTTGCTGTTCCATCTGTCTGGGGTTGGCAGGACTCTGAGCACATCAGTCGCAGGTATTTCCAAGAGAGCATCACGTAGTGAACAAGGAATGCTGAGAGATCATCTGTTATTGTACCCAGCAGCACATGTGGACACTTACTCTGCCCAAACCCAAACTTGTTTTCAGCAGGAGCTTATATAAAGACCTGTCCACAGAACCAAAGGGAGGAAAATCCCCAAAGCCAGCCCTGTCTGCTTGCTGCAGGTGCCCAGCCCAGGCTGATGATCAAGAAGCTGTTAGAGGTGACAGAGAAGCAGGATGCTCACTCATCAGGGCAAAGCAGGCTTCTGCAAAAAGGCTTTCTCAGATGATTTAGGAGCTGGATCTCCAGGTGCTCACACAGGAACACAAGAACACGGCTGGGGGGAAGCAAGTGCTTGCACGACTGCCAAAGACCCCAGCCCAGTGTGAGCTGATGGTCCAGGTGGCCAGGACAGTGTCCCTCGCTGGCATTCTCCACTGATGGGAAAGAGCTGTTGTTGAAGAGGCCTGGAAGATCCCCCCAGACCGGGTTTCTCTAGCCCATGGGACTAAACCATAAACAAAAGATCCAGTGCTGATGGCAACCAGAACACTTTGTCTCTCCCACGTGTGCTTTCAGAGCTATGTTTGCTCACGGCTGTTCAGCTGGCACCTTGGACCTTGGACCTCCTCCTGCCAAACCATTTCCCAACAGCATAACACACTGGGGGGCTGTTACTTAGCACAGAGCTTTTGATAAACACTTTGGCAGGCAGGGCAGGCTCCTCCAGTAGCTGGACAATCCCATCCAAACAACCTGAAGCAGGCAGAGCATTTGTAGCAACCATGAAAGGCATAAGGTAGAGCAGAGTCAGAGTCTGCTGAGCTGCCAAAAAGCCACCACCTTCCTGTATACCAAGAAGCCCCAAACTGGATAAACAGCAGCTACTGAAATCACCTGCCTAAGCAGAGCTCAGCAATATTCACTGCTGTGTTCGGGCTGCAGCTTTGCTGTAAGATGGGAGCATTTTTCAACGTTCATTACATCTTCCTGTAGATGGTCTGAAACTGTTTATGAGAGACCTTCTGTATCACACTGTCTGGGAAGAGCTGCCAAGCCACATTTCCAGAAACAGTTCAAAACCCTGGCACATGAGGACATCAAGAATGATACCAGCACTGCTGCTTCCTCACTAGATCAGAAAGTGCCACCACAAGCCTCTTCCTCCCCTCCACAATGGCTCTTGGAATAGCTCACACTTGCTCACAGCAGCCAGAAGAGCCACAGCTGCACCCAAGAGTAGAGAACAGCGCGCCAGCTGTGCTGTCAGTAGGATAGAGACCCTTAAGCCAAGCAGAAAAAGCCAAAGAGCAGAAGTCCCAGAGCAAACTGAAAGATTTCTGAAGCATCTCTGAGCACCGTGAATGCTGTTCAAAATGAAAATCCTCCTGCAACACAGCAAGCTCCAGACTCCCTGAGCCTGGGGTTCCATCTCCACCCTCCCCTGGCCTTGCAGTTGCCATGAGGTGGCCTGCATGCTCTCCCTGGCCCACGAGCACCCAGAGGCCAGCACTCTGCTACCCCAGACACCACTGCTCCTCTTTTGCCCCAAAGCAAGACCCTGAAGTGACGCGGTCAGGACCTGCTGGCCCAACAGGCCCTCAGAGGGAAAGGACGATGAAAGCAGCTGTGATAGGAGAAGGGAAACTCAAACCTCAGGGAAGCAAGAAGAGAAAAGGAAGTGAGTCTCAGGCATACAAGGATGCCACAAAGCCACCTTGAGCCAAAGAGCTCACTGCATCCCTGGTGAGACCAGCTCAGCCAGGCAGGGCAGGGAGGGACAGAAAGCAAGACAGAGCTGTGGTCCTCACAGCAAATCCTGAAGTGAATGTGACTGGTCTGCCTTGGCTCAAATTTGAGGCCAACTCACCAAAAACAGTGAAGCTATTTTACTTTAGATATTTTCAAAAGGGAGACGTTCCTACTGAACATGAAAGCCACATGGCTATTTTTACCAGGCAAGTCTAAATTGGGGAAGGTATCAAGGTGCTGAAGAAGACTCCTTGCACTGGAGAGGGATGAGCCTGCAGTCCTGATGAAGCAATGCATGAGGCTGTGCTGTGGGGAAAGGAAAACTCCCAAGAAGACCTGCTCCCTGTCTGGAGACTGGTTTTCCACTTTGCAACCTCTCCAGGGTTTACTTCAGAAGATTCAGTTCTCACAGCTCCACTTGAGAAACAATGAGGTGTGTGTGGGAAAGCCAGGCGTGCTCCCCTTCCTTGAAGGCACTTTTCATACCAAGTGTTCTCCTAAGCACCATCTCTTCAGGCAGACTCACCCTGTTCCCAGGCAGCCCTGTAGAGACCAGTCCCTGCTCTCATGGTTTGCCTGGCAAAGCCCTCTCTTTGGAAACTCCTCCTTCAAGCTCCCCGTGTGCTCCTGACAGGACACTCAGTTCTGGGTCTCTCCCCTCTGCTCAGTGAGAACCTTCTGCTAATCTCCAGTATGAAGCTGCTCGTGGCCAGCTGATACCAAGCCGTTCTTGTACAAATATCACACGACATTTTAAACAGAGCTTTTCCCACTCTCACACCTCTCTCCTCTGCTGGATTTATTCTTCCTGAGGTTTTGGCTTGTCAGGTCAAAAAAAGCTATTTCTCTTGTCTCCAGCTGGATTTGCATCAGGCTTTCCACAGCAGAAGTCCTGAAGCCTGCTGCTACCAAGACAGCAGAGAGGAAAGCAGACAGCTGAAGCAAAGAAGCCAGGATAACACACAGCATGAAATACATCTCAAAGAAATAAGAGACCTTGGGAGCATTTTATCTCCTCTCCCCTGAGATCACGCTGGGTTAAGTTGTCTTTCTGCTAATGCTCTGACAGAAGAATTTGGCTTCTGCACACTGAAAATAACTGGAGGTGTTGAAGTCCATTCTTGCAGTCACCCAGGCATTTGTTATTCCAAACAGTCCTCACACTTTGGTTAACCATTAAGAGTTTAAACTAAGATACGCTCCTCTTCCACTGACAGATGTCACGAGTTAAGAGAGACATCCCCAGCATTGCTGTTCCTCCAGGAACACTGCTGAATCGTCACACGGGAGCAGCCTCCTGATCCTGAAACCATCCAAGTTCCATTCCAAGCCACCTGGAGAAGCCTGTGCAAGGACTCTCATTGTCAGTCTTTGAGAGGCACCTACTTCTCACTGTGTTCACCTCACCACAACTTAAGAGGGCAGCAGAGACTCTTCACATGGAATTACCCCTCTCCTGCCGGGAAGGCTCCCTGTTCAGGGCAGTTCTGTCGTTTCTAGGGGTAAAGCTTTGGCAGATCAGGATTAAGGCATCACAGCAGTGCTTTGGGAAGGCAGTTGTTGCACAAGCAGAACAGAGGCCTTGAGGAAAAAGCATAAGCCACACCTTGGTGCACAACTGAGCTCCACAGCCCGGAGTTCAGCAATGAAGCTGTCGCATTAACGGTGCCTCTGCCCGGCTGCCAAGGTTACTGCCAGTGCCCCTTGGACAGATTCCTCGGGAGGGGCAGGCAGATAGGATGGATGAGGCAAGCCTTGAAGATGTTCAGGTGAGAGTTCCTAAAGCAATCCTGATAAATACAGCAGAAAGGCTTTGCCTCCAAAGCAAAGAAGGTCAAGAACTTCATTTTGAGAAAGGAAGGTGAAAGCAATTTTCGATTTCAGACTTAAGGTCAGCCAGACACACAACACCTTATGGCATCCAGTGCCACACAGGGCCTGCAGGGAGAGCAGGCTGCAGGAACCCAACGGATGCACCGTGCGAGCACTTCCAGCTCCACTGCAGTTTCTAGGCAGATGTGTACCTGTCTCCCCATCCAGCTGAGGTATTCCCATCATGAGCTGTTTCACCTTTCCTGTGTGCCCCAACTCGCTGCACAGCAGCAGCAGCAGCAGCAGCGAGTTCTGGCGTGTGGGTGCAGGCTCTGCTGGGCGCAGCCACAGCTCTTGCTCTGAGGAGCTCACGGGCTACATGGAGGGGAGAAAGCCTTTAGTGCAGCGGTTTGGAAAAGCAGGTCACGCTGCCCACGGGGCTAAAAGCTCTCAGATGATATTTCTGGGCACATTAGTTGGGAAGCCTGCTGCTTTCTATTCCTAGATTGAACTGAGCATCTGACACAGCAACGTCTCAGAAAAAGACTGACCAAAGCTAAGTTATGTGGTCACCAGAAAACCACACCGACTGGTTCTGTTCATCTGCAAGTGGCAAGGTAGATTCCACGGTCTCAAGCCCACAGATTATATTAGGATTGGAGCTGCAGACTTTTCTGAAACATAACATGGGCAGAGAGAAGCAAAAAGATAAACTCACATAGCAGATGGAGCATGTGAACAGGACACCCTGCACTCTCCCACTGCCTGGGGCACGCTCCAACACTCCTTGCCTTGCACTTCTGCAAGCACCAGGAAATTGGTCTCCACTTCAAAGGAGCTGCCTCAAAGCATCCACAGCCCCAGAGATGTGCCCCAGCAAGAATAAATGAGCCACCAGCAGAGATACCAACAGCACATCCCAGGTGAGGAGCTCTCACCCCTGCAGCACAATTTTTGCAGGGAGTCCTAGGGAAAGAATATGATGAGTTTTGCCAGTTTGGAAAGCAAAGCTCTGCAGCCACAAGGAGCAAAAAGCCAAGAGCAACAGTGGCAAGAGCTTGAATAAAGGTGGCAAAACTTTCCAAGGGCTGGGAAGCTGTCAGGACACTGGCACAGTCAACAAGGCCGATACACAGCTTCCGATTCTGAGTGTCTAAGAGAGCAGGAGTGTCCTCCAAAGCTTTCCAATTTGGAAACAAAATGGAAAATGCAGTATTTCATTTAATTTAGGGAGGTTCCATCCTAGAGACCCTGTCACGTTACTAAAAGGATGACAATAAATCAGTGAGAAAGCACTATGAAATACCAGCAGTTTTTCAGAGGACCACAAGGTTTTTTCTGCTGTTCAGCATCCAGATCCAGTTCTGGAGCAGGACCCAGAGGAGAAACTGCAATGTTCTGCCTCGAGTTTTAAGGAACACACTTTACAATGCAATTGAGCTGCTCTAGTTTCAAGTCGGCATCAAACATGCAAGTAGGAGCCACCCTATTTTTGGAACTGATTTGAAGGCAACACCGACTGGAAGAACTCCACTGGGAAAGCCAGTGCCACATTTAAACAAATCTGAGAAACCTCAGAAAGCCCGAGCTCCCACACGAAAGCTAAAGGCAGATCTGGAGCTGGAACTGCCTTGTCCTCTCTAACCCCAGCTTCTCAGCCTATCTCTAGAAACTAAAGCTGAATATGGTAACAGACCTTTTCCATGGCAGCCTCCGAAACTCTGGCATTCGCTCCCCTCTCTCCCCCACTTTCATCAAACCAGAACACCAGGCAGCAACACCTCTTGGCACTGGCACTTGCTGTGTTCCTCTCCAGAGCTCTTTCCTCTGGCACAGGAGATTTTTACAGCCCAAAGGAAAAGCACTGTTCCCCACCAAGGCACCGAGAGCAGGACGTACCTGGGCTCCTCTGGAGTAGGATCTGAAAATGGTGCAAAATCTTCCTTGCCCTGATGTGTCCCTGCAACACAGAAAAGTTACAACTATGAAACGTGGAGAATCAAATCCCAGACTGTACATCTCCTGTTGGACCTAAAGAAAAGGACACAGATACCAGTGTCAGTGTTGTCAGATCTTTAGAACACGCACGGTGCCTGGTGGTTTGGGGAAGAGTCGGTGGGTCCATCACCACCTTCGGTTATGGTCAGACACAGTCCGGAGGTCCTCGCTGTCACCGTGCTTCCCACAGAGAGGGCAGAACCCCAAACCTCTCAGCCTCAGCACTACCTGATGATGTACAAAGGTGTCAGTCATTTTACTCCTTGGGCCAAGGATTTTCTCCCTAGTTCCCTGCAGCCCCCAGGGGTACAAAGGCAGTGAGACTGCAGACTTCTAGTCATGGAGAACAGCTGAGCTACTGTAAAATGAACATAACCACTCCAGACAGGAGAACCTGTCTGGCACTACCTTGTTTCACTTATTTTTCCAAACACTTTTTAACTAGCAATGAAAGGAAATACCTTTATACCTCGATCTGACAGACCTGGTTGATCACACCCAGCAGAGAGTCCAGGAACCCGCTCAGGGAACGGTGTTTCTAACCTCCTGTGACAATACGGAGCTATTCTGTCACACTCCTTTGTCCTGACTGTAACACTTGATGTGGTGTAATTAAGTCTGATGGCATTAGCAGCACCTCTCAGTGCCTGTGGGAACAGCTGGGACAGTGAGGCAGAGCCCAGCACACCCAGTTAACCAGAACCTCCTGAAACGCGTCAGGGTAATCGCGGACGCGTTGTGGTGTTTGTCACGTCTGTTCACAGGGCCAGGATAAAGGACACATTAATGCCCACTGAGAGGCCTGATGAAACTTCTTAGGGATATGGTTTAGTAAGGAGACAGGTTTTTACAGTTTTTATTTCTTAGGGATATGGTTTAGTAGGGAGACAAGCATGGTTGGACTCGATGATCTCAGAGGTCTCTTCCAACCTTACGATTCTATGATTCTATCATTCTATGAAATCCTCAGCCACAGACCTGCACCAGCTCCAGTGACCTCAGGTTCTGGACAGTCGTCCTTCCTAAAGCTTTCAAGGATCACAGGACTGGTGCTGGGCATCAATCTAAGTCAGCTTGTGAACCTCCTTCTCCCCCCAACAATCAGGTATCGGGTTGTATGAGGAAAGCAATGGTTAAAGGTTACATAAAAGCACCATAAACCAATGCTGCTGGCGTTTCAAGAACTACAGCACGAAAAGAGTTTCAAGAGGGAAGCAGTAAATCACTACACACTTAGGGCTGAAATGTTCAAATAGACACAGAATCATAGAATAGTTTGTGTTGGAAGGGACCTTAAAGATCATCCAGTTCCAACCATAACATCTGACAAGAAAGACAAAAGAATATAAGCAGCACATGCCAACAAACGTACCAGCTGGAAGAGATAACTGAGCTGCTTCTGTTCTTTTGTAAGAAAAATGAGGACACTTAGCTCCAGAGAGCAGGGTGTGATTAAACCATGAAACTACTCGCTGCTGGAGTCAGTCACTGCGGCTGAGATCACAGCATTCACTCCTGTTTAACAGTCCATGCAGATCACCAATACTCCTGTTTTCTTGATACAAATGTTAGAAAAAGGGATATTTAACTCCATGGCTTCAGGCTTGTGTCACTCTCCAGAAGATCCAGGGACACCCAGAAGAGAGGCAGGCCAGCCACCCGTCCTCTTTCATCTACAGGATCGCTGTGTCAGCTTCCAGCAGGTCACACCTCAGACAAAACTGGGACAGGAGGACTCCAGGTCTGCCTCCAGTGCTGACAGATAAGGCAGAGGTCGTCCCTCCCACACAGAATTCTCCCATCTCCATCCCAGTTTTGGGTCACTCCAGTAAGTCCTGCTCTCCAGGGGTTTGCCACACTCTGACACCAACTGCGAGGTCTGTTCACTGCTCTTGTTTTAATTTTCTACTCAAGTCATTGAGAAATACCCTACGGAGGGAGTAAGGGCTTCACCCATTCTTTTTCCACCTCCTTTCCTATTCTCTTGTCTATATTTCTTATCCTAGGTCTTCAGGAAAATCCAGTATTGCTTCCAAAACAGTACAATTCCCTCAGTGACTGAGAGCTGTACAGACACATGGTCAGAAATGACAGAGAAGGGCTGAAATTGGATTATTCCAGCAAAGCACAGCATGCTGTTCCTGTTATTCGACTCAGAGGAAGGGCTCTGGCTTGCCAGAATAAGTCCCTGGTAGGAAGAGTGAGCCACCCCCTGTGCACACCAGGGGCTGCTCCGCACTCTCCGCAGCTCAGCACAGCATCCCAGCAGCAGCACCACAGCCTCGACACCAGCCCAGTGCTCACAGCCAAAGCGGCCCAGAAACACTCACCAGAGCTCCAGCTTGACCCTTCTGCCGTCCAACAAGATCGTAGTGGTCTTGTAGTCAATTCCTGAAAGGAAACCAATAAAAAGCTGAGCAAACACCGAGCAAGTCTTCAGAGACAGACAGGAAGCCTGCTCTGCCCACCCCCATCCATCACTTCATGTTTGCAGACAGAGACGGCATCTCCCTCCTGCTCTATTGTGTGTTTGTGGCTACGGAGACTCGACAGAGACAGAGCTCTGCTCCAAGGCAAAGCCCACCCTTGCAGAACTCCATCCCTCCTCCAGAAGATGCAGTCAACCCACAGACTGCATCTTACTTCTCTGTTGTTTGATAAAACCTGTTAGGACTGTAGGAGACACAGTGGTCTGTGGCATCATCCCAATGACACTGTTAATTCCAGACTTCCAGGGGCTGAGCGAGAGAGTCAAACAGTTTAGAAGCATCTTTGCTAAGCGAGCCTGCAGATCCACCATCTCTCAAACATCACTGTCTGAAACAGCCAAAGGATGTATGGGAGGTGGGTGATGTTGGAAGCCTGTCTAGAGAAAGCTGTTTCTTCCATTGAGTAGGTGTCACACAGGGTGAGGTGAGGCAGAAAGCCTCTTTACCACCTGAGAAGGCAGCACTGCTTTCTGCCCAGCCATCATCCCAGAGCAGCAGCAGCCCCTAGACCCACCATACCAGGCTGTGCTGCTCACACGAGGGCTGCCCAGCACCTTCAGACACACAGAGTCTGTTAGAAACCAGGAGCCCGTCTCTCACGCTCAGGCAGAGCAGTTGTTTGAGCAAGGGGCAACTCCAGTGGCAACCAACACGTCCAGACGAGCCCAACGTGCCGCCTGCCGTGGCCCCAGGCACAGGGGGGAAGAGGCACGACCCAAATCCCGGGCTCAAGAACAGCCAAGGGGCACCAGGTGCCTGGGAAAAGCAGCTTCTCCACAAGCTTCCTAAGCTTCGAGTGCCGTGCACCTTCACCACACACCCTCCAATACACAAACTAATTGACAATCATCTTCAATAAAGCAGTGTTGCTTCACGTCGATTGGATCAACTTCATCTTTTCCTCTTGCCAACAGACCAAACCTTGAATCTATATTAAAACCCCACCGTTGTGTTACGACCTGTATTTCCTTTTTCCTCCAAGGAGAACGCTGCCCCAGTAACCAAACAGACGAGTTTGTCAATAAAGCAAATGGATTTTCCTGAGTCATCAGCAGGAGCTCCCTGTTAGTGAACAATAAATTAGATTTCAACCTTCACATGGTGCTATAAAAAGCAATAAAGATAATTATCTTAAATTCCAACTATTTCCAGCGCTTTATCACAGAAAATAGATAGTTTACATTTTATCTTCCTCCAGAGACAAGTGAATGATCTGTATTTATTTTCAGGCAGATATAAATCTCTCCTGTCCCCAGGGACAGCGAGCGGCACCAACACAGTAGTGGGAGCTCCACAACAAGGAGCAGCAGCCAGACATGACCCCTAGCACAGCCCAGTGGGCGTTAGGGAAGGGGCTAATCAAATCCCCTGCCCTGCTTTCAGATGTCAAATGCCCAGGGCCTCTGCTTCATGCAGAACAGCCCCACTTCTCCTTAGACACAAGAGCTCCCTGCAAGCAGCGAGCCCTCAGCATCCTCCGTGCCAGCAGCCCAGGTGTGTGGATGGAGCAACGCATGCAAGAACCAAAGACTGGGAATAATGACACTGTTTTCAGGGCACAATGTGCTTCCAAAAAATGCCCCTGTTGAGGTGAAATGAATCGCTCAACTATCAGCTCTTAAAAGCAAGGGAAGTTGAGCTGGAGGGGAAAGAGAAGAAAACCCATTAATGGAAATACCAAACGCACAAGCCCAGCGATGCCCTCGCCAGGCTCCACGTTCCCTCACTGCCCAGCCTGCACCCTCAGCACAGAGAACACATCTCCTGTCACAAACAGACGTGACTCAGGCACCAGAGTAATGATTTGAATACCCACTCCCATCTGAAACTGCACCACGTGATTTAATTAAGATCAATGCCAGCCTTTGGACAGAGCAACACAGCCATGGCCAAAGTGGGCAACCACCAGAAACCACCCCTGGAAAACTTCCTGAGCTCCTGCTGCAATGGCTCCTCACTCCAAGGATGCTCAGGGAGCATAAATAAGCAAAGCTGAAGTTCTTCATGTCTCTCACTGGGATGTCTATGCTCAGAGGACAAGATCTGCGAGATGGAAGGAGGAAGCACGAGGTGCATGGTTGTGCTTGCTCCTGCAGACATCCTTCCCAGGGTTCAGGCAGGGATGGTAGCCCATTGCTCGTCTGGGAAATCAGTAGAGCTCATCATCACGGAGTGGTTCCGGCACTCCCAGGCACCTCCTGCCCACCAAAGGCAAAGGAAAGCACCAAACCCACCTCCTCACGCTTCCAGAGAGCTGCCAGGCCGTGGGACATCCCTGAACCTTGTGCACTCCTTGGCCTTCAAGTGCTGGAAGTGAAGGGCACGGATCTGTGAGGATCACATCCGGCACTCCTGCCATGAAACCGGCCCCAGGAATTCCCAAAGGCTCCAGTTAAAAGCCAAGCTGCTCTGACTCTCGATGCCAGGCTGCAGTCGGCATTTAGGCGGGGCTGGAGGAAGCCTGAACCTGCCTACACCCAGCTGGGGAACAGGGACTGCACTTACAAAGAGGTTTTTGAGCAAAAACTCTACCTACAAGCTCACTGATAAGGACAAAAACTCCACAACTGCAGAAAGTTTCCACTTCCCTCTTGCACACACACAGAGTGCAGTGGAATGGCTCAGGCTCCCCTCACAGCTCGTGTTTAGCCCCTGGAGCAGCTCCCGGCGCCCTTTCCCAGGCCCAGCCTAAAGCTCGAGCTCAGCCTTGCCCTCTGCCTTCTCACAGGGACCTGGGGACTGAGAGTCACAGCAGCCACCAGCGGCCACCACCGCACAGAGGCTGCTGGCCAGCAGTGCCACACCAGGGCTGCTCCTCTGCCTTTTATGTCAGCCAGCTGAGAAGTTAAGGGAAGTTTCTACAACTGAATTTCTGTAGTCAGCAGGGTTTTCCCCACCTCAGCATCACCTTTGCTGGCAGCCAAGCACAGCTCATTGCGAGACTGTCATTTGTGCTCCCACCACAACGTGCTTTGATCCCCGGGAAGGGATGTGCTGCTACCAACCCCGTGTGATGCCACCAACCCCACACCATGCTCCAAACCCCACACCATGCTCCTGCACCAACCCAGCCACCAGGAGCTCCCTCCAGAGCCCAGCCCAGCCCTCGAGGCCAGCGGCACTGCGGGAAAAGCAAACCGTCTTGTTCAAAGCTTGTTTGATATCAACGCATCTCTTTCTTGACCAATATCTAGCATGATGAAACAAACCAAATGAGGCTTGGAGGACAAGTCTGGGCTGCTCTCTCTCATTTAGCATTCAGGCTGAGTCCTCTGCTATATTTCCAGCCCTCCTTCAGACTCCCAGACTCCCACTGACGCTGACACCACCCCAAGCGCGCTCCCCTCGCTGGCACAGGGCGCTCTGCACAGCCATCTGCTGTCACCAAGCCTGGTGTCAGACACCCAACTCCCTGCCACAGAGCTGGGTTTCACGCTCCCGGGCAAGACTCCAGGGAATTCCAAAGCTTTATTTCTTTTGACAAATGGTATAAGGAATACCTAAGAAAGCAAGCCATTTTCCCATGGGAATAGGCAGGATGTGTGATAGGAAACTCTGAGCCCTTCCAAATTGCTCATGCAGACCACAGCACACTTTGCATTGATGTGAACTGAAAAAAAAAGCCACACTCAATCCTAACTTAGTTAAAACTTAGACTTCCACCTGAAAGGTTACAACCCCTAGCAGGGTTCCACTGGAATCCATCCGAGAGCCAGTGCTCTTTAATATCTTCATAAACAACCTGGATGCACGACTCCAGGGACCAGGTTGGCCGATGACACAAAACTGGGGGGAGCTGTTGACATTCCTGAGGGCAGAGAGGCCCCACAGAGGGATCTGGACAAACTGCAGAGCTGGGCAATCACCAACCACAGAGTTTAACAGGGTAAGGGACAGATCTGTACCTGTGACACGGCAACCCTGGATGGACAGACCAGGGAGTGAGAGGCTGAAGAGCAGCCTTGGTTGACCATGAGCCAGCAGTGCCCTGGCAGCCAAGGGGGCAACCGTGTCCTGGGGTGCATCCAGCACGGCATCGCCAGCTGGGAGAGGGAGGGGATTGTCCCATTCTGCTCTGCACTGGTGCAGCCCCACCTCAAGTGCTGTGTCCAGTTCTGGGTGCCGCAGTATAAAAAGGACATCAAACTACTGGAGAGTGTCCAGAGGAGGTCACAAGGCTGGTGAAGGGTCTGGAGGAGAAATCATATGAGGAGAAGCTGAAGTCACTGTGTGTGTTCAGTCTGGAGAAGAGGAGAAGGAGCAGGTGCTGAGCTCTTCTCTCTGGTGACCAAGGACAGGACCCAAGGGGGTCTTGTGCCAGGGGAGGGTTGGGCTGGATATTAGGAGAAGGTTCTTCCCCCAGAGGGTGGTGGAGCACTGGAACAGCTCCCCAGGGAAGCAGTCACAGCCTGACAATATTCCAGAAGGGTTTGGCCAAGGCTCTCAGCCCCACGGTGTGAATGTTGGGGTTGTCCTGTGCAGGGACAGGAGCTGGACTCGATGGTCCTTGGAGGTCCCTTCCAACTCAGGACCAGGAAAAGCAAAACCCCTCCGAGAGAAATTACAAGTGTCTTCTAGCACTTGATCCTACTTTGTATCAGGCTGTCAGTCCTCCTGCCTCTTGGGAAGTCACAGCTTGGAGAAAAGAGCCCCTCTGCTCCACCAAGCCCTGAACTGCATCTGCAGGAGCAGCAACTGGAAACACAATGGGGGAGGTGGCAGGTAAGCAGACACAGGAACTGGGAGTCACATTGGAAAAGGTAGAAAGACAAGGAAGATAATACATTTCACGCCAATTTTGGGGTCTCCATTTAAATGGATTCATATCTCAGGAAAATGGCTTTATATGGCTCAAGTGAAGGAGGTTCTATAAATATTTACTGCTGTGAGCACAGCAGCTTCCTTGCCTTGTGCAGATCTTTGTTTTAGAGAAAAGGAGACAGTTTTGCCATAGCAGAGTCTCAGGATGACCCTGCCCTAATAATGGAGCAGAGGACTAGAAGGGTCACCTCCCCTTAAAAAAACAGATTTGAGCAAAACACCTCACAGCCAGCAGAGCCATACATGCCTCTCCCCTCCTTCAGCTTTCCAAGGTGATCCTCAGTGCTGGGGTGAGAGCGATTCCAGCTCTCAGTGCAACCCCAGAGCCAGTTCAGTGTTGTAGTTTACTGGTCCCAACCCAGTGTTCTCCTCCAGAGATGATCTAATGATCCAACCCCCAACTGACAGCTTTGCTGCACCTGTACAAATACCAAAAAGGTACAAGCAGGGTCACCCTGTGACAGCGGAACGAGGGACTCTGCTGCCCCACATTCAAGCAGCTTTCCTTGAGAGCTCCCTCAAAGGCTGGGCTGCACCAGGCTGGCAGCAACATCTCCAGTGTCTGTAAGAAGAACATAATTTTTTCACAAATCTGGGGCAGAAGACATTCCAGGTGATGTAGAAAAATCTCTTCCCAAAGGAAAACTAAAAGGAAAAAATCCATAGCCTCAAGTGAGAAGGAGACCCATTTCAGGTAAGTTTGCTGACCTTCTGAGAGGCATCCTACCTATCACATAAAGCCATTTACAGTTTGCAAGAACTGGCTAAAGGTACTTTTGCCACCTCATTTCTTAAATGGATTGTTTTCTGCTTGTGGGAACTGGACTCCAGCACCTCACTTTCTGTTCATCCATCCGGAACAGAACCCAGTGCACGTTAGCTGAACTTCATTAAAAACACAGTCTGTTCCCCCAGTGTCCAGACGTGCTGTAGATGCCACCTCAGCTCTTCTCTTGCTCTTTTTTTAAAAAAACAACTAAATTGAGTTCAGTTTATTTATAAGTCAAAAGAAGTCAACCAGCCCATCTGCAAAGAGACACGTAAGGTCACGGGCAAAACATGCAGTGTACAATGATGATGAGCCAAGGCCAACCCTACACTCAGTGCATTAGATAAATAAGAAAATTGTGATGAATTTGTAACCCAAGTGTTGTGGCAATCATAGAACCACAGAATCACATGGTTGGAAAAGACCTTGGAGATCATCAAGTCCAACTGTCCCTGTCCACTACTGAACCCTCCCTGAGAAACTCATCTGGCTGTCTGTTAAACACCTCCAGGGATGGGCACTCCACCACCTTCCTGGGAGCCTCTGCCAGTGCCTGAGAACTGAGAATTTCTTCTTTCAGTGAAGAAATTTTTCCTGATGTCCAATCTGACCCTGCACTGGTGCAACTTGAGGCCATTTCCTCTCCTCCCATCACCTGTCACTTGGGAGAAGAGACCAACACCCACCTTGCCACAGCCTTCTTTCAGGCAGTTGTAGACAGTGATGAGGTCTCCCCTCAGCCTCCTCTAAAACAAGGCTCAACAACCTCAATTCCCTCAGCAGCTCCTATAACCCTTATTCTGCAGACCCTTCCCCAGCTCCAATCCCTTCTCTGGATGAGCTCCAGGCCCTCAAGGTCTTTCTTGTAGTGAGGGGCCAAAACCTGAACCCAGGATTCAAGATGCAGCCTCACCAACGCCAAGAACAGGGACACAATCCCTGCCCTGCTCCTGCTGGCCACGCTGTTTCTGATACAGGCCATGATGCCATTGGCCGCCTTGGCCACTTGGGCCACTGCTGGCTCATACACCAGGGAGGATCAGAAGCCACAACCACCCAGTGTGCACCTGGTCTTAAATAATTGCTTTCACCACCCCACAAGCAGATAAACACCTAGAAACCATTTGCAGCGGGTCAATGGATTGTAAATACTTCTCCTCCCTTTTGCAAAAGGAAAACATTAAGAATGAACCTTCAGTGAAGCTTCTCAGCAGCAAGGACTCCAAGAGCTGTGGGTAAATTTAGTTTAAAACCTTTATCACCAGTTTGGAAATCACTGTGGAAGCCAGCGAGAACACCACGGCCAACTGGGAATTTTCAGGAGAACGTGAACTATGCACAAAAGCCCCATCTCTTCTCTGGCAGTCCCTGACCGGCCATGCCAAGGGGGAGCAGGGCCAGGCTCCTGGGATGGGTCCAGGCAGGGTGTCACCTCCTCGAGACCCTCTGGTAGAGCCTGGCTGGGCACTGCTCGGGTTCCCCAGCACATCCCAGTCCCTTGGTGCACCTTTGGGATGGGCAGGCAAGTTGTGCATCACATAAGCCAGCAGTTGTCTTACAGGTGTGTGAGCAAGACGTGACCTCCTGAAAGGTCCCTCCCTCGCCCTCCAAAGGTCTTGTGCAAATCTTCCAGCTGGATTAAAAGAGGAAAAAGCAACCAATTAAGCTGTGCAAAGCCCAGTACAGTGGCTGCATCTCTGTACAACAGACTTGATCTGTTAGAGGGTAGGATGGCCCTGCAGAGGGACCTGGACAGACTGGAGACATGGGCCAGTTCCAATGGGATGATGTTTAATAAGTCCAAATGTCGGGTACTTCATTTTGGACACAACAATCCCATGCAGAGCTATAGACTGGGGACAGAGTGGCTGGAGAGGAGTCAGGCAGAAAGGGACCTGGGAGTGCTGGTTGACAGGAAGCTCAACATGAGCCAGCAGTGTGCCCAGGTGGCCAAGAAGGCCAATGGCCTTCTGGCCTGCATCAGGAATAGTGTGGCCAGCAGGACCAGAGAAGTTATTGTCCCCCTGTACTCGGCACTGGTCAGGCCTCACCTTGAATACTGTGTACAGTTCTGGGCCCCCCAGTTTGGGAAAGATGTCAAGATGCTGGAGAGTGTCCAGAGGAGGGCAACGAAGATGGTGAAGGGGCTGGAGCACAAGCCCTATGAAGAGCGACTGAGGGAGCTGGCGTTGTTTAGCCTGGAGAAGAGGAGGCTCAGGGGAGACCTTATTGCTCTCCATAACTACCTAAAAGGAGGCTGTAGTCGGGCAGGGGTTGGTCTCTTCTCTCAGGTGACCAGTGACAGAACAAGAGGACATGGTCTCAAGCTTCGTCAGGGGAGGTTTGGGCTTGATCTTAGGAAAAAGTTCTTCACTGAAAGGGTGATTGGCCATTGGAATGAGCTGCCCAGGGAGGTGGTGGAGTTGCCAACCCTGGAGGTGTTTAAGGGGAGACTGGATGTGGCACTGAGTGCCATGGTTTAGATGATGGTTGGTGTTAGTGTTGGTGTTGTGTTGGTTTATAGGTTGGACTTTATGATCTCAGAGGTCCTTTCCAACCTTGTGATACTGTGATACTGGGTAACTGGAGCCTTTCCGTGTGCCGGTAAGGTCAGCCCAGAGCTATTGGTGCAGGAATTAATTTATCCCCAGCACCTGCAATAGCTGAGCAGCATCCAGAGACGATCATTTATTCTATCAAGTCTCTGGGTGTCACAGATGTCAACTGGACCTTTCCAAGCCATGACTGACACGGCTGGGTTTAACACAGAAAGCCCTGTCCCTGTGCGTGCAGGCACTGTGCAAAGCTGCCTTTGGAAAGCCAGAGCGACCACAGCACGACGCACGCAGGGAGAGTGGGCACAGCAGCCCCAGCGGGCAAACTGACCCCAACCAACGTTTCCACAGGGGCAACTTAATGATGAAAAGCACTAATTGCTTGCTACAGGGCAGCAGCACCGCCCCACACCTGGCAGCTGGGAGCACCTCGGGCTGCGGGCCATGGTTTCCCCAAAAATAAATGAGTGGGGATGGCCCGTCCCTGCCAAGTGAGGAAAAAGGGCAGAAGCAGCGACATCCAACCAGTCCCAACCTCACCAACAAACCAAAGAGAACAAACAAGGGAAGAGAAGTGGTGGGATGTCGCAAAACTGAGGCCAACAGACGAGTGCAGTAGTTCCAGGTCTGTGTTAGACGTAACAGCAGACCAGCTCCAGAGCATCATTCCCACTTCCAGACCTCAGTATGCACAAAACCCACCCCAAAATCAAGGCAAAACCCCACAGAGCCTCCCCACCACCACAACCAAATCACATCCACTCCTGGCGCCAGCAGCAGGAACTCAGCCAGCAGGCTCATACCATCACCTGAACGGAGATGCTCCCCGTGAGGGTATTTCAGGGTGGAACAATCCCCCATCCACGGGGCGTTATCCACAAGCAGCATCCCTCTCCAGTACCCAGCTTTAGGGGTATACTGGGAGCAGGATTAGGCCAAGAGACACAGAGCTACTCAAAAGTTCCATAGCATGTTCCTGCGTCACAGGCAGCACTGTACAAACTCACCAGCTTCTCCACAGCCTCTTGGCTCAAACCCAAATGGGCACTGGCTCCTGGGACTCATCTTCCTCCCTAAGAACTGTATTTCCACAACCAGACAGTAGTTATTACCCCCAAAACACACAGAGCCCCTGTCACTGTGTTCACATGTTCCCTCTCATTGCACCCCACCTCCTACAAGTTTTCATTTAAGAACGGTTTACAGCGAGATGTCCAACAACCATCAACCTCCAGCCTTGAGTCCAGCAGTCAGGATGCTCCAAGAAGTGGAATACAAAGCTGGGATGCATTATGAATGTAGCTCAGAATGCCTTATTTGGGGGCTTTTGGGGTTCTGGCATTCCATCGTGCCTTTACCAGCCTACAAGTGTTAAGGGAAGCCAGGGCTGGAGACTCATATCAGAACTGTTCACCTCTGGGCAGCAGCTGATACAGAAAGACTTCATTTCCCAGAATCCCAGAATGGTTTGGGTTGGAAGGGACCTTAAAGATCATCCAGTTCCAACCCCCTGCCCTGGGCAGGGACACCTCCCACTAGACCAGGGTGCTCAAGACCCCATCCAACCTGGCCCTGAACACTTCCAGGGATGGGGCAGCCACAGCTTCCCTGTGCTCTAGCCAAATAACACCGATGGGCAGGGAAGTGACAGGAAGCAAGGGGTCGCCAGCTGCTGAATGAATGTTCAACACAGCCACCAAATGCTTTAGTCCAGAACCAAAACCCACACCGAGGCAGGAGGCAGTACTGGGGCCAGCACCCACATTAACGCATGCACTGAAGACACAGGGATCAGGATCTCTGATTCAAACAACTTAAACACATTGGCAGCAGCATCTGTACATGAGACACCAGAGCCCTCCCTGCCACTGCAGCTCCTGTTAACTCAGAGGAGGAGCTATTTTCCCCCATCAACTGTGATATTTAACTGTTTAGAAAAAACACAGTATGAGCACATAAACACCAGCTGATGAAAAAAGGGAATTCGAGCTACTCAAATAACAACTGATGAAGTCATCCGACCCTAAAAAGTGTGTGCAACAGCACATTAACAGCAGCAATTTCACCAGTCAGCTCGGAGCTGTAAGCCACAGGAAAAATCCCTTCCAAACAACACATGAGCTCATCAGTTTGAGTCATGCACTCCATCACCTACTCTTTAGAGAGACAAACAACAGATTAACTCCATCAAAACAGTGTTCCACAAAAGATGTGCTTTAAGCCAAAGGAGGTTGCATCCCAGGTCTGTGCCTGTTGGTGTGGGCACTCACACCAGCAGCGTCACTTCTCTGTGTGAAGCAGGGGGAGAGTTCCCGTAGAGCATCACTGCACAACAGCCCCCGGTACCGCCTGCAGGGCTGGGCTGAGGGCCAGAACACACAGACTTTCACCCCTGTGCTCCCGTCCTGTGCTGCAGCCGAGAGGCCACCTGGGAATGGGAACAAGAGATCTCAGCCCTCACCAGGCAGCAGGAGACCAGTGCCACTCCGGTGCGGCGCTGGCTGGGAGACAGCGAGAGATGGAATCCATCTGCTCAAGCCTTCGTCATCTCCCGCTCACGCAGCAAACACGAAATCCATTCTTGCTGCACAGCTCACCGGGAGGCGACCAGGAGCTTCCCATTCTTGAACTGTGCAGCAGATGAGCTGGAGCTGGTTTGAGCCAAGGAAGCCACCCCCATGGCCCCAGAGGGAGCTCCGCGTGTCACGGAGCCCCCGCCAGCTCAAGGCTGCTGCTGCGGCGCTCGGCAGCTCTGCGCAGTACAGGTGTACTGGGAGCAGAGACAGAGTGAGAACAAACACCTTACAGTTATTTGAAGTTATCCAAATTTGTGGATTTTCTCAAGAAATCAGCCCATCTCCCCGTGGCGTTTGCCCCATTCCAGCTGCAAGTGCTGTTGATTCAGACTGGAAGCCTCTCACAAGCGCGCTGTTCGTGTCCCAGTGTGTTCCAAGTCATCTTCATTTGCAGCTTAGGGATTGTAGGTGGGGATCTTGGACAAAAACCTGCTTGTTGGCTTTTGCAACCAACCAAGCGCAAACCACTTATTGGGGGACCTCTAGAAAGCCCAGGTTTGCAGAAGTCTTCACTTCTGCCTACAGGAAAGCTGGGGAGGGGCTCTTGATCAGGGAGTGCAGGGACAGGATGAGGGAGAACCATTTGGAGCTGAAAGAGGGGAGACTGAGATGAGATCTGAGGAAGAAATGCTTTCCTGTGAGGGTGGGGAGGCCCTGGCCCAGGCTGCCCAGAGAAGTGGTGGCTGCTCCATCCCTGGAGGTGTTCAAGGCCAGGCTGGATGGGTCTTTCAGCCCCCTGATCCAGTGGGAGGTGTCCCTGCCCACAGCAAGGGGGTGGAACTGACTGCGTTTTAAGGTCTCTTCCAACCCAAATCATTCTGTGATTCTATGATTCTCCGTTGCGTTGTCCAGAGCCCAGCAGTGTCTCAGCAGCTACGTGGTCTTCACACAGAGGAACTCTGTCCTGGGCTCATCTAAGGATGACAACTGCAGCTGAAAACGGCATCTGGAGCCAGAAGCAAATCTGTTCCTAAAGCTCAGACAATTTCAGCGGACACCCGGGAAGCCACCGAAACAATCCAAAGTAAGTCCAGAACCAGGGATGTTAAGTGGATTTGTGCTTTAGAAGAAAATCAAGAATGATTTTATGCACAGAAATGACAACAAACAAAAGAGTTTCTTCATGCTTTGCAGTTCAGATCTCCATAAAAACTCTACAGCTGCACTCGGAAACAAAGCCAGCCTGTGAGGAAAAGCAGAGTGCACCATAACAATCTTCATTGTTGCCAGATTACCATACAAACACTTGGAGACAAAAAAACCCTACAATGTTAAAAAAACACAATCCATGCATTTGCCCAAACTTCCTTCAGTATCAGGATATGGAAGAGGTTCACCTGCCACAGTTGCACCTCTCTGTGCAGGTTAACACCTGGGCAGTGGCACAGCCACCAGGCTGGAGACGCCGGGACCTCCCCTATGGCTGCACGGCTCCTCAGGATCCTGCACACGGATCTGGATGCACAGGGTGGCAGCTCCCAATGGCTGGACACGCATCCACAGCCTCCCCAGTTGGCATGTCCAGGATTTGCCATGTAAAGGGTCACGTTACAAAGCTGCAGCAGAGGCAGCCAGCAGCAAGACAGGCACCTCCAGACAGCCACTGTCCCCTCCAAACGCCCCAAAAGCTGGCTAGAGCACTCCAGCTGGGAGTAGATGGGAGGAGCACCATGTGCCTGCCAAGCACATGGAGAGCCCACACATCACCAATTCCATCAGCTCTTGAGTTTTGTCTCTCTGCACCAACAATGAGCCCCACGCCAGGACGGGACTGCTCCACGCCGGAAGCAGCAGCAGAGCCACTGACATCAGTGTCACCTGTACTGTTCTCAGCAATGACAACAAATCCCCAGGGACAGGGCCTACAGGCCAGAGCCAGAGCCTCTCCTACGCACCTGGACGGAGCGCACTCCCCACAGCAGCTCCATAAAACCATCTGCACCTCTCTCTTACAATGGGTCTGTGAGAAACTTGGGGAGGGGCTCCTGATCAGGGAGTGCAGGAATAGGATGGGTGGAACAGTTTCAGCTGCAAGAAGGGAGATTAGAAGAGACCTTAGGGAGAAATGTTTTACTCTGAGGGTGGGGAGGCCCTGGCCCAGGTTTCCCAGAGATGTGGTGGCTGCCCCATCCCTGGAAATGTTGAAGGCCAGGCTGGATGGGGCTTTGAGCCCCCTGATCCAGTGGGAGGTCTAAGGTCTACCTGGAGCCTTCCCTTCTCCAGGCTGAACAACCCCAACTCTCTCAGCCTGTCCTCATATGGACAGAGCCAGTCCTTGTATCACCCAGAACCACAGGCAAAACCGCTTGCAGGGTGTTGCTGTTAGAACTGTGAGAAAAGGAAAGAGAAGAGACTGTGACTTCAGTGAATGCAACTCAGTGCCATGCAGACAGCAACCATTTGCAAGGACAGGAAAGCAGCACAATGAAACCCCCAAATGAGCCAGGGAACTTGGACACTGGGCTGGAAAAGAAGTTAACACGGCATCTCTGGAAAAAAATAAAAATGAAAAATGTGCATTTTTGTTAAAAGGTGATTCCTGCAGAGATGCACAGCACCTTCTGTTGAATTGCCTACTAAACACAACCTCTCCGTGTCCCCTTCTGCTCATCTCCTCCTCAACTGCTGATGATTCAAACAGCAAATATTTTGTTAGAATAGCATGAGGGCTTTTGTCCGAGTTCATCGCCCGACACCGAAGGGGCTGTGGAACTGCTCAGCACCCACTGGACACGGAGCATCCCAGGAGTGATGTTCACATCCAAATAGGCACCAGAGCTTTGAAATGAAACGATATTGTCTGGTTTCCCAGAGGGGTGATGGAAACGAGATTAAAAGGAGGTAGAAAAGAGGAAGAAAAGCTAAAAAACTACAGCTGTTGTAAAAACGCTCTCAGCAAGGAGAAGCCCTACAGGAACAAATCCCATTGGAGCTGGTGCTGCAGCTTTACAGCTTTTGCAGGAACAAGCAGATCCCATTGATGGAGGGGTCTAAGCCACCAGCACCCACATCCCAGGGCAATTCCCCTCCAGGTGAGCTGCAGCTTTAGCAAAGCCTTTAGCAAAACAGAGCCGAAGATTTTCACATCGGAGCTTCCTTCCTCCTCCTCTGCCTGCAATCAAACAGAAACTGGGATGACATCATGCTCTGTACCACGGCGCTGAGCCTGGGCTGCCAGGGGAAGGCGAGGGGTGAAGGGAGAGAGGAACGAGAGGAAAAGAAAGGTTATAAAACCTCAGCTCCAACTCCTCACAGCGATTTGCAGGCACAAGGGAAAGATGCTCTGCTCCACCGAGAGAGGGAGGCTGCTGGAGGAAAACATGCCAGGGAACAGCTGGAAACAAAAGCAGAAGGAGACGGGGAGGAGGAGACATTTTCCATGGGCTTTCCTATGCAGCTTATATACGGAAACAGCCAGACAAACCACCCCCAGCATCCAGAGGAGGGGACAATGCCACCGTAGGACAGAGCCAGAGCAAAATCTACCTGCTTTTTAAAAACAAAAAAAAAGAAACAGAGAAACTTGTAATCCCAGTCACTGGAAGAAAATTCCTCCAATTTCCCATTTACACTGCTTACGTCACCTTTGTGCACTTAGAGCTAAAACACCTCGGCAGCCACGTAAAAGCAAAGCTTTTATCCAGGGGTTAGAGGTGCCCAGTGCCACTGAGAACTTTGGAAAGTCTTCAGTTTCATAAAAACACACCAAAACCACAGCCTCCCTGAACAGTGCCCACACAACAACCTCCGGCACTGCGCACCCTGAATCCTGCCTTGAGAGAGCGCCGAAGACATCAAACCCTGCCAAGCTCTCACTCTGGGGGCTGGGTGTTGTTTTGGTGGGGGTTCGGTTTGTTTGTTTGCTTTGTTTTGGGTTTGTTTCGTGTTAAGTTTAAGCCAGTCCTTCCCACATCAAGCAGAGACAGAGCTTCAACACTGTATGCTTGCAACTATTTTTCACACAAAGGATAAGTAGTAAACAATGCAGAGATAAAAGATGCTGGAGTTGTTTCCGAGCCAAAACCTGCTCTGATTGGATCAGTTTTGCGTCCCTGATGAGAGGGAAGCAAACATCCCTGAAGGGCACTGATGCAAGTGCTGGCAGACACGGGGTATTGCTGCAACAACCACCCTCCACGCTGCCAGCCAGCAGAGGAGCCTTCCAGCTGAAGCATTCCCCGCAGATCAATTCTGCAGCCGCTTCAGGGCTGTGATGGCCAGACTGCACTAAGAACATTTTGCCTCAATTCCCCTCGCAACAGAGCGCTAAAACCTCAAAATAAAACATTATTCCAATTAATACAGTCATGCCAGAAAATAAACAGCCGCTTCCACTGGTGCACAGCACCTGAACCAGCAAACAACTCGTGACCACCAGCAACAGGGACAACGCGGCTCCGCAGACAGCAGAACACACCCAGCGGCACGAGGCCAGGCCAGGAGGAGGGGGCAGCTGCAGAGCAGCAGCACCAGGATCAATGTTTCCCTCTCAGCTGATGCCCTGACACACTGCAGCATCACTGGGACGAGCAGTCGGCTGCAATCCCACACCAGTGCTCAGCCTCTGCAGCTCGTGTCCATGCCCAGAAGGTGCCACCACACCAGTGTGGTCCCCGCCTGCGGTGTTACCACACCCAGGTTCACCCATAGAATCACAGAATGGTTTGGGTTGGAAGGGACCTTGAAGTCCATCCAGTTCCAACCCCCTACCATGGGCAGGGACACCTCCCACTGGATCGGGAGCTCAAAGCACCATCCAACCTGGCCTTGAACACCTCCAGGGATGATGCAAGCCACAACTTCTCTGGGCAGCCTGGGCCAGGGCCTCACCATGGAGAATTTCTTCCTGATGTCTAATCTAAATCTTCCCCCTTTCAATTTAAAGCCATTCCCCCTCATCCCATCACACCATTCCCTTGTAAAAAGCCCCTCCCCAGCTTTCCTCGAGCCCCTTTCAGTCCTGGGAGGCTGCTCTAAGGTCTCCCTGGAGCCTTCTCTTCTCCAGGCTGAGCAACCCCAACTCTCTCAGCCTCTGAACAACCCTAACCTCTCATAGCAGAGGTGCTCTGGCCCTCAGATCATGTTCATGGCCTCCTCTGGACCCGTTTCAACAGTTCCATATTCTTCTTATGTTGGAGATTTCCACAACTGGACACAGGGCTCCAGGTGGGGTCTCACCAGAGCAAAGCAAAGGGGGACAATCCCCTTCCTTGCCCTTGACGCAGCCCAGGACACTGTTGGTCCTCTGGGTTGTGAGCACAAGTTGCTGGCTCACGTCAAGCTTCTCATAAATCAGCTCCCACCAACTGCTTCTTCTACACTCAAGAAGGGGAGGTGAGATGCTGTCAGGTATTTATCCTGCCCTTACAGGAGCTGCAGAAGTTGAGAGCAGAACTGCTCAGCCTCACGCTTTGTGAGGGCAAAGCAAACTTTCGTTAGGCAAAGCTTTTTGTTAAGGAAAAGCGAACCAGAAATGGCAAACTGCAGCAGCACCGCAGGTGAACACAGCAGCACATGCAGAGGATGCCAGTGAGGAGCAAGAGATTGGCTCCCTGCTCAGTCCAGGAACCTGGACAGGCCAGGAGCAGGAACATGGAGAAGCACCCCCTCGCATGCTCTCCGCAGCAGTGAGGAAGCCAGACAAGGTGTCCCCTGTCCTCCACCCCTGCGTGTGGGCTGTGGCACAGCCCATCTCCTGGCTGGGTGTAACCTGAGGGCTGCGGTGGAGCAAAGCAGAGCAGTTTTACAGGTGATGCTTTGGAATGTGTGCTGGTGACCAAGGGCTCACAGGACACACTGGGAGAGCAACCGCTGCAACGAAAGACTTGAAAGGGACAGTTTGGGGACTTCCAAATTTAGACAGCTGCACAAAAACAACCAGAGGGGACAGACATCCAAGGCTGCGGCTCACTCAAATAAACAGCCTGGTAATTAACCAGCAGTCATGCTGTCCCTGGGCAAGCAGCACTGCTGGGAGGGTCCTGACCCCCTCCCGGAGCTAAGCAGGGCCTTCAGCTGCTCTTCCTTAACGCTACCTCTGTCTCTCCCGGCCAGGGAAGGGCAGGAAGCTGCACTGCCCCAGAGCACTCTCCCTGTATGGACACAGAGCTGTGGTGGGCCCAGCACCCCAGGCAAAAAGCTGATGCCTTGCACTTCTGCTACGAGGGAAGAGCTCCTAGGAAAGATCTAGTTTTTATGTGAACCATAAAACACCTTGGTAGCTATTGCAATGGAGCTCCTCAGTTGCCTTTTTCCAAACATTCCCTTGGATCTCTGGATTGGCAGTGGGGGGTAACAGAGCCCCTAAGGGTGGTGCTGAGGAAAAGGCACGGAGCCCCAGCCAAAGGGATGGGGTCGAAACGAGGCAGTGGGACCGGGTACAGCAGCATCCCCGCGGCAGGGCAACGCTTCCCATTGAGCTTCCACGTGCTCTTCAACAGGAGATCAGAGCACAGGCATAAGGCTTCCTTCTCACCACTTTAATACAAACTGAGGACAGGGAAAAAAATAAAAATAAAACCCAGCCCCCTTTCCAATCAAAGCCATCTGCTCCGAAACACGTTCTACTCTTTCCCTGCCACACGCTTCTCCTTTCCCGTGGGAACAGCAGCAGGTGAGGGGGAAGGTGGTCGCAGAAAAAGCCCTCCATCACGTGAGGATGGAGCACACCACAGTCACACCTGCGTGGGGAGCCCAGCTCCGGCCCTGTCGCTGCTGCACACGGGGCACCGTCTCACCCGGCAGCGATGGCACTCGTGCCCGCCCAGTGCTCCTGTGCCAGGCAGCCTGGCCTGACTCACCAGGGCCGACGCAGCCCCAGCAGGGCAGGCTTCTCCAGCAAGCCAACAAACCAGCCAGGTGAGATCATTTTGGCACATGTACATGAGTTGCTGGGTATCTCAGCAGAGGTGTGACAGGGCAGTGACACAGCTGGGTCCCTTGGGTGAGGATCAGCCTCGCTCCCTTCGGCAGGACTCACATGCTGCCCCTGCTTCTGCACGCAGCTCCACCACATCTCGTCCTACAAACCCACCCTGCAACCACAGCCACTTCTGTCCTGCTTCGATACTTGGGGAGGGACAAGGACAGACCCCAGGAAGGCAACTGAAACACCAAAGTGAGAAGTGACCCATGTAGCTGACTTGTACCTGTGTGTGAGGCAGGCAGCTTTGCTCTGAGCCAGCCCAACCACGGCGTCTCATGGCAGAGGGGACGGAGCTACCCTCCCCTGCACCACGAGACAAGAGCAAGGGCTGACAGGGGAGGGCACCTGGGGAAAGGCAGGATTTTCAGTTTCTGGGAGAGGTCCTTCAGGAGGTAAGAGCAGCAACAGAACTCTGAGAATGGCCCACTACCTCTGCCCCTGAAGATCTGAGAGCTGGGTAGGACAACACTGGAAGCTCAGAAGAAAGAACCATAATGTTCTCCCAAAAGCCCACATTTTGGCCAAAATACTGGTAAGGTGCCTTTATTTAGGGCCTTTTGCAGCTGGCCAAAAGAAAGAAACACCCAAATTCAACTCGCCTCTAAACCCTCCTGGGTAGGAGGTGACAATATCCAGCCACAGGACATAAACTCCCTACTCTTGCCCTGATGCTCCTGGAGACCGATACACTCGGTAATTTCAGCAGGAACCTACTATGAAACACACGGGCAACGAACGGACCTCAAATTCCTCCTCAAAACATTTGGTTTTATGTCACCAGAAGTTCTCTATCCAGCTCACATTCAGCTCACCTCACACTGCAAAGGCCACCAGTCCCCAGGGAGTCCCCACCACCGTGGACCATGTTGATTTCTAGCAGCAATTTAAATACAGGACATTGCTAAGGCCTTGCCATACACAGCAGGAACCGTGGTGTCTAATTTAAGACATGCCCGATTTAGTACGAGGTGCCAAGCTACAAGGCTGTGCTGAGAAGCGATGCTTCTGCTCAGGGATCCTGAGCAAGGAGGACAGAAGCAACTACAGAGCTTTAGGAAAGACACAGCTCATGTTGTGTCCAAGGCTTTCAGATCCCAGCGGAGGCTGACGGCTGCTTACGGCTCGCAAAACGACGCTGACAGAAAAAGGGCTTTCTCATCTCACAGTTTCCCACTGTTCCAACACCCAGATGCCCACAGAGATAAGAAGAATCCCTCAAACCCTTTTCCAGAGGCCAGGTGTACAGCAGATGAGAGTGCTAAAACTACAGAGCTCCATTGACGGAGCATCACTTTGAAAGGTGCCCCTTCCCAGGGCCAAAAGGATGATCCATTTCACACGGCATCACAAAAACCTGTGTCCAAAACAGCTGTAATAGACAAACACGGTAGCAGTGGTATCTCACAACGAGACAGGGTGCACTGACACCAAGGTTTTAGCCCTGCCCAGTGGAGGTCAAGGATCTGAGCTGGACAGCAGCCCCAGGATGATCCCACAGCGCGCTCCATCCCACCCTCACCATGGCCAGGCCTGTTTTCCGGACAGATCAAACAAGCCGTGAGTGATACAACACCCATTTCAAACAGAAATGTGGGGTCTGGGAGGGGGTGAGGACAATGCACTTGCAAATTAAAGTTACTACAAGAGCTCCTCCATACCCTCCCACCATTGCAGTGGTGGACAGCACTGGGCATGGGGCAGAAAGGAGGCCAACCACGGGCTGCTCACAGCACCCACGCACCTTCACATCAAGGGATGGACTCTGCCAGGGCAGAGCGACAGCGTACCCTGTCTGTACACACACCACAGCTGCACCAGAGACAGAGGGAGTCTGATTGCCAAGGCTGTCAGGAATATCAGCAGCATCAAACTCACTCAGATTTCAAAGCTACTCCATCTGGTTATCTAAAAGGTGCACAGCTTCACGGAAGCACCAGAAGCAGAGCCTATCAGAGCATCTATCCCTGTGAAAAAACAGTATGGGACCCAGCTCTCTAATTCAGAACGGGTTTGACTGCCCACAAGATGAGGCAAGGTTCTGAAAATCTTAGTTCACAGGAATTTCTTTTCCTAGAGGAAAGATGGTGGCATGCTGCTGTTGTTCTATAACAGTGAGTAGAGAAACAAAGCTCTTGTAGCGAGAGCTGAAGTGATAGCTCTGTGGGGTTTATACAGCAAAGAATTGACTGCACACACTTTGCAACTGCAATAATTACTCCTGCATTGCCTGCTTCAAAACAGCAGGCAAAAACATTTCTGCCAGAAGACAATTCCAGCTCTAACCCCTCACTTCAAACAGCAGCCCCGTTACACTCTTCACCCCTGCCTGCTCAGTAATCACTAACCCCAGCAGCAGCTCGGCAGCTCCCAGACCAGGCAGCTTCTTCCAAGGCGCAAACGCTCTTCAGGGAGGCTTAAAAGCACCAAGCATCTCCCCGAAGGCAAACCGCACCAGCTCAGCCAGACACCCAAGGAGGAGAACGATACCACAGCCTTCTAGTTCCAGAATTTGCTGCTCTCATTTCACAAGCATCCTGACTTCTGAGTCACCACCTCCCCGTAAATCTCCACGGAGCAGGTGTGCGCTTGCATCAGCTCCTACGAAGCTGTAGTAGCTCCGAAGACCGAGCACGCAGTCAGGAGCCAAGCCATGCTGCTCCTTTACACTCTAAATTCAGCCAGCTGCAACGCAGAGCATCGAGAAACACCCTCAGACTCCTGCCTACAGGCAAAACCAAGCCCTACCAGCTCCAGCCATGGGGCAGCTGCAGCAATGGTGCAGGGTCTGAGCTGGATCGCTTCTGTCCAGCCCATGGGGACGCTGTTCTGCACAGAGGCTGGGGGGAAGGATGACAGATTGCAAACCACCCCAGGACCTGCACCCTGCCAGGCCGTGTTATGCTTTGACTGCAGCGAGGGGATGCAGGAAACAGCCCAGCGCAGCTCCCTGGCTCTTAATTACGGTCTTGTGACACTGGGCTGTCATTGGCTCCATTAGAAACCCTGGTGTTTGCAGGAGGTGGCCAACCGAGCAGTGCTGGAGGTAGCCAGCTGCCGGGAGTGAGCAGTGCCGGCCTGGAATCAAGGCTCACGTTCCTTTGTTATGGACCCCGCTCCCTCTGGGAACGGCTGGGCCTTGGTATCGGCCACGGGAGATCGGTTTGGGGTGCGAGGCTGAGCTCCCCTTGGGCAGGGTCCAGCTGGGCTGCGGGCTCTGCACACCCGGGGGTCACATCAGACCGCTCTGCTACCTCCCTGGCTGAATTCTCCTGCAGAGCTTTAGGATCTGAGGGAACAGCAGTGGCCTCCCTGTTGCCAGCACGGAGGGACCGCGCTTACGCTCCCGGCTGGGGAAATAACAAAGAAAACGGCAAACCCCCCGCTCTGCCCGAGGGCCCCGCGGGTCCCGGTGCTGCTGTGGCTCCATCCCCACCCTCTTCCCCACCCCATCCCCATCCTGTCCCTACCCCTAACCCTGTTCTTATCCCCATCTTATACCTATACCGTTCCCATCCTATCCCCATCCCACCCGCGTTCTCTTCCCCACCCCAACCCCATTCTATCCCTATCCCCATCCCCATCACCTTCCCATCCCAGCCACATCCCATCCCCATTCTTCCCCCAGACCATCCTCATCATACCCCCATCCCCTTCCCTATCCTATTCCCATCCCATCCCCACCGTTGCTGTAGGCATAGGGGGACTCGGAGGCGCCGTCCTGCAGGCTTTCCAGGATCTCGCCCTTGCCCACGTCGCTGTCGCCCACCAGCAGGAACTTGAGGAGGTAATCGTAGCTCTTCACGGGGCTGCCCTGCGTGCCCATCCTCCCGCTCAGCGCCCGCCGGCCCCGCTCCGCGCCCAGGGCCGGCCGCGCATCTTCCGCCCGGGGACGCGGGGACCTGCGGCGGGAGAGGAGGAGGAGGAGGAGGATGGGGAGGAGGCGGGAGCGGTCCAACCCCAGCGCCCCCAGCACTGCCAAAGCCCCCCCCACCTCCGCCTGCGCCACCGCTCCGCGTCTGCCCCACTGCCCCGCCCCCGGCGAGGTACCAGCACTTCTATTGGCTCAGCCTGGAACACCCGGCCCTACCCCGCAGCGTCCACTGGATTAGACGGACGTCCGTCACACCAGCAGCCCCGCCCTGCAGCGTTCATTGGCTAAAATGGACGTCCTTCAGTCAAACCACGCCCCTCAGCTCCAATTGGCTCAGATGGGTGTCCGACACACAGCCCCGCCCCGCAGAATCCATTGGCTCAGTCCATTACACACAGCCCCGCCCCGCAGAGCCCATTGGCTCAGTCCCTCACACACGGCCCC